>QXTE01000469.1:314333-393457 GCA_003942145.1 Platysternon megacephalum
CCCTGTCCCCTGACTGCCCCCCGGGATTCCCTGCCCCTTATCCAACCCCCTGGCCCCCTTACTATGCCGCTCAGAGCACCAGGACTGGCAGCCGTAAGTAGTACACCATAAGTAGCACATTCCTATGGGGAGTAATTTAATACACTACACCCGCCCTCCATACAGTTTCGGATCCCCGATGTGGCCCTCAGGCCAAAAAAATTGCCCACCCCTGATATAGAGAATCTCCATTAATATATCCTTCCATATGGGATGTCCGTGTCCAAACCCTGTGCTCCTCCATACCTGTCAGCTTTCCCCAAGCCCTTAGTTTAAAAACTCCTCTACAATCTTTTTAATTTTACATGCCAGCAATCTGGTTCTGTTTTGGTTTAGGTGAAGCCCATCCTTCCTGTATAGGTTCCTTCTTTCCCAAAAGGTTCCCCAGTTCCTAATAAACCTAAACCCCTACTCCATCTCATCCACTCTGGTCTCCAGAGCCCATCCTCAGTCTCTGAGGGCCATGAGCTTCTTGCACTAAATGCACACATACATAGGGTGAGCAGATGACCTGATTTTATAGAGACTGTCCCAATATTTGGGGCTTTGTCTTATATAGGTGCTTATTACCCCCAACCCCCATCCCGATTTTTCACCCTTGCTATCTGATCAACCTACATATACACCACCTATGTATCTGTACATGTGTCTGTTTTAAATGCTTAAGAACAAAAAAGCTGTACATTTTCCATATGAAAATAGGTTCCTGTTTTTTCAACCAGCTCTAGATAAAACATACTAAGTGTTAAAAGCACTTGCTGGCTTGGCAGAAGCAGCAACCAGTTTCAAAATGGTCGTTCTACAGCTTCCTGTAAAGGGTCTGCCTCCCAGAAAGGCATGCTGGGAAAAAGTTCCTATACAAGAACAACCCTTCAGTGGAAAGAACTGAGGTACAAGTCTGCCAGTTGCACAGGAAGGAGTTACAGATACACAGAATGACAATGCCCTGTGACACATACGCTCCATTTCCATCAGTAATGGGGGAAGAAATCCTCAAGCTTCATCCTTTAAACCCATCTCTTTCTTTTAATGACTATAAGCGCTAAGCACCGCCAAACAGCTGTTTGGTGACGGGAAGCACCTGGAAGGTAGGCAGAGGAGTGGGGACGCAGCACTCTGGGGAGGGAGGGGGGCAGCAGGTGAGGGGAGCTTGGTGGCCACAGCAAATAACTCCGCAGGCTGCGTGTTTGAGACCGCTGTAAGGTCATCAGTTGTCCCACTGAGTATGTATCTTTACCTGTCCTGATCTAACTTATTACGCATGAGACGAAGGGCTTTTAGGCATACTGCTACAACCCATATAACAAAACATTGATTCACTGGCTGAGGCTGAAATCCAAAATTTCAGCTAATTGAAGCAAAAACCCTATTACCATGACCCCTGCTCAAGAAACTAGTGAACTCTTTCACCTATGCAAAAATTTGTGACTGCAGTGAAAGTTTTTAGTTTTTAGTGATATAGGCTCTAAACCTGCAAATACTTAAGCATGCACTTAACTTTATTCAGATGCTGTTTGCAGGTTCGGGGGCATAGTTTTCCCTTTTTTACAGTGTTAGTCAGGGGAGCATCATGATACAGGGTGTATGGTCACAAAATACATACATGTAACTTAGATGCAATGGAAATGTTGAGGAAAGTCAAAATATGTTGAGTCCTATTATAATATTAAGGTGCCTAACTTCCTCTCATGAATATGTAACTTCCATTAGTGTCGCTAGGAGTTAGGAATGCAGAGTAGCCTCTCCCAGGGGAATGCTGTAGCTGAACAGATAATTACTTACTGGCATTAATTATACCTCAGAATAGAGCTAGCAACAAAAAAAAAGATGAAAAATGTTGAAGTTTTGTTTCAGCAAAGTGTACAATAGACCTAAGGTTTTTGTTTCACAATGTTTATAATTTAAATTATTCAAATACCAAAACACGAGTTTTTGGCAAAGGAAAATGTTCTGAGATTTAAAAAAAAATGTTTCAAAAGGCTTTTTTTTTTAAACAAACTCTGTTTTCCAAAAATTGACCAGATCTACCTCATAGCATGCCTAAGGTACAAATAGATTGTTATGCCCATTATGTAAATGAGTAAACTGAAGCACAGAGATCTTAAGTAACTTGCCCAAGATCAAACAAGAAGTCAGTGGCAGAGCCAGGAATAAAACCCTCTGTCCTGCATTCCACTTACTAGACACAATTCCTACCATCAACAGCTATTTCCAAAAACATTTGCTTTACAGCATTATTCTCACTTTTTGCCCTTCTATTTCATTTTCTCAGATTACTGGACTGTCAGTGTTTTATTAGAAAAGTAAAGACTGGTATTTACAATGTAGGCATGTCGATACTCTCGCCAAACCTGAAAAGTTAGGTATATGCAAACATCCTAATTGTCAAACATACATAGGGGCTTGGAACTTCTACTAGTCTAGTTGCTGTGTCATTTTAAAATATACATATTTGCAGAAAATAATCAGCTGACAACAGTGCCTGATACTGTATACTGGGAATTATACGATTTACACTTCCCTGACACCAAATAAATGCTTAAAGGTGCACAAAGTTTTGAGAAAAAACATTTATCATCATTTGTGTGCTCACTGTCAGCCACTTTATTTCAGAGATTTGTAATGTCAGCAGCACATTTTCCCTGTCTAGTTTCTGATGTTCCTCTCGTATAAATGGCACTCTCAATAATTAAGTTCTAGATAAGGCGTTGATCTTCATTTAGTGAGGGTTGGCTGATCACAGCCCACTTATGGTTGTGCCACTTGTGTGTTCGAACATTTCTCCTCATTAATTCATGAAGATAAATTACATGTCTGAATTTACAAGCCATTATAGTTTTATGGTCAGCTGACAAGTGCCTTGGTTTGACAAACATTTCACCATTAATTATTATTGTACAAATTACTCCTTTTGAAGCCAGGAATCTGTTTGACCACTTTGAACCTGAATGCACCATCTGAATTTTATAGTTACACTGCTGAATAGATCTTGTACAGTTCAGAACCACCATCATTTATAGAGATTGAGAATAAAAATTTCAATCTGCTGTTGTGACTTCTGTTTTCCTAATGGATTCACACAGGCTGCTCAATGGCACTAAATGAAAAACTGGTACATTACATTTAGAAAAACAAAAATCCATTGCAAAAGTTCTTTGGCCTGTGTTACGCAGTTGGTCAGACTTGATGGTCACAATGATGCCCTCTGTCCTCAAAATCTATTGATCTTAGATTTGAGTGATTTGCTAAGATCCGTGAGTAGATCAACCCATACTGGGGAAAAACCTGTATGGGGAGGAAATCTCTGTAAGGATCCCCCCTATGGGAGGTTATCTTTGCCCCCTCCCCCACCCATCTCATCACCACCTGTGTGAATTAGAACTTGGAGGCTACCACAAATGCAACAGATCCTCAGGGATCGATGGGATGCCAGGCCTAGCTATGCAGAGGCAATATGGCTCCATAGTGGTTCCAACTCCTGGCAATCCCTGCCTCTTGGCTTCCTATTAACCTGGTTCCAGTAGTACCCCTCTAACAGGGTCTCCCCCTGGTAATGGCTGCACATGGTTGGGTTGATGAGGGAAGGGTTAAAAAACAGCATGGATCAATTTCCTACATCTCTCACCAGGGAATCTACATGGAAGGGATGATGTGTGTATCCCTGACCTGACTACTCTCTCTCTCCATCCCTTCCCCTACTGTGGACAATAGACAGGCCTCAAAAGGATCCATGGATGGTGTGATGGAGGCCAAGAGAAAACTTTTGAAGAGGATCCTTGCTGCAAGATGATCCACTTGTGACGGGTTCGGTCACAGATACCCCCTTGGGACTGTCACCTGATGTGCTGAAATTACCTCTGAGCCCATTTTCCCTGATGGCTTGGGACTCCAGAACCCTGCCTTGTTGAGCCAGACATGCTAATCTGCTGCAACACAGACCCAGGTCTGAACCACGCCCCCAAAGCTGCAGGCTTTAACTGAAAACCACTCAGCAGGTACTCCTGTCTCCAGCTCTCAGACACCCAGTTCCCAATGGGATCCAAACTCCAAATAAATCTGTTTTACTCTGTATAAAGCTTATACAGGGTAAACTCATGAATTGTCTACCCTCTATAACACTGATAGAGAGATATGCATAGCTGTTTGCTCCCCCAGGTATTAATCACTTACTCTGGGTTTGTTAATAAACAAAAGTGATTTTATTAAGTATAAAAAGTAGGCTATAAGTGGTTTCAAGTAATAACAGAACAAAGTAAGTTATCAAGCAAAATAAAACAAAACACGCAAGTCTAAGTCTAATACACTTAAGAAACTGAATACAGGTAAATCTCACCCTCAGAGATGTTCCAATAAGCTTCTTTCACAGACTAGACTCCTTCTTAATCTGGGCCCAATCCTTTCCCTGGTACAGTTCTTGTTAGTTCCAGATCAGGTGGTAACTAGGGGATTTCTCATGACTGCAGCCCACTTTGTTCTGTTCCACCCCCTTTTATATCTTTGGCACAAGGTGGGAATCCTTTGTCTCTCTCTGGGTCCCACCCCTCCTTCTAAATGGAAAAGCACCAGGTTTAAGATGGATTTCAGTACCAGGTGATATGGTCACATGTCCTGTGAGACCCCAAGCCTTCATTCTTTCTGGCCTGACTCACAGGAACACAGGAAGGCTTACAAGTAAACAGAGCCATTTACAACCAAATGTTCTAGTTAATGGAAGCCATCAAGATCCTAAGCCACCATTAATGGCCTACACTTTGCATAGTTACAATAGGACTTCAGAGTAATACTTCATATTTCTAGCTTTAGATACAAGAATGATACATGCATACAAATATGATGAACACACTCAGTAGATTATAAGCTTTGTAATGATACCTTACTAGAGACCTTTTGCATGAAGCATATTCCAGTTACATTATATTCACACTCATTAGCATATTTCCATAAAACATATGGAGTGCAATGTGACACCACTTCTTAAGTTCTCCTTGCTAATTCAGTGAAAAGGGAATTGTGCAGTAGCTTGCAAGAGAGGCTGACATGGTAATAGCTACCTTAGCAGTATTGTAATGGCAGAATATGTACAGTCTGGTGAATGGAGTCAGTCCTACCAACCAAGGCTTTGCATGCTGCTCACAAAGCAGAGAAGAAATAATAATCACAATAAATGTATCCTGCTCAAATAATATCACATGCTCTTCCAGCACCTGGCTACGTGCATAGGTTTCTGGCAGGTGATCTATTGGTAGCATGGTAAGGGAGAAAGCTGCTAGAAGCTGGGAAGGAGGTTGGAGGCATGGAAGATGGGTGGATGTAACTGGAGTTATAGTCAGTGTTGAACTGTGGATCCAAGAACCTAAGCATGGTTTAGACTGCTGCTTTTTCCATCAAGCCATCTCTCATGCATCTAATAGGTATAGTGTCATAACTATGCAGAATGTTATGGACCAATTGTGCAGTTAATAGATTCTTCATACTTTCTATCTCTCGTCATTCCTAGAGATTTTGTGAGATAATAGTCACTTACTGTCCATATATAACACATACTATGTAACATATATAACTGTATGTAAACTTGGCTCTTGTTATGGTAATTAGCTAATTCACAGAATCATAGTACTGGAAGGGACTTCAAGGGGTCATCTAGTCCAGTCCCCTGCACTCAAGGCAGGACACAATTATATCATTGTGTTTCACTTTAGTTATGGTGCATTATGCTATACTCTTTTTTTTATCCTTACATTTCATCTGTGTTGCCAGCAGATTTAGTCAAATATCAGAAAAATATTTGAAATATAAATTATTTGATTAATTCTGTCAAACTAAAACAGGAGATTAAGGGGCGGAGGCATGATAGCACTCTTCAAATACTTGAAAGGCTGCCATAAAGAAGATGGAGAAAAGTTGTTTTCTCTTGCTACAGAGGGCAGGACAAGAGGCAATGGGTTCAAACTACAGCACATCAGATTTAGATTAAACCTCAGGAAAAACTTCCTAACTGTAAGAACAGTAGGACAATGGACCAGACTGCCTAGGGAGGTTGTGGCAGCTCCTTCACTGGAGATTTTCAGAAAGAGGCTCAATAGGCATCTGTCTTGGATAGTTCAGACACAACAAATCCTGCATCTTGGCAAGATGTTAAACTAGATGACCCTTGCGATCCCTTGTAACCCTATATTTGCTTAACAGTAATCTACTGACTGGTCAAATATAGCACAATGATCATCTAAGAAATTATTCATTGGTAAATGGGAAACTTAAACAAACTATTTGGATATTATTTCATTAGCTCTGATCACTCCCAAGTTTAGCAATGAGGGACTCATCCAACTCCCACTGAACTCAAAGGAAAGACTCCCACTGATTTCAGTGGGAACTGGATTGAACTCTTTTAAAGTTGTCACTGGGTGCAATTCCCACAGCATGATTTCTCTTCAGTGCAGCCAGCCATCAAGGTCACTTCCGAAGGCCATAAAACACCTTTTTGTATAATCTTAGTATGTGGCTAGGAAACAAATATGTGTAAGGCTCTACACTTCACTGCACTTTCTAAAGATCTTTATTTGAACAGAAAGCTTACAACTTATCAAGAACTCTCTGTGCTGGTTCTGTTTACATAAGTTGCTGTCAAATGATAACATGCATTTATTTAACAATTTTAAAGCATTTTCATTCAATAGATAGAAAATACCTGAAGAGTTTCCTGCATACATGAAAGTTTATAAATGGCTTTGAAGTTCCATGAGCAACTTGCCATTCTCAGGGGTTACAATATATATACAGATATATGACATTTGAAGAATATAGTTGGTATGAAATTTTCCTTTCTCTAAACTACCATAATATTGAAAATTCAAAAGTTAATGCATAGAAAATCTTCTAATCTCCAAATCTCCCTCAATAGGCTTGATCCAAAAGCCCATTGAAGCCAATGGAAAGGTTTCCTTTGACTTGAATGGGTTTTGGATCAGTCCCTTAGTCCTCATTTAGATAATGAAAGGGTCAGTATTTTTCAGATATTGGAAATGTATCCTTTTAATGAGTGATAATATGAGTTTGGTTCAAATAGCCCAGAACTTAGAGCTCATTGGATTCAAAGACCATTAAAGTCATTGAAGGTGTTTCCATTGATTTAAAAGGGTTGTGGAATAGGTCCTAATATTCAGCCCTTGCACTGGCATTCATGGATGAAATTACATTAAATGTATACTACTTTTGCCATCCCAGTTTGGATCCAATTCAAATTTCCACTCTATCTCAACCTCGGTTCTCCTCCCATATTATCCTGGTAAAGATATTTTGAATCTTGTTCTGAACCCCTTGGTGGTTTTATCATATGAAGAAATAGCAGTCAAGGTGCAAGCACAAATATCATATTTAGGTCATCATAGAGTAGGATTCATATTGAAATTTCCTTGCACAAAACTACATACACATGAGCTACCTCTCTGGCAGAAATTGGTATGTGAAGATCTATGCTTCCAACAGCTGTACACAATTTTTTGGATTCTTATGTTCAAACACCTCTAGATGCTGCAGAGCTGTGTGAGAAATGAATTGATTTTTTAAAAATTTCCTGAGGAAAAATGTCTAAATTATGTTTGGAGGAATTTTGTTACTTTAGGACACTGGTTCTTCATGAAATTTGAGGACAATTTTGTGTGTATTTCCCCATGTTTTGCATCAAATAATATAAAACTCAAACTACTTTGCTCCAAATGTCATGTCTGTAACATGTCTAGCCAAACTGGGATATTCTGTTCTGACATTAAAACCAGTCAGTGTTGTCTTCTGGCTATCCTGAACATATGGGGCAAACTCCATCTGTTAGGGAACCTAAAAAATAAAAGTGACCGTGGTCATATGACAGCCTTCACAACCTAGCTGTAGATTCATAAAAACACTAAATCGATCACTGACATCCAGATGGTACAAAGATTTTCACAGCCAACTTCTATTTAACTTGCACTGAAATCTATGAGAAAGGGGTGTGCATAAAGGGATGTACATGTATAATTTCTACCTACAGATACAATGCATGTTCATGTGATATGCAAGCTTTATCAGCACAAGTTTGGGAAGGCTGTATTAAGAGTGGTGAATGTCATTTCACAGTGTTCCATGTGGCTCTGCAGTTTATCACCTAGATATTACCTCCACATGTATGGTGCATCTGTATAATGAAAACTTCTGTGTGTGTATATACACACAATGCTGATGAAGAGACTAAATTAACACATCTTTGGATAG
Source organism: Platysternon megacephalum (assembly GCA_003942145.1). NCBI lineage: Eukaryota > Metazoa > Chordata > Testudines > Platysternidae > Platysternon > Platysternon megacephalum. The sequence goes on from QXTE01000469.1 coordinate 322,620, forward strand.
TAATGAGTGATCTCAGTTCTGTTAACCTCTCTTTCGGTAGATTCAATTACCTCATTGGGTCTTCAGAAAATGTTGAGGGTCAAATGATTTATTCCTATAATCTTCATCATTTCTTTCATTTAGGATAATTTCAGTTGTCAGATGAAATATCTGCTCACAAATCTCCTCCTACAGAATAATTAACTTTTATTTTGTATGTATGAACTTCTTGGATAATATAAAATTACTTTGAATCTAATTTATCAGCTTTTTTCAGATTGCTACTAGCTATTGACATTTTTCCTTCTCCTTCAAACGGACCAGTGTTTATGAAAAATGGAATTCATAAAGTGATCATATTAGTATCAATGTCAAGTTTTTTGTTGACAAATTTCACACCAAGAGAATAAGATCAAGTGAATATGTAACTGATTTCCCCACACCACTTATGTCAGAGCTGTTATTCATTGGTATCCTAATTTTTGATTGTTTGTTTAGCAAAAGGGACAGCATGGACAGATACTGTGAAAGTTCCCACTGCCAAAACTGTTTTAGTAGCTGTACATGACCTGCAACCTCTTCCCTTTTGCTTGAATACTGTTGCCCCTTCTTCTGCCAAGCAATAGCAGAATTCTGGGGCCACTGGAAGAGAAATCAAGGATGTGGAGTCTGGATATGTGCTAAGTGTAACATGAATACACCAGTCCTGGAACAGAGGCTGTCACAAACAGCATGTAGGAAATCCTCTCTTTCCCAAATCTCAGCCCCCACACCTATACACAGTTCCCAGGAAGCTACCCAACCCCAAGAATTGCCTCGACATATTGAGAATAAAGCAGAAGGCAAGCACTCCTGTCTGCCACTGCTTCTCTCAAAGGACTCTGCATGGAAGTTCTACTTGCAAATCTAGGGCAGTATGTGGCTCTTGATGATATTCCTGTGACAGCCAAAAGGGCAGTTTAATTAAGTTACCATCATTAATTCAATCAATACTTGTATCCTTGCCTAATAGCAGCATTTAGCCACTGCCCTGTGTTGTATTGCCCAGGTGGAGCTTAGGGAGGGAGTGGGGCACAGTCTTTTCCCTGAGTTCCTTTATGCATGCGCCATCATCTGGGATGCAGGTAGACTGGGAGCTGGGGGTGGGCAGGTTGGCTATGGCTCTGCCTCCTTGTCACCCTCTATGGGATGGACAATCTCCTTACACCTGCCCAGCCTCTCTGTGTACACACAGAAGGGGCAGGGAAAATCTTACCACTTGGCATCTGAGAAGGGAGTACACTTGATTGTTCATATGTCAGTTATTGCAGATTTCCAACCTAACTGAGGCTTAAACAAACAGTGTACAACTAACGTCCAGAAAGGCTCCTGCCTAAGTAAATGCTGGGTCCTGTAGCACAGAACACATTCGTTCAAAATAGTTGTTCAGAATGCAAATTTATCATATAGCCATAACAAGCATATGCTGACAGTGCTGGAAGTATCCTCTCTGATAACCTCTCTATCCCTACATACTCTTCAGGCTTTCATCTTCACAGATAAAAAATATCTACGTGAAGCTGTTTGCAGCTGTTTATTTCAGTGAGTATGTTTTGCCAAGATACCATGTTCTATCCCTGGATATTGGAGTTCCGGAACTTTGTTGCAGAGGATCATAAATAGGGTGAACAGAGGGGAAATTTTTTCTGAGAACATCTTTATGAAGCACAGTTCAGTCTATGCCCATCCTCTTCCTAATTTGTTTTTCTGAAAATATGTATGCTTTAATGGATTTGAGATCATCAGATCATGCCGCTTTGTGTAGTCTTACACATTTTACTTAGAGGGATAATGTCTGGTTGGAGCTGCACAAGGGAAGCGATTTCACAAACTTGACTGCAGAAACTCCAATATTGAATTTTAAAAATTGATGAACCTGGATGTCCTTTTGCCCTGTAAAGTGTTCTTGAAAACTTTTTAGTTCCCTTTGTCATCATTCTTGTTAAGTCTAAACCAGAAGCTCTGCCCCTCTCTGGCTATTAATAACTTAAATGTTTCAAACTATATTTTAGTCTTTCATTTGTGACTTGAAGTCATGTCAAAGAGAGAGATTATCCTGCCAATCAACTGAATGTAAAAATTGGTACTGCCTTAAAAATCTATAAAGTAATAGAAATAAGTTGAAATGGGATCTCCAAAATGCAGGTTTAAAAATGTTCTCTGTTTAGTTTTGTTCATATTTTGCATAGTGTTCTTTAAATGCACTCAGACTTCAGAAATGCAACTCTCAGGTTTGAATTAATTTTTCATTGTTTTTATTAAGGTTGTTTTTTTAACCAGGGAGAATGCTATTGCACTGTGTGCTTGCCTGCTCCTTCACTTTTATAATAGCGAAAACATAATATGCTTGAGGCTGTTTAAAGGGCAATTAGAATCCTTTAAAGGGCAGTAAAGAATTCTGTCCAGCAGCCTGATAACTGTCAGGATAGATGTGGAAAGATGCTTAAAAAACAGAGAGCGTGCAGGTCATTTGGGTAAAGGACATTTAGAAAGAGCCCAGTATGCTAACAAGAGGAGGGTGTGAGCAGAATAATGGAAGCAGCTGACAAAGGTGTGCTGATACTACAGTTGATGGATGCCAATATATGAATCTGGATAGTCGCAAGGAGCAGTCTAGGAGGAAATAGGAAAGAGGCCTGGATTTAGTATATCTGGGGCAGGAAGGGGACCCTAGAGTGATACTGAAGAACATAGAGGGGAACAACAGAAGAACATGTACAAGGAAGGGTCACTGACATTAATCACTGTCAGAGCACCAGAATGGCATAGCAACCTTCCTGGGCTCAATTATGCCTCTGGCTCTGGTGTGCAAGGGGAGCACACGTGGTGCTCCCCCCGGCTGGCCAGGAGACCCAACAAATTGTTGCAGGCCGGTCGTGTCACCTTTAACATGACTGCTTTCCTTTCTGTGGTTTGGAGCTCTTTCTTTGAGGGGAGTGTGGCATGGGCCCACTGGCCTGTAAAAACAAACTGGAAGCATACAGCCATGCTCCTATATGAACCTGCTAACTTGCAGCTGGGAGCCAGTACAGATCTAAGCATAGTTCAGTGGAGAGCTAATGCTTCCCCATACCATCCAGAACAGGAGTATTCCAAGGGAACTTCAGGACTTGAAGCTCCTGGGATTTCCCTGCACCTACAGGGGAGTAACCTACCAAGTATAACATTTGGCTCTAAATGCCCATCATGTTGTCACTTAGCGGGTCAGTTAAATGTCCATGCAATGGACTGCCAATGGCAGATTTAAAAAAAAAAAAGCTTCCTGCCTGTAAGAACTGCCTTCAGACAGTGTAGCAAACTATTTTTGCATTTTAGTTATTACCAGAGAGACATGATTTTTCAACAGGTTTAAATAGCAATGCTTTTTAAAAAAACAAAAACCAGCACTGGTAACTATTTCAGAGCAATTGAAATCTCCGGGAAGGAGTTGAGTACATCAAAAAAGTACTTTGCTTCAAAATAACTTCCTCTTTCCTCTCTAATGGGGCTGATGCCTTTCAGTTCGTTTTAGAGTCACCCAGAGAACTGATAGCATGTGTTTTCTTTCAGCTGTGAAATAGCTTTTCTGGAAAAGAATACATTACAGACCATAGTAATAGCAAATCCCTCTGCAACACCATCTGTGCATGTTCTATCTTGGTAATGCTTGTTTTAAAACTAAGCAACTTGGTGTCTATGGAGAACGTTGGTGGAATGGTCCCATTTCAAGGAATAGTAGTTGCATTTTCACAAAGTCACGGTGCTTCATCCAACAGGCTGTGTCGGTTTTCACAGACATTTTCATGCTACATTGCTTGCTTTGCCTCTGATAACAGGGTATTTCAGCAGACTTGTTTCTCTTCCTGGTTCTGCTCCAGGGATTGTTCAGACTGAGAGGATGTCTTTAATACTCAGTATTAGAACAACCGCAAGGCATTGCCTTCCTTCTCCTCACTCTCAGCCCTTAAACCCCATCTAGCCTTCATTTTCCTTGGCAGTTGGAAACTGCTTTGAAACACATATTTTAAAATCTGTTCTAGTTCATGTGGCTTTGCCCGGGGTGGTAGACGGGCCATGCCTTGTCAAACAATCTTTGTCACAAAGTGTTTGAGAATAGGCTGTTACCTGGTCTCCAGTGCGTTCTAATGGTTTAAACAGAATTAATAGCATTATGGTGATGCCTAGAACCCTAATCAAGGATCAGAGCCCCATGGTTCTAGGTGTTGTACACAAAAGTTACAAAGAAGACAGTCCCTTCCCAGAGAGCTCACACCCTACATGTCAGATGGGAAGCAATAGGTGGGGGTAGCTGGGAGGCTGCAATAACAATAAAACAAAGAGTTGAGCAGAAGAGCAGAAGTCACATGCCTCTAATCTTTAACTCTGCTTTTTATGGGGAAAAAATTGCTATCTATGGTTTGGTATCAGATTTTTAATGTTGGATTTTAAACAGAAAATTCTGGGACAACCAGCCTAGCTCTGTAGACTGGTGTGGAGGGAGGGACAAAGCCATAACTCGACTCCTCCGATGCTGTTTAAAGTCTTGGCCCTAGACATGGAGACACATCAGTCCAGGGATTGAGCCTGATCAAAACTAGTCAAATAGTGTGTGTTTAAAAAAAAAAAAGACTCATGAATAAAAGCACTGAGTTCAGTTCTGGCTGATTCATGGGGTCATATTATTCATTGTGTGCAAGTGTTTGCACAACAGACTGTGCTATTAGTGAAAACATTCACAAATCTGGAAAGTTTCACAAATTTGGGCATGAATTATTACTTGCCCAAAGCAGTGAAACTGAACATTTTGATCATTTTAAATTATTAGTTTAGACTTTTCTTTTCTAAAGTGCTAAGATAAATTGAATGATACATAAAACAAATACCTTTTGAGGATAATCAAGATCTGTTTCTAAATGATTTGCTAGGAGAGCTGTTTGAAATATGGAAAACTATTTCCACAAAAACTGAGTGGAGTTGTTTCTATTTGTTGTCAAATTGTCCAACCAGCTTTAATCATTCTTCTCAGGACGAAGCTAAATTAGTAATTAATATTAATATTAAAGAAAATAGTTTGACTGCTCTAAACACAAAGAGAAAGATAATTGATCTGGATCCTATGTCTATTATACTATCCAGGCTGTTGTTAATCAGTTTTTAAACATGTTCTTTAAATAATGGTCTCTGTTAGCTTGCCCACCACCGCCTGGCAAAAGGGAGTTATCATTTTAGCTGTGTCCAACACAGAAAAGGTAGGAAAGAATAAATACTCTGCATTATAGTGAAGAAATCAACAAATTTGACTATTCAAAGGCTGCATTAGCATAGTTTGTTGGGAGGCCTAATCTTTGGCTTTCATAGACATAAATATGCTGTAAATGTGAGTAGGTAGCTGTGCAGTCTGGGGGACATATTGTACCCTTCTTCAGAACCCTGGGCAGGAGAGGCCCAGAGGGCCCAGGAAACTTGCTCATATATCCCCTCCAAGAGAAGGGTTCTGTGGGTAATGGAAGGAGGAAAGAGTGACTTCCTGGCACTGCAGATCCTGTCCCACAGAGGTCCAGCTCCTCTGCACTGTTCTTATAGACCCTACCACTCCTGCAGCATCTTAGGGCTATCTGAAGCCCAAATTGGCCCTTAAATTAATGCTTCTAGAATGTCCACTCCAGCTATCTGGTGCCTTAGGAGAGAGATCAGCTGCTCCTTGCCTCCATCCCACTCTCACACCCAAGAGCCTCAACATTTTAGGCTCCACACACCATGGTGTCCCAGAGAGGATGCTGCTGCAGAGATAGCACTTTGGTCCTCAGTCTGTGCCCCCTCATAGAATCATAGAATATCAGGGTTGGAAGGGACCTCGGGAGGTCATCTAGTCCAACCCCCTGCTCAAAGCAGGACCAATTCCCAACTAAATCATCCCAGCCAGGGCTTTGTCAAGCCTGACCTTAAAAACCTCTAAGGAAGGAGATTCCACCACCTCCCTAGGTAACCCATTCCAGTGCTTCACCACCCTCCTAGTGAAAAAGTTTTTCCTAATATCCAATCTAAACCTCCCCCACTGCAACTTGAGACCATTACTCCTTGTTCTGTCATCTGGTACCACTGAGAACAGTCTAGATCCATCCTCTTTGGAACCCCCTTTCAGGTAGTTGAAAGCAGCTATCAAATCCCCCCTCATTCTTCTCTTCTGCAGACTAAACAATCCCAGTTCCCTCAGCCTCTCCTCATAACTCATGTGCTCCAGCCCCCTAATCATTTTTGTTGCCCTCCGCTGGACTCTTTCCAATTTTTCCACATCCTTCTTGTAGTGTGGGGCCCAAAACTGGACACAGTACTCCAGATGAGGCCTCACCAATGTCGAATAGAGGGGAATGATCACGTCCCTCGATCTGCTGGCAATGCCCCTACTTATACAGCCCAAAATGCCGTTAGCCTTCTTGGCAACAAGGGCACACTGTTGACTCATGTCCAGCTTCTCGTCCACTGTAACCCCTAGGTCCTTTTCTGCAGAACTGCTTCCTAGCCATTCGGTCCCTAGTCTGTAACAGTGAATGGGATTCTTCCATCCTAAGTGCAGGACTCTGCACTTGTCCTTGTTGAACCTCATCAAGATTCCCTCTGCTGATGGGAAAGGTGATCGGACTCCTGGCATCAGTATTCATCATTTAATTGTGAGAATTTTCTTCATCATGGGAATATTCATCCATTCTGATTCTCGTGGAGTGCTTTTGCTTTCATGCCTTGAAAATTACATTTTAGGCTGCCGGATAATATGTCCACAGACTTATTTGTAGTAATTCAGCATCAGAAAGTTTAGAAAGGAGCCCAGAAGAAATGGGAAGTAAATTGAAAGGAATTCCCCATAAGTCTCATGATAATATCATGAATCCAGCACTAAAATAGAGTGATTCAGGGGCATGACCACCAAAGAGGAAGAAAGGAGTTTTGTTTTGACTGCTGTTTGCAGAGCTAGGGCTAGACCCTCAGCAGGTGTAAATGACTAGTTCAATTTAAATCAATATGCAATTTACACAAGCTGAGGATTTGGCCCATAGTATTTAGCGTATTGTATTGACTTAACACAGTAAGACAGCAGCTTACCAATTGTTACCACAGACATCTCCTATTCTAATTATGGGATGGGAATAGATTCCAGTGTGTTACAGCTAGAAAGTAGGTGCTAATGGGCAGATTTTCAAAGATATTTAAGGGCCTAAAGATTCAGACAGGCTCACTGTGGGATTTATAGAAGTGGCTAAAGAGGGCTAGGTACCTAATTCCCATGGGAATTCTGAGGTGGGTTTGTAAATCCCACCAGGTGTTCGTCTGTCTCTTTGAGTGCTTGAAAAATCTGGCCTTTGCGTCCTATGTCCTCCTCTGTGCTGTTATGGCTCCATGGCCAGTCACAATTCTCACAGAGTAGGGCTTAAAGTGCTGCTACAGCGGGAGACTGTCCCTAGTAGCTAATGAAGTTTGCCCCTTTTTGGTGAGTTCTGCTTCCTGGTGCACTGACCAAGCTACCAACTAAGAGCCTCCTTTTGGTACTTCATGGATGTATCTTACAACCTCCTGTGCACATGAATAATTACTCATGAGCGTAGTTTTCGCTGGTTTCAATGGGGCAAGTAAATATCCTCATGTGCATAAGCGTATGCAAGAGAGGGTCCAAAGTCAGTGAAGAGGGCCCATGTAAATGAGTTATCAATTAAAAAGTAAAAGACCATGTGTATCTATTGCCACATTTGTAACTAACTTAAACAGATCTATCCAGCAGACCAATTTCTTTTCTGCATACCTGAAGTTTCTTTTTTCTACATTTGCAAAAAATAACTAGTGCATGAAGCTTGTAAGGACTACTTTCTACCAATAAGGTCCTGAATAAAAGCTATGCTTGGGTGTTCTATTATCAGCTCTATAATAGGTTGTTCCCACACACACACAGAGAGATTAGATGCTCTCCCCTGGATAGGATGACCAGACAGCAAGTGTGAAAAATCGGGACAGGAGGTGCGGGGTAGTAGGAACCTATATAAGAAAAAGACCCCAAAATCGGGACTGTCCCTATAAAATCGGGACATCTGGTCACCCTACCCCTGGAGCATTGTTAGATATACATTTAATTGCCTTCTCTATCTTCATCTTCAAAACCACAACAGTCAGTATTAATACTGAATTAATTATAATATCTATATAAATAAAATCAATGCACATTCAAATCCTTAATGTTAATAGGTCAGATCCTCAATGGAGCTCTGCCGATTTACACCAGTTGATCATCTATCCCAATATTTGTTCCCCATTTATAATTCTTCCCCTTTGTCAAACTTGCTTTTCTTATCTCCCTTGTAACCTATTACCCTTTTTCCTCTTTATTATGCTTTCAGGTAGAAGCCATGCTATCTCCCAGTTCTGGGAATAGCCAGTTTCTCTTGCTCCTGGGGTCCCAGACAAACTATCCAGGCCTCAGCACTACATGTTAAATAACACAAATCAGGAGTTCTCCATGATTGGCTCCCAAGAAAATGTTTAGGGTTGCAATAATATAACTTGCATTTAAAATCTCTAAATACAAGAAAATTGAGGCCTGGTTGAATTATTAATTTGATATGGATAATCCAATGAGTTTAATCCTTTTCTATTTTCTGTTCACAAATCAGTCTTGGTTTCTGCAAATGTTCTTTATACATCAGTGTTTGCTAACTAGTTTCAGACACATAATGATAACCCTGTGTGTTGTTCATGAAGTGTTCAGTTTGAAAATTCACTTTTTGTTTCACATGATGGGCTATTGGTCGCTCTAGCCACATGGTGTTCCTTCTGCTTCCTGAGTAGATGGCTGAAACTCTTAAAATAAATAATGATTACCTAATGGTGATTAGTATATAACAAGTAGTGAATTCTCTTTATTGCCTCTTTATAAATCCATGGTACGCCCACATCTTGAATACTGCATGCAGATGTGATCACCTCATCTCAACAAAGATATACTGGAATTGGAAAAGGTTCAGAAAAGGGCAACAAAAATTATTAGAGGTATGGAACGGCTTCCGTATGAGGAGAAATTAAGACTGGGACTTTTCAGTTTGGAAAAGAGACGACTGGAGGGGATATGATAGAGGTCTATAAAATCATGACTGGTATGAAGAAAGTAAATAAGGAAGTGTTATTTAGTCCTTCTCATAACATATGAACTAGGGGTCACCAAATGAAATTAATAGGCAGCAGGTTTAAAATAAACAAAAAGAAGTATTTCTTCACACAATGCACAGTCAACCTGTGGAACTCTTTGCCAGAGGATGTTGTGAAGGCCAAGACTATAACAGGGTTCAAAAAGGAACTAGATAAATTCATGGAGGATAAGGTCCATCAGTGGCTATTAGCCAGGATTGGCAGGGATGGTGTCCCTAACATCTGTTTGCCAGAAGCTGGGAATGGTCGACAGGGGAAGGATCACTTGATGATTACCTGTTCTGTCCATTCCCTCTGGGGCACCTGGCATTGGCCACTTTCAGAAGATAGGATACTGGGAAAGATGGACCTTTGGTCTGACCCAGTATGGCCATTCTTATGTTCTTTTTTTTTTTTTAACCATGAATACCCTTGTTGATATACGATTACGGGTATGTGTATGAAGCACATCTGTTTCCCAAGCATTTATATGAACAACACCCATTTGCATGTGTGCTCATCTACAGCAAATAGGTCAAACCAAACAGTCATTCAAAAGGCAAATATTTGTGAACACATTTTTTTCCAGTGTTCAAGCTACCATAATAATAGCCCTGACCAACTTTACCTGTTCTCCAGATTCCTTCAGCATAATAAACATAAGTTCCCTTCTTTAAGAGGCACACTCTTGTGTACGCACAAGTGACACACAGGCCCTGATTCAGCAAAGCACTTAGGAGAGAAGTGAATGGGGCTTAAAATTAAGCACTTGCTTTAATGTTTTGCTGGATCAGTGCTTACGTCAGCCTTTACCAAGCCACTGTTGTTCTCTCTATCATAGTTCTAAAGTACTTATCTTGCTATCTAACATTCATTTGTTCCCTAGTTACTTTCTCAGTGATTTCTTATTTGATTAAAACAAATCTCTTGGGAAATTCCAGTACAGTCAACTAATTAAATTCATTGATTTTTGAAATGTTGTTCTAGTTTAGTTACTGGCTTGTTTCTATTTTATTTCATTTTGACTTTTATCCTAGTAATTTTTTTCAGAAAAATAACTAAAAGTAGTCATTTATAAAAAAAAAAATAAAAAAAATAGAAGCAGTCATTTATACTTTTTTAAAGCTCACACTATTTCACTAAAATATTTCCCTATCTCTAAACATAAAATGCGTTGTTATAATATAAAAAGTCCCTTGTGTATCCAAAGGATACATGTCTCAACAATCTCTGAAATCATGGAGGCATAGCAACTCTTGATAGGGAAAGCTATTTTTCTGCATTCTTTGTATTTTCCTCTTTAGGTTTTTTTTCATTTTCTGGTAATGTGTTATTGATGCATCCCAAGGCCGCATTAGCTTTTTTAACGGCCATATCACATTGGCGGCTCATAGTCATCCTGTGTTCAACCAATACTCCAAGGTCCTTCTCCTCCTCTGTTACTTCCAACTGATGTGTCCCCAGCTTATAACAATAGTTCTTGTTATTAATCCCTAAATCCATGACCTTGCACTTTTCGCTATTAAATTTCATCCTATTACTATTACTCCAGTTTACAAGGTCATCCAGATCTTCCTGTATGATATCCTGGTCCTCCTCTGTATTGGCAATACCTCCCAGCTTTGTGTCATCCGCAAATTTTATTAGCACATTCCTACTTTTTGTGCCAAGGTCAGTAATAAAAAGATTAAATAAGATTGGTCCCAAAACCGATCCCTGAGGGACTCCAATAGTAACCTCCCTCCAGCCTGACAGTTCACCTTTCAGTGTGACCCGTTGTAGTCTCCCCTTTAACCAGTTCCTTATCCACCTTTCAATTTTCATATTGATCCCCATCTTTTCCAATTTAGCTAATAATTCCCCATGTGGAACCGTATCAAATGCCTTACTGAAATCAAGGTAAATTAGATCCACTGCGTTTCCTTTGTCTAAATAATCTGTTACCTTCTCAAAGAAGGAGATCGGGTTGGTTTGGCACGATCTACCTCTTGTAAAACCATGTTGTATTTTGTCCCAATTACCATTGACCTCAATGTCCTTAACTACTTTCTCCTTCAAAATTTTTTCCAAGACCTTGCATACTACAGATGTCAAACTAACAAGCCTATAGTTACTCGGATCACTTTTTTTCCCTTTCTTAAAAATAGGAACTATGTTAGCTATTCTCCAGTCATGCGGTACAACCCCTGAGTTTATTGATTCATTAAAAATTCTTGCTAATGGGCTTGCAATTTCATGTGCCAGTTCCTTTAATATTCTTGGATGAAGATTATCTGGGCCCCCCGATTTAGTCCCATTAAGCTGTTCAAGTTTGGCTTCTACCTCGGCTGTGGTAATATCTCCCTCCATATCCTCATTCCCATTTGTCATCCTACCATTATCCCCAAGCTCCTCATGAGCCTCATTAAAGACTGAGGCAAAGTATTTGTTCAGATATTGGGCCATGCCTAGATTATCCTTAACCTCCACTCCATCCTCAGTGTTTAGCGGTCCCACTTCTTCTTTCTTTGTTTTCTTCTTATTTATATGGCTATAGAACCTTTTACTGCCCAGTTTCTCATCCAATGCAGTTATGATATATTCAAGTAACCCTCAGCAAAGTATCTACATTTTTAGGTGTATATCCAAATCAAATCCTGAACAGCTCATTTCCACTGTCCCTTTTAGAAACCCTGCTTTGGAGGCATACAAGTTACACCTTGCAGTTAGTCAAATGAGCCGTAAATGAAGGGTTAAAGGACTGTTAGACAATGGACTGTGACTGATGGAAAATATAGCAAACAAACTATTAAAAAATTGCATATCCCCTTCTTTCAGCATTCATAAGAGATCAGATCTAGTTTATCTGCATAGACTGTGTGTGGACAGAAGAAAGTAAATTTTAAGTAGGCTTTTCTTTCATTACATTAGGGCTTTTTCCCAAATAATGTTTCTTCTTAAACTGTATAGGCACACAAAAAAACACCCGCAAAAAAATGTTTTCTTGGTATACTCAAAGTAGATAATCAGCATTCTTCCATTTTTCTCAACCTCCCTCTTTGAAGATAGTGTTGTGCTGTGGATAGCTACTCTATAGTGTATAGATTTGGAGGGGAGAGCTGAGCAGAAATCTTTTGCTCTTTCAGGCAATAGCAGAACTCACGGAATGTGCATTTAGACTAACTTCATGAAAAGCTATCTGGTTTATACCAGGGAAATCTTGCAAATTGTTCTTTAGCCCAAAACTGGTGTTGGAGCTAGAATCTATGCTTTGCTTTAGGAAGGTCCCCTACCTATACCATGTCTTCTTATTCTTGTTATCCCACATCTCATAATCCACCATTCTATCCCACTTTTTTTGTTGGTGGTGTATCTACTGTCGGTGTTGGATCAACAGCATGCAATATCTTTGGGGACCATATTGTATTAAGATTATGAATGGTTTATGTATTACTGTGGGCCTGGGATTGTATGTAACTCCAGTGGGGAGATATCACAGGACATCCATGAATCAAAAACAGTGTGTGTGTGTGTGTGTCTGTGTGTGTCTGTGTGTGTGTGTGGGGGGGGGGGGGGGGGAGGATGGTGATGAAAGTGAATCAGTTAGGTTGTAAAAATCGCCACAGAAAGGTGCTCGCATATACGAGTTCAAACTGGGATTTCCAGAGATTGACAGACAAAGAAAGGGCTTTTGTTATTAAAAAAAAAAATTGCTGAGTTTAAACTGACTCAGAGCCTTCTTTCTGACCCAATAGATGGACAGGACCTCCTGTTCAAATGGGTGGAGGGGGGCAACCCTTGTGCAGGGGTTGGAAGACTTTGGCCTTTTACAGCCCCATAAGACTGATGGGTGACCTCTGATAATCTTTAGCATGTCTATAGGAACTTCTGTTTGTTTGTTTTTTAAAAGTTTCCTCTGTGAGTCTATTACCTTAAGAATAAATGTGTTTAGAAAGAGCTGTGTGGTAACTTGTAACTGCTGGCAATATATTGTTCATAGCCCCAGCGAAAAAGCAATGCACAGGCACTGGCCTTTAGATAGACTGACTTGCTGGGGAGAACACAGTGTATGACGAGGAGCTGTGCAGCCTTAAAACTCCTTAGGCCTGGTCTACACTACGATTTTAGTTCGAATTTAGCAGCGTTATAGCGAATTAAGCTTGTACCCGTCCACACAACGAGGCCATTTAATTCGATTTAAAGTGCTCTTAAAATCGGTTTCTGTACTCCTCTCCGACGAGGGGAGTAGCGCTGAATTCGACATTGCTGGTTCGAATTAGGGTTAGTGTGGACGGAATTCGAAGGTATTGGCCTCCGGGAGCTATCCCACAGTGCACCATTGTGACCGCTCTGGACAGCAATCGAAACTCGGATGCTCTGGGCAGTTGGACAGGAAAAGCCCCGCGAACTTTTGAATTTCATTTCCTGTCTGCCCAGCCTGGTGAGCACAGGTGACCACACAGAGCTGAGCAGCACAGGTAGCGATGCAGGCCGACAACCGCAAACGAGCACCAGCATGGACCACACGCGAGATACTGGATCTGATCGCCATATGGGGAGAGGATTCAGTGCTCGCAGAACTGCGTTCCAAGAGACGGAATGCAAAGATCTTTGACAAGATCTCCAAGGGGATGATGGAGAGAGGCCACAATCGGGACTCCATTCAGTGCCGTATAAAGGTGAAGGAGCTCCGACAGGCCTATCAGAAGACGAAGGAGGCCAACGGACGGTCCGGGGCAGAGCCGCAGACATGCCGCTTTTACGATGAGCTGCATGCAATTCTCGGAGGGGCCGCCACCACTACCCCACCCCTGAGCGTGGACTCCGAGGAGGGGTTAATGTCATCGTTGCATGACGAATCTGCGGACGGGGAAGAGGAGGAGGAGGAGGAGGACGAACTTGTGGAGAGCACACAGCACTCCATTCTCCCCGACAGCCAGGAGCTGTTTCTGACCCTGACCGAAGTGCCCTCCGAACCCTCCCAAGGCGGCATCGCAGACCCCCTGGAAGGGACCTCTGGTGAGTGTACCTTTTCAAATATATCAAACATGGTTTAAAACAAGTATTTGTTTAATGATTAATTTGCCCTGGGGACTTGGGATGCATTCGCGGCCAGTACAGCTACTGGAAAAGTCTGTTAACGTGTCTGGGGATGGAGTTGAAATCCTCCAGGGACATCTCCATGAAACTCTCCTGGAGGTACTCCAAAAGCTTTTCCAGAAGGTTTCTGGGCAGGGCAGCCTTATTCCGTCCTCCATGGTAGGACACTTGACCGCGCCATGCTAGCAGCAAGTAATCCGGTATCATTGCTTGACAAAGCTTGGCAGCGTATGGTCCCGGTGTTTGCTGGCATTCAAGCAACATCCGCTCTTTATCTTGCTGTGTTATCCTCAGGAGAGTGATATCGTTCAGGGTAACCTGTTTGAGATATGGGAATGTAATTAGGGGGACAGAGGTGGCCCCGTTCCTACTGGGCTGTTTGCCTGTAGCTGAAAAGAAATCTTTCCCTGCAGTTAGCCAAGCGGGCGGGGGGGAGGGGGTGGATAATGTCGCTGAGTTTTTCGCGTTTGGCTAGCAGGGGTCTTCCCTGATACCAGCCACGTGGTGGGGGGAGGGGTAACGCGATCATCCCACAGAAGTGGATGGGGGGGCTAGTTTGCGATCTGCATGGATCTTCCATGGTACCAGCCACGTGGTGGGGGGAGGGGGTCATCCCACAGAATTGAATGGGTGGGTGGGGGGTGGTTGTTATGTTATCTGATGCTGCACGGTAACAGGGAAACCGCAGCACGTAAAGGGCTTTGCTTGCTATGGGAAAGGAGGGCGCTGATTTAATGCAGAAGCAGCAGGACAATGGCTTACCATGGCTGCATACAAGCCGAAATCTGTTGCCCGGCCCTGCGTCTGCTGTGATCTCTAACACCAAAGCCGCGGGCACTCAATATAAGATGCAAAAAGCGACCTTGTACATTGCTATGTAATGTGAAAAGTGTTCACCGTGAAAGAGTATAAGCATTGTTCTATAAAATGTATCTTTTTACATACTTCTCTCCTTTTTTTCCCTCCTACTGCAGCTGCAAATTCTTCCATCCTCCCGCCCCCAGCACGAAGGCTCTCCCAGATAAGGAGGCGAAAGAGGCGCACCCGAGACGATATGTTCTCGGAAATAATGCAGTCGACCCGGGATGAGAGAGCTAATTTTAACGATTGGAAGGAGACTGTATTGAAATTCCGTCAAGAGGCCAGTGACCGTGAGGAGAAGAGGGACCAGCGGGAGGACATGAGGGACCAACGGGAGGAGAAAAGGGATGAACGTGAGGAGAGAAGGGACGAACGCGAGGAGAGGAGGGACGCCCGAGAGGAGAAGTGGCGGGATGCAACGCTGGGGCTGCTGCGTGATCAGACAGACATGCTCCGGCGTCTGGTGGAGCTCCAGGAACGGCAGCTGCCGGATTACCGGGTGCCGCTGCAGCCCCTCTATAACCGCCCTCCCCCCTCCCCAAGTCCCGTAGCCTCCTCACCCCGACGTGTAAGAACGCGGGGGGGGAAGCTCCGTGCAACCTGCCAGTCCACCCCATTAGAGAGCCCGAGCAAAAGGCTCTCATTATTTTGAATGTTGTTCCTGCCCTGTTCCTTCACTCCTACCCTCCTCCCAAACCCCACCCGGACTACCTGGTTATTTCTCTCCCTATGTTCATTACCCCCCGTTAATAAAAAGTTCTTGATTTGTAATTTGAAAACGACACTGACTTTATTTTTTTTTAAATAAAACTGGGATCGAAGGGGGAAGGGGGAAGGGTGGGTTGCTTACAGGGAATGAGTGAATCAAGTGGGCGGGTTTTCAACAGGGACAAACAAACATAACTTTCACACAGGAGCCTGGGCAGCACTGAAACTTGTTTTCAGAGCTTCTCTGATGCGCACCGCTTCCTGGTGTGCTCTTCTAATCGCCCTGGTGTCTGGCTGCGCGTAATCAGCGGCCAGGCGGTTTGCCTCAGCCTCCCACCCCGCCATAAAGGTCTCCCCCTTGCTCTCACAGAGATTGTGGAGCACACAGCAAGCTGCAATAGCAATGGGGATGTTGGTTTGGCTGAGGTCCGAGCGAGTCAGTAACGAGCGCCAGCGACCTTTTAAACGTCCAAAGGCACACTCTACCACCATCCTGCACTTGCTCAGCCTGTAGTTGAACCGCTCCTGAGTACTGTCCAGGCTGCCTGTGTATGGCTTCATGAGCCACGGCATTAAGGGGTAGGCTGGGTCCCCAAGGATAACGATGGGCATCTCAACATCCCCAATGGTAATTTTCCGGTCTGGAAAGTAAATCCCTTGTTGCAGCCGTTTAAACAGACTAGTGTTCCTGAAGACGCGGGCGTCATGAACCCTTCCCGGCCATCCCACGTTGATGTTGGTGAAACGTCCCTTGTGATCCACCATTGCTTGCAGCACCATAGAAAAGTACCCCTTGCGGTTTATGTACTGGCTGCCCTGGTGCTCCGGTGCCAAGATCGGGATATGGGTTCCATCTATCGCCCCACCACAGTTAGGGAATCCCATTGCAGCAAAGCCATCCACAATGAGCTGCACATCTCCCAGCGTCACTACCTTTTTTAGCAGCAGCTCAACGATTGCTTTGGCTACTTGCATGACAGCAGCCCCCACGGTAGATTTTCCCACTCCGAACTGATTACCGACTGACCGGTAGCTGTCCGGTGTTGCAAGCTTCCACAGGGCTATCGCCACTCGCTTCTCAACTGTGAGGGCTGCTCTCATCTTGGTGTTCTGGCGCGTCAGGGCAGGGGAAAGCAAGTCACAAAGTTCCAGGAAAGTGCCCTTACGCATGCGAAAGTTTCGCAGCCACTGGGAATCGTCCCACACCTGCAGCACTATGCGGTCCCACCAGTCAGTGCTTGTTTCCCGGGCCCAGAATCGGCGTTCCACAGCAAGAAGCTGCCCCATTGCCAACATGATCTCCAAAGCGCCGGGGCCCGTGGCGCGAGACAATTCTGTGTCCATGTCCATGTCCGCATCACTCTCGTCGCCGCGCTGCCGTAGCCGCCTCCTCCTCGCCTGGCTTTTCTGGTCCTGGTTGAGCATAAACTGCACTATAATGCGCGTGGTGTTTACAATGTTCATGACTGCAAACTTGAGCTGAGCGGGATCCATCCTTGCCGAGCTATGGCGTCCGCTCAGTTCAACAAGGAAAAAAGGCGCGAAATGGTTGTCTTCCGTTGTTTTCACGTAGGGAGGGGGAGGATGTTCCCAGAACCGCCCACGACAATGTTTTTTGTCCCATCAGGCATTGGGATCTCGACCCAGAATTCCAATGGGCGGGGGGGACTGCGGGAACTCTGGGTTAGCTATGGGATAGCTACCCACAGTGCAACGCTCTGGAATTCAATGCTAGTCTTTGTGCATGGACGCGCACCGCCGAATTAATCCGCTTACTGTGGCCGCGTACAATCGAATTTATACAATCGGTTTCATAAAATCGAATTCCGTAAATTCGGACTAATCCCGTAGTGTAGACGTACCCTTAGTGAGAAGGGAGTGGAACAAGGGTTGCTGCCCAGAGACAGGTAATGACTGGAGATCTGAGATCTGATTGGACACTCCTGGAGTGGACCATAGAGGAAAGGGATACAGGAGTGATTATCCTGAAACTGACATACCCATTTTCTAACATTTTTTGAATGAATGGGTGTTTGTCACGTTGTATGGCATTTGTAGGGCAGTTCATGGTAAAGACCAATTGAGTCTGTCCCCTTGATGCTCATATCACAGGACTGAGAGATATCTAGAGGGCTAGTCAAGACCAAAGGTAGAGTCCCAATTGAAGCTGACTAAATATTTGGCCATGATTTCTATAAAAGAGAAACTGATACTATTCATATTATTCAAGATAAAACCAGATACATAAAAAGGCAGAAGGCAGTTTTATTGTCAACTAATAGTTGACAGCTGGAGAATGCCTTTCTGAACGCTCTGTTCTCCAAGGGATCACACTTGGTAATTTTCATTTGATGTCAAAAAAAGCATTTACCTGTCGAGCATGGAAAACAAAATGAAATAAGATTAAGTCAGTTTTCCCTGGACAGTTGAATATAAATTGAAAACAAATCAAGTTTTGACCCTGGAATTCAAATAAAATAATATTGAATTGTTTATTTCCCAAAGTGATTATACATTGAAAGTGACCTTTAATAACAAATTAACTGTTCCCAATGGACGGTTGAGCAGGGAATCAAGATGTCTCTTGATTAAGACTGTTGCATTTAAGTCCTGATCCAAACCCCATTAAAGTCAAGGAACTCTTTCTACTGAGTTCAATGGGGTTTTGATCAAGCCCTTAGACTAGTCAGACATGTTTTATACACGCTTTTATTTCTCTCAGTTTAGTCAGCCATATAGTAAATAATGGATCAAAACACATTTTTGAGGCATACTCAGCATAATGCAGCTATCCACAATAAAGAACCAAATATATTATCTAAAGACTCGTCACTCATACATCATTGCGGGTCACCTCCAATTAGCAGAGTTCCAGAAAAATTAGAAATTTTTTTTCTTTATTAGCTCTTCATTTTTGATTTACATATATGAAGCCACAGTTCTACTATAGGACATTATTTCATCCATGTTTCTTTGAGGTTAATAATCCAGGATTGCTGACTTTCTTAAGAGATTCTGATCTCTGTTTTGTTGTCCTATTTCTTATTTTTCATGATTATATCTAAGATTCTCTCCCTCTAGAGTACACACATGTATGACAAAGCTGTATTGACAGCAGCAATGTTTTCTAAGATTTCTATGTAGACAAATTCAGACTGGAAATAAGGTGTAAATTTTTAACAGTGAGAGTAATTAACCATTGGAATAATTTACCAAGATTTGTGGTGGATTTTCCATCACTGGCAATTTTTGAATCAAGGTTGGAAGTTTTTTTTTTTCTAAAAGATCTGATCTAGAAATTATTTTGAGGAAGTTCTATGGCTGCTGTTATACAGGAGATCAGATTGAATGATCACAATGGTCCCTTCTGGCCTTGGTATCTATTAATATATTTCACTGTTGTACAGTCGATTTCTGCATTGGGTTGGATAATTCCATTGCTTCTGGGATTAACAATTGATTACTCATAGAAGACTTCTCTAAGATATTGCACAGGACATTTCAATAGGTTACTAATCACACTGAAACAGTGGCTATTAGGTCCTGATCAAAACAGTCAGTGATGTTCAGTAACAGTCAGCTCCATGTTAAAGTAACTCACAAGACATCTTCTTTATTCTGTGTCCAGTTTCCAAACTGTGGCTTTCACCCCCACTTCCACCCAGACTTATCCATAAATTCCCCAGGACTGTGAATTTAGCTTCCCACCTACACTATTGCCCTGGGAGCTCGGGAAAAAATGCAGTCTGCCAAAGAAACCCATAAACACCATGTGGATCAAGACTTTCAGGCTGTTTCCAGTCTGGCTGTAGGGGACATGCTGTTGCTCTCTGCCCAGAACCTTAAACTGAGTCGTTCATCCACCAAGCTAGACGACCAATACCCTCATAGACTCATAGGCTTTAAGGCCAGAAGGGCCCATCGTGATCTTCTAGTCTGACCTCCTGCACATCACAGGCCACAGAACCTCACCCACACACTCCTGTAATAGACTCCTAACCTCTGGCTGAGTTACTGATGTCCTCAAATCATGATTTAAAGACTTCAAGTTACAGAGAATCCACCCTTTAATCTAAACCAGCAAGAGACCTGTGCCCCAGGCTGCAGAGCAAGGTGAAAGACCCCCAGGCTCTCTGCCAATTTGATTTTGGGGAAAGTTCTTTCCCTTCCTCAAATACGGTGGTCAGTTAGACCCTGAGCATGTCAGCAAGACCCACCAGCCAGACATCTGGGAAAGAATTTCCTGTAGTAACTCAGAGCCCTGCCCATCTAGTGCCCCATCTCCAGCCATTGGGGATATTTGCTACTAGCATTTGCAGTGTGCCTACAATGGCATGTGGCCCCTTCAAGATTATAGAACTGGTAAACCCAGTGGCTTTCCAATTAGCTGCCACCCCCTGAAGGTCCACACCATCTTTTACATCTCTCCTTTAAAGCCCTACACCAAGTACCCATACTCACACCACTCCAACCCACCACCACACCCATAACATTCAGCAGACATGAGGAGTACTTTGTCTACCAAATACTCGACTCTCAGTGAGTTGGGGAAGGCTCCAGTATCTGGTGAACAGGTAAGGCTATGATTTGGATGAGCAGTCTTGGGAACAGATAGAGAACATGCAATCCCCAGACCTAATGTGAGACTTTGATTGGAAGTACCACGAGAAACCAGCCCCCAACATACATGGGGCAGAGCCCTTAATAGGGGGGTACTGTTAGAAATCAAGGCATGCAGCACAGACAGTCTCTGAACAACCTAAGGAATGTAGCTGGCCCATAGTAGGCTTCTTGATTGGGTACACTGCCTGGTTGGTTTAAAAAGTCAACAGACCAGCTTTTAAACTCAAAGCATTTGCCCACAGCTACAATCATTCCTGTGCCTGCTTGTTCCCAGCCCTGCTCCTGCCTTTTCTCACTGCAGGTAACCTGATTCTGACTCTCAGCTCTGGCATCTGGCCTTGGACTCCAGCTCTGACCTTGGGCTCCAATTCCTGGCTATTGACTCTGGCTCCAATCACTAGGCATGACTCCTGCATCAACCACTAGCCTTGACCTCCCACATCCTGGTCACATGACAGGGGCTATGTTTTCATTATGTTTGCACAATAGGTCCCTGATCCATAACTGACCCATTAGATCAGTGTTTTTCAAACTTCAGGTTGCGACCCAGTAGTGGGTCATGGCATGTCAGGCACTGAGTCGCTCTGGTCAACACCACCGACCGGGATGTTAAAAGTCCCGTCGGCAGTGCTGCCCAGCTAAGGCAGGCTAGTGTCTACCTGTTTCGACACCACGCTGCGCCCTGGAAGTGTCCAGCAGCAGATCCGGCTTCTAGGCAGTGGGGCCATGGGGCTCCGTGTGCTGCCCCCGCCCCAAGGACTGGCTCCACACTGGGGGCAGGAGGGGGGCGGCAGCAATGCCACTGCCTGCGGGCAAGAGTTCCACGAAGCTGCTTGCACGCCTCCACCTAGGAGCCGGACCTGCTGCTGTCTGCTTCTGGGGCGCAGCGCAGTCTGCGGTGCCAGGACGGACAGGAAGTCTGCCTCTGCACCCTGGCTACACTGCTGACCGGGAGCTGCCAGAGGTAAGTCCGTGCCCTAACCCCGTGCCCCAATCCCTTGCCCCATCTCTGACCCCCCTCCCACACCCTGAACCCCTCATTCCTGGCCCCACCCTGCAGCCTTCACCCCTGCACCCCAACCCTCTGCCCCAGCCCTGAGCCCCTCCCCCACTCCAAACCCCTCATCCCCAGCTCCGTTGGGTCACGGGCATCAACAATTTTCTTCAACTGGGTCCCCAGAAAAAAAGTTTGCAAACCACTGCACTAGATGCTACCAAATATAAATAATAATCATAGCAATTAAATGTAATTTGCACATGGAGGAAAATTATAGTTTGTAATTGTAGTTTGATTCTGAGGAATGCTGACTAGCCCCAAGCCCCATTGAAGCCAAAGGGAACAACGGGTGCTTACTACCCCTCAGGATTAAGTCCTCAGCAAATTGTGCTGTTAGCCTTGTGATAGTGTTATCATCTCTCATAGAATAGATTTTCTAAAAAACAAAAACCTTAAAGGTATTTTCAAGAAAGCATAAATATCTGAGCATGGATAAAATGCCCACCTCAATAGACACAGTGTCAAAGCAAATCTTAACAACTTACAGTCACAGTTTCAGATGTTGACTAGAAACTTCAGCACATGCCTGTGACATCGCCACTCTTTGAAACCACATACACTCTTTGAAACCATATGGCATTTGGACTAGCTTCAGTGTTGATTTGGGGGGGCCTGTATACATGTTGGGAGCCAGATTTTCAGTTGGTGTGAATTAGTGTAGCTCAAATGAAGTCAATGGGAATATTTTCATTAACTTCAGTGGGCTTTGGATCAGACCCTTAAGGTGAAATCCTGGTTCCATTAAAGTCAGTGGCAAAACTCCCATTGACTTTAATGGGGCCAGAATTTCACCTCTCAGCATCCATCTGAACTTCTTCCAAACTATACTCAATTTAAAAAACAGGGCTGGAATCTCTCTGAAAAAAATTATCTTGTCAGAGTTTAGGTAATTCTTGCTTCTGTTTAGGCCAGAAAATACTATTTTTTTTTAAGTCCTCTTGTGCTATTCTAGGTTTACATCTGTTTCTGGGCTGAGCCAGAACCAGGAAGTTCAGAGGCAGATATAAATGAAACATAACTTTAATGTTGTTCATAGATTGTTTATGCACCTCATGTAAAAATTCGGATCCATTCATAGTGCAGACTGTAGTTTGGTCAGCTTCTTATTTTGTTTGAACTGATTCTCCCATCCCTAATGATGTAAATGTTTTCTGAGGCTGTATGTGTAAGATTCATAACAACTAAAGCTGAGCAAATAATTGATTTAAAACAAAACAAAACAAAACAAAAATTCAGTTCATTTTGAACCAAAACTGAATTGTTTGGGTGCAAAAGAAGGTTCTCACTGAAACTGAAGACTGATAAACTATTATTTGGGTCAGATAAAATGTTTTGATTGTCTATTCAAAACTAAGTGTCTCTTCAAAATGTTTTAACATTTCCAATTATTTTTTAGAGTTTCTGTTTTTAGCCTAAGCTATTTCCAAATTCACCCTGAATTCATAGATTAGGTGTCTCCCCCCCACCCATACATTTTTCATCTGGTAACAATTCTTTCTGCAATTTACTGTGTATTCATCAGCTTTCCTTTTTTTTTTTTAATTGTCTTGTATTCTGAAATCTGGAACGTAATAGGATAATCAATAGCTTTAAAAAGCTTAATGCTGCCTTTTTATTTTTGATAAAGAGGCCACGCCATGGTGACAACCATTCTAATATTTCTCTTAAATATTGTTATTTTTAATATTTTAAGAAACGTAAAAAAGCATAATGCCTCCTACCAACATAAAAATTGAAAATTCCTTCCAGATGAGAATTCTTTAACATCCCACTCTTAAAGTATTCCAAAGACATATATAGTAAAAATTTGTGTGTTTTCAATGTATTGCATTCCCAATTCAAGCATTAGACACTGGTACTGTAGCTATAATAGGATGTGCTACTATAGGGAAAGAAATACTGCTCAATGAAAATAGAACAAATATGTCTGTTGAACTTTATAGTAATATAATCCAGGCACATTTCCAAGCACATGATTGATGAAATGTGGTTTCAGCAAGTAAAATTGAACAGGGTACAAGAAATAACTGTGATTTAGTGTGTTTTGCTCCTATAAATTGACTTTGGATAAGACAAACTACCAGAATGTACAAGTAAATGCACACATTGTTTAAATATCTTATTGATTTCAGCCCAATTCTCTACTTTATTAAAGTCATTTTGAATTCTAAATTGTTCTCCAAAACACTTGCAATCCCTCCCAGGTTGGTGTCCTCTGCAAATTTTTAAGCATATTCTCCACTCTGTTATGCAAGTCATTAATGAAAATCTTGACCAGTGCGTCTACGCCTCCACACAGATAATGCCTGTAATCCACACATCTCTGAAGTGTCAGAGAGGAGCTGTCATGCCTGAAAGCATGGATCTGAAAGAGTAGCTAGGCTATGGCAGTCTGCTTGCTGCCTGTGTCGCACAGTTGCCAACTTTCATGTGGTAAATAAGTACCCTGACTTTCACAATAAGCCAAAAATCAAGCTAATCCCATTTCAAAACAAGGCCAAAACAAGCCAATCCCTAAGAACCCCAGCACTCTATGTGACTAGATCCCCCTGGCGTGCAGTCTGGGGCTGTGGTGGGCCCGCTGTGCACCCCTGACTCTCTCCCCTCCTTGCCCCTGCTTGCTGGGAGCCGATTTTTTTTTTAAAAAGCAACAAACTACAAGCCAAAAACTAGCCAACAAGCAACTCACAAGCCAATTAAGCCAAAAATAAGACCAATCTCTGCAGGGTTTTTTCGTGGGTTTGGCATGTCTGTTGTGTCAGCCTATTTAAATCAGGCACTGGTGGGGAGCACCACTTGGTCCTTGCTCTGATGGGTTTTGTCTTATATGTTTTTAAGATGTAGTTGGTGGCCCCCCTCCTCTGTATATGTAGCCCTGTTCCTGCTTTTGAATTTGGAAGTCAGTGACTATGCTCACTCAGGAATACAGCTTCTCTGTTCCTGAGCTTCCCTGACATGGCAAGCAGCCGTGCGTTCACATAGTCAAGACTCTTCTTGTGCTATTTGCTGGGAGCCAGGATGTGTCAGGCAGCTGGAAAAGAAACCATCAGAAGATTCAGAAGCCTAAAATAATCATAAATAACTGAACCAAAAAGGTTTGAGTTTGGCTTAGTTTGAGGGACAGGCTGAGGTTCAGGCTAGTTCATTCAAAGCTCAAACCATTGGAAAAACACTTTCTTACTTTTCTGAGCTGTAACATGTTCTCTTCAAACCTTGAAAGACAGTATACCGTCAGGAAAGTAGCATTTTAAAGGGGCCCTTAATTGGCCAGACATAATTTTTCTTACAGTTCCGGATCTGGTCCAATGTCTCTTTTAGAATGTCACATCCCAACCTGGGAACAGAACATAATGCAGATAAAGTAATATTCAAGAAGTTAAAATACTCAGGGGTGGTCTTTTCTTAAACCTTTACTCCCTTCCTGCTAATGAATCTGTTACAGACTTGAAAGATAAACTAGGACCTGACCCAACACTCCTTCATGCACTGCAAAGGCTTCCATTGACTTCAGCAGCATCAGGCGCCTGCTGCCTTAGTGCAAGATTAAAATTTGCTAATGGATTTGTAATAATCTATTCCCATCAGTTCACAGCAAACAGGAGTTTGAGCTTTGCTACTTCAATATTTCTCACATAAACCTCTTATTACCGTGATGTAATTTTCCTTAATGTGCATTATCTGTGCTTATCTCTTTATGATTATCTTTCATTTGCAAACAAATTATGGAGGCGCACTGTAGCTTGTGCTTATTATGTTCTGCTGCCAGGGCCAGACAGAGAAGCCCAGGAGAGATGTGAAAGCTCTTTTGGCTCCCTGTTGAAGTGAGGTTGGTGCTGTGGGGGGAGATTAAATGGAAATACTGTGCAATCAGAACTGTTAGAGCCATGCTGTGATAAGTAACATTTTAATTTGGCCTCAAACACCCAGTATTCAAACATCAAATAAAATTATACATTTGACATTTCTTCTTTCTTTACAAAATTTGCTGAAAGGAGAAAAAAAAGTTATCCAAGTGAACAGAAAGGGCTTCTCAGTATACTAATTATCTCCACTGACTGGATGTGAGTAACAGAGTAGAATTTGGCCTAAAAAGCCCAACTAGGCAGAATAAGTCTACAATAGATACATTTCAGCCTTCTCCTTTTTTCCCTTTTTTAGTGGTAAGCTTATTACTGGTTCTAGTGGTATTTGCCTTTGCAGGTATTGCTTGCTCAAATAAACAATTTCTATGTGAAATTCTATGGCGTATGCTGTGCAGGAGGTCACACTAGACGATCACAAAATCGTAGAAAAGTAGGAAGGAACTCTGAGAGGTCATCCAGTCCACACAACCTCCCTTGGTAAACTATTCCAGTACTTAATGATCCTTGTAGTAAGATGTTTTTCCTAATATCTAACCTAAATCTCCCTGGTTACAGATTAAGATGATTACTTCTTGTCCTATCTTCAGTGGACATGGAGAACAATTGATCACCATTGCCTTAGCAACAACCCTTAACATATTTGAAGACTGTTATCAGTCCTTTCTCAAGACTAAACATGCCCAGTTTTTAACCTTTCCTCCTAGGTCAGGTTCTCTAAACCTTTACGTCTGCTCCTCTGGATTCTTTCCAGTTTGCCACATCTTTCTTAAAGTGCTCATAATGATCATAATCATAATGCTCCTGTCTAGCTTTAACATCTATGGGCTTCTTATTTATCAGTAAAAAGGTTTTACATTTACCTGTGCTCTCTGTATGCCAAATGACTGTGAAATGTCTCTAGACATGTGGGCTAAGAGCCCTGGGAAAGCAGGATCCTTATGCCAAAGGAGTGGGGAGGAGGGGAGAATTCCACGGTACCTATATCCTGGACAAACTCCCAGGTGAAAGGATTTAGAGACACCTCAGTAGTTTACCAGAGATTTGAGAATCTCCAGAAGGGCAAGGAAGGCGTTGGAGGAGGAGGAGGTAACTCTGGAACTGCCCCAAATGTGGGTGACCATGATATTCAGTTAAATACCACGACCAAATGCCAGCAACCTCTGCTCTTTATGCGTTGACTCATTTTCATTTTCAGACGGTGAGCTATTTCCTGTGTGGCTTTTTGAGTGCATTGTTTCCTTTTAGTTCACTAGAAGGAACCCTTGCGCCATTGGGAATTCTGCCATTGACTTCAGTGGGACCAGGATTTCATCCTCTGTGTCTAATGTATTTTTAGTGGTGTTTAATTTCCCCACTGTTATATCTGGATTCCAAGTTCCATGATTTTCCCATCCAGTTCTTTCACATGGACTCACCTCAATCCTTACTAATATGCTGGACCCAGTCTCATGATCCTTCCAAGGGCAAAGCTCCCATTGATTTGAATGGGATCTTTGACTGTATAGGGCAGGGGTTGGCAACCTTTCAGAAGCGGTGTGCCAAGTCTTCATTTATTCACTCTGATTTAAGGTTTCACGTGCCAGTAATACATTTAACATTGTTAGAAGGTCTCTTTCTATAAGTCTATAATATATAACTATTGTTGTATGTAAAGTAAATAAGGTTTTTAAAATGTTTAAGAAGCTTCATGTAAAATTAAATTAAAATGCAGTGTGAGTGCCACTGAAAATCAGCTCGCATGCCGCCTTTGGCACGCGTGCCATAGGTTGCCTACCCCAGGTATAGGGGCTTCAAGATATTAAGTGTACAAACGTATCGCTTCAGTCAGAACTGATCAGGACATGATCAGTCTTAGGTCCCATCAGGATCAGGACCCCACTGTGCTGGGTGTTATACAAATGTAAAATAAGCCAGTCTCAGCCCCAAAGAGCTTATATTCTAAATAGGGACAAGATGTGACACAGGGCACAATGGAGGAGGGGAGAGGGAAGACAAAGCAGACAGTAATAGGAACACAAGGTTACATATTTGAAACCACTATACAATTTGAAGAAGTGATAAGTTCTTGTTTTACATGAGATGAGTGAACAAATGATACTAATGATTCAGTAACAGACCCAGCTTTGACCCAATGTTCACAGTTGCTCGGTACCCAGCTTTTTAAAATGCACGTGTGCTCCTCTGTATAACCTACAATATGGGAATTAGGCAGTTCTCCTGAGGAACCCTCTCCTCATTCACCTTAACAGATCCTGTGGGGCACTGCCTCACCCACCATTCAAGAATCTGAGTGAATGAAGGAGGGGCCCCTGTGGAGAACTACCTCATTCACTGTGCACACTTACATTTTTCAGGGTGTAGCTACAATAGCCATGCATGTCCCATGCAGCCTCCTTAGCTGCACACTTTCCAGACTCAGAGCTATTAGTATTAAACATGTATTGTCTTTCTGGATCCACCAGTTGTCCCTTGCCTTACACCTAGATTGGGAGTTCGTTGGGAGCAGGGACTGTCTTTTTGTTCTGTTTGTACAGCATGTAGCACAGTGGGGGCGGTCCTAGACTGGGGCTCCTATGTGCCAAGGGTGCCTTTTAGGTAGGATTGGGGGGGAGGGGCAGTTGTCCTTTATGCATACACTATTTGGTTTTAGTTCCCTTTATTTACTGCCTCTTCCAGCACAGATGTATTTGACTAACTTGATAACATAAGCTGTTTGATGGCAAACATTAACTTGCTTCTTCACTTAAACTAAATCAATGTGAACACAACCCCTTTCTTGCCTAACAGGATTGCTCATGAGGTAAACCCTGTCATTAAAGGTTACAATATTTTGCCCATGGCTGTATCGCTCACAGCTGACTTCCATTTAATACACATTTTAATTATAATATTAGATTACATCAGGTTCCCCATTTTACTACCGTATCTGCACAGCATATAATATCAGTGTTTGATATTAATGCAATATGATTTTAAATTCACAGAATGGGAAAGAAAGGGGAACTGCACCAGCGGTATACGCTTGCCGAAGGCTGCGGCAACTCTGAGGTTCCTCACACTATTGAAGAAATCTAGCAGTTAGACCTTGGACTTTTATTCTTTTAGCTTCCATTCTCTCTCTTAAAAAGGCCTTGATGCCTGGGCAATTCTTAAATACTAATAGCCTTAGTTACTACATCAAGCTTCTGCCTGTTAGCAGCAGGAAAAGGATTGTGCACTCTAGTTTACCAAGCCCTCCCTCCAGACAGTGCCAATGATGAACAACTGAGAGTTGCTGGCATGGGATTTTCCAGCACCGCCCTCCTCATAAGTCAAAAATGGAACTTTTAAAAACTATATGTATCATTGGCAAATTATTTTACTCGACTCTTTGGTGACAAAATCAACTGCAGAAGTTTAGCTAATTGGGTGATAAAGGCTTCATAGATGAGGATCTCAAAGTTTATCATCAGTGTTTATGTCTAGTTATGATTCCTATGTACCATATTGAATAAAAATGTTTATCTTTGGTATTTGATAGTAGGAGACAGAAAATAAAATTGACTTAGCTGCTTGGCAAAGGAAAAAACAATTATTGTACTGATTATGTTAGTGGCAGCTTTGCAGGTGAACCAAGGGGTCCTCTTCATTCATCTAGAACAGGGGCGGGGCAAACCCGCATCGGGTTTCCAAAATCGTATGGAGGGCCGGTTAGCGGAGGCTGTGCCTCCCCAAACAGCCAGGCGTGGCCCGGCCCGCCCCCTATCTGACCCCCCCCGCTTCTCGCCCCCTGACGGTCCCCCCGGGACTCCTGCCCCATCCAACCCCCCGTTCCCTGACAGCCCCCAGAACCCCTGCCCCGCCTGCCCCCCACCACCCCATCCAACCCCTCCTCTCATTCCTGACTGCCCCCCGGGGACCTCTGCCCCATCCAACCACCCCTTCTCCCTGACAGCCCCCAGAACCCCTGCCCCTGACTGCCCCCGCCGCCCCATCCAACCCCCCTTCTTCCTCCTGACTGCTCCCTACCCCCATTCAACCCTCCTGTTCCCTGCCCTCTGACCACCCCGACCCCTATCTACACCCCCACCCCCGACCACTACCCCGAACTCCCCTGCCCTCTATCCAACCCCCCCGCTCCCTGCCCCCTTACCACGCTGCCTGGAGCACCGGTGGCTGGCGGCGCTACAGCCGCACTGCCGAGAGCACTAGGACAGGCAGCCACGCCACCGCACAGCACAGAGCACCGGGTCAGGCCCCGGCTCTGCAGCTGCGCTGCCCCAGAAGCTCACAGCCTTGCCGCCCAGAGCATTGCACCAATGCCGGAGCGAGCTGAAGCTGCAGGGGAGGGGGCTAGCCTCCCGGGCCAGGAATTCAGGGGCCGGGCAGGAGGGTCCCGTGGGCCGGATGTGGCCCGCGGGCCGTAGTTTGCCCACCTCTGATCTAGAATTTCCAAGTCAGACTTCCCTAATTAAAACACCTTACCCAACTCTATTTTTCATTGTTTTATTCATAATGTGCTCTAAGAGTGTAATAAAGCATTAAGTAATTGCTTTGAATGTTTACATTGCTGGTTAATATTTCTGCAGTAGGAAACATTCAGTGCATTCAAATAAAAGCACCATGTCTGCCCAAGCACATATTGCCATGGTAAAGGTAGTGTAGTTAGGCATAGGCAAGCTGCAGATTTCCAACAGGCTCTGGTGAGGTAAGGATTCCCAGACTCTAAGGTTGATCAAAGGTGAGATATTGGATGGAGAATTGCATTGGTCAGTTGAAAGTGATATTTTTTGCTTTTTGTTTTAGAAAATAGAAATATAACTGGTGCAAAACTTCCTCTTGAGAAAATTCTGTGTAAATCTAATATGGACTGTATTTGCAGCCTACTGAACTTGAACATTTCATGATTAACTGGCTACTAAAACTTTCATTTATAAAAAACATAATGGGACCACATCAGAAGATGAGTTAATAGTGTATTGAACAAAGTTAATGTTATAAATTAGAAAGAGGAAATTCATGAAACCACTTGAACTTATTTTTTTATTTAAAACAATGAGGAACCACACCAGAGACTGCAGTACATATCGTTCAGGCTTGATAACACTTGTCTACAATTTTTGAGAAGTCGTCTGCTTCAGAGATAAAATGTGATATTTATTATGTATTTTGATGTGCTGAATTCAAATATGACAATTAAAACAACTGATTGGCTACTGTTTCTAAGATATTTAAGTTTTTACATTTTATGTCTATGTATATTGTGTAGATAGTAGAGTTTTAATCATAAATTGTAAACCTAGGTCTTTTCATGTGTTTATGGTTGCTTTACATGATAATATTTCACCTGTCCTGTTTATGTAACACTTTAAAAATCAGCAAAAGGGTTATATAAATAAAATTTATTATGAAACAAAAGGCAAAAAACTATTATGTACATAGTTTAGTCCTATTCAGTGTCTACTCGGCGCTTCTTGGCTTGTCTCTTGTATTCATTAAATGGAGCATCTCTTGTCACTGTCCAGCAATAGTCTGCAAGCATTGATGGGCTCCATTTGCCCTGATAGCGTTTCTCCATTGTTGCAATGTCCTGGTGAAATCGCTCGCCGTGCTCGTCGCTCACTGCTCCGCAGTTCGGTGGAAAAAAATCTAGATGAGAGTGCAAAAAATGTATCTTTAGTGACATGTTGCAACCAAGGCTTTTGTATGCCTTGAGGAGGTTTTCCACCAACAACCTGTAGTTGTGTGCCTTGTTGTTTCCGAGAAAATTTATTGCCACTAACTGGAAGGCTTTCCATGCCGTCTTTTCCTTGCCACGCAGTGCATGGTCAAATGCATCATCTCGAAGAAGTTCACGAATCTGAGGACCAACAAAGACACCTTCCTTTATCTTAGCTTCACTTAACCTTGGAAATTTTCCACGGAGGTACTTGAAAGCTGCTTGTGTTTTGTCAATGGCCTTGACAAAGTTCTTCATCAGACCCAGCTTGATGTGTAAGGGTGGTAACAAAATCTTCCTTGATTCAACAAGTGGTGGATGCTGAACACTTTTCCTCCCAGGCTCCAATGACTGTCGGAGTGGCCAATCTTTCTTGATGTAGTGGGAATCTCTTGCACGACTATCCCATTCGCAGAGAAAACAGCAGTACTTTGTGTATCCAGCCTGCAGACCAAGCAAGAGAGCAACAACCTTCAAATCGCCACAAAGCTGCCACTGATGTTGGTCATAGTTTATGCACCTCAAAAGTTGTTTCATGTTGTCATAGGTTTCCTTCATATGGACTGCATGACCAACTGGAATTGATGGCAAAACATTGCCATTATGCAGTAAAACAGCTTTAAGACTCGTCTTCGATGAATCAATGAACAGTCTCCACTCATCTGGATCGTGAACGATGTTGAGGGCTGCCATCACACCATCGATGTTGTTGCAGGCTACAAGATCACCTTCCATGAAGAAGAATGGGACAAGATCCTTTTGACGGTCACGGAACATGGAAACCCTAACATCACCTGCCAGGAGATTCCACTGCTGTAGTCTGGAGCCCAACAGCTCTGCCTTACTCTTGGGTAGTTCCAAATCCCTGACAAGGTCATTCAGTTCACCTTGTGTTATGAGGTGTGGTTCAGAGGAGGAGGATGGGAGAAAATGTGGGTCCTGTGACATTGATGGTTCAGGACCAGAAGTTTCATCCTCTTCCTCTTCCTCGTCTGACTCAAGTGAGAATGATTCTGGTGCATCAGGAACCGGCAGTCCTTCTCCGTGGGGTACTGGGCGTATAGCTGATGGAATGTTTGGATAATGCACAGTCCACTTTTTCTTCTTTGACACACCTTTCCCAACTGGAGGCACCATGCAGAAGTAACAATTGCTGGTATGATCTGTTGGCTCTCTCCAAATCATTGGCACTGCAAAAGGCATAGATTTCCTTTTCCTGTTCAACCACTGGCGAAGATTTGTTGCACAAGTGTTGCAGCATATGTGTGGGGCCCACCTCTTGTCCTGATCTCCAATTTTGCAGCCAAAATAAAGGTGATAGGCTTTCTTAACCATAGTGGTTATACTGCGCTTTTGTGATGCAAAAGTCACTTCACCACAAACATAGCAGAAGTTATCTGCACTGTTCACACAAGTACGAGGCATCTCTGCTCACTTTGGCTAAACAGAAATGTGTCCCTTTGCAAAATCAAACACTGACAAATAAGAGAGCACGACACTGTATGTTTTCTAGAGCTGATATAGGGCAATTTGTTCAGCAGAGTGATGTAAGCTTCGTTATGATTGCATTATCCATGACTTCTAGGAATAACATGATGCAATTCATATCCTGTATGATGCAATACCAGCTTCAGATTGCATCATTCATTGTTTTGCCTAAAAAGCAAGTACTGTCCAAACCCAGTCATAGATTTATTCATAGATCCAGTCAAAGATGTATTTTAGTCATTTCTGGTTTAAATTGAGATCCCTTCCCTTTATAACTCACTTATCCTCCGCCATTCCCAAGTCAAGGGTCGTATATACTGACCCAATAGCATATCTTGAACACTAGAGCCAATCAACAATTTTAAGCATCATTTTCGTTCTCAGTGACCCAGAATTAGTAAAGTTTGACTACATTTATTTCAGAAGCATTTTGGCTGTAGAGCAGTGTAATGGGGGTTTACGTATATGGGGAAAAGTAGATTTTATTTTTTAAAATAAATTATTCAATTTTCTCCACTAAAAATAGTAGCAATATATCATACTGTCTGACTTCACTGCTACTTGTATCAAGGCTAAAGGACTGATACATGAAGGCTATGGGATCAATGATATTTTGCTATATTTGTCTCCTGAGTGTTCTGAACTTTATTGCTTTTTACACTTGAAAAAAATGGTTTTAATTGGTGCTGGGTTTGCATGCCACAGGTGCAGATTGATTAGCTTTAAAAGTTGCCTGTTTGTCCTCTGTTGGGAATTTTGCTGTAGTAAATCTATATGAATAGTTATTTAAAATATAGGAAATAATCAATACAAATGCCCCTGAAATAGACTGATTTTTACAAGAGCTTCCAGGGGTCTAACTGGCTCCTGAACCCCTGCTGAAAGTTGCTCCCTAACCTAAAAACCTGAAATGGCACCCCTGCTACGTGCTACTGCAGTATAAATAATTATTGCACAAGTGCAAGATTTGATTTTTCAGTGCACAAAACTAGGCCAAATTAAGGCCAGTTTTCACCAGAAATCTAAAAGGCATTTCTTCTCAGAGAGAATTACTTCTCTTCTTAACGTCAGCTTTCTGCCCCCAGCCACTTCAGCTCTAGAACTGCTGACCGAGACAAGATGTTTTTTATAACGGGGAAAATATTTTCCTAATACTCAAAAGTGTTTTTACTCAAACGTCCCCAAAGATTCAACTTTTAACAGAAAACAGGCCTCGAATATGGTAAATGGTTTGGAAAGCTATCAGTGTCTGAAAGCAGGGGCTTAGAATGGAAATGCTTATGCAGCCTTAAATATAACGTGCACAATGCTCAGGTTATAATAAACTCATATCTGGAGAGGAAAACTGGAGGAAGAATCCATCAATTTATGCAAGAATATCCAGAAAGCAAAAAAGGGGAGAATGTTAGAGAAAAAACATAGTATGCAGAATATACTTTACTAATAATAATCCACAAATCATATCTGTCAGTTGTTCTAAATGCTATGGTTATTATTTACTATGACAACTGATGTTCTGGTATAGGCACTACTACCCTTACAGATTTAATAAACTGACATAAATCAGGAAAGAGAGCCACAGTTCATTAAATCTGCCACAAACCCGGAAAAACTCAGCCTTCAGATGCATGTGCAGCACATCCATTGCCTCATATATGCATCAGGGGTAGAATCTGGCTCATTGTGCTGTAACCTTCAGCCACTGATTAGGTATCAGTTCTCATTCATTTATAGTGGATTAAGGAAATTTGGGCTTTCTTCATCACTGTCTCTAATAATCAGTAAAAAGCAACAGAGAGTCCTGTGGCACCTTTAAGACTAACAGTGTATTGGAGCATAAGCTTTCGTGGGTGAATACCCACTTAGTCAGATGCATGTAGTGGAAATTTCCAGAGGCGGGTATAAATATGCAGGCAAGAATCAGTCTGGAGATAACAAGGTTAGTTCAATCAGGGAGGGTGAGGTCCTCTGGTAGCAGTTGAGGTGTGAACACCAAGGGAGGAGAAACTGCTTTTGTAGTTGGCGAGCCATTCACAGTCTTTGTTTAATCCTGATCTGATGGTGTCAAATTTGCAAATGAACTGAAGCTCAGCAGTTTCTCTTTGGAGTCTGGTCCTGAAGTTCTTTTGCTGTAAGATGGCTACCTTGACATCTGATATTGTGTGGCCAGGGAGGTTTTTTGTATATTGCCATTCCTGATATCTGACTTGTGTCCATTTATCCTTTTACGTAGTGACTGTCCAGTTTGGCCAATGTACATAGCAGAGGGGCATTGCTGGCACATGATGGCATATATAACATTGGTGGACGTGCAGGTGAATGAACCGGTGATGTTGTAGCTGATCTGGTTAGGTCCTGTGATGGTGTTGCTGGTGTAGATATGGGGGCAGAGTTGGCATCGAGGTTTGTTGCATGGATTGGTTCCTGAGTTAGAGTTGTTATGGTGCGGTGTGTGGTTGCTGGTGAGAATATGCTTAAGGTTGGCGGGTTGTCTGTGGGCGAGGACTGGCCTGCCTCCCAAGGTCTGTGAAAGCGAGGGATCATTGTCCAGGATGGGTTGTAGATCACTGATGATGCGTTGGAGAGGTTTAAGCTGAGGACTGTAGGTGATGGCCAGTGGAGTTCTGTTGGTTTCTTTCTTGGGCTTGTCTTGTAGCAGGAGGCTTCTGGGTACACATCTGGCTCTGTTGATTTGTTTCCTTATTTCCTTGTGTGGATATCGTAGTTTTGAGAATGCTTGGTGAAGATCTTGTAGGTGTTGGTCTCTGTCTGAGGGGTTGGTGCAGATGCGGTTGTACCTCAGGTCTTGACTGTAGACGATGGATCGTGTGGTGTGGCCGGGGTGGAAGCTGGAGGCATGAAGGTAGGTATAGCGGTCGGTGGGTTTTCGGTATAGGGTGATGTTAACGCGACCATCACTTATTAGTACTGTGGTGTCTAGGAAGTGGACCTCCTGTGTAGATTGGTCCAGGCTGAGGTTGATGGTGGGGTGGAAGCTGTTGAAATCATGGTGGAATTCTTCCAGAGCCTCCTTCCCATGGGTCCAGATGATGAAGATGTCATCAATGTAGCGTAGGTAGAGAAGGGGCGTGAGTGGACGAGAGCTGAGGAAGCGTTGTTCCAGGTCAGCCATAAAAATGTTGGCATATTGTGGGGCCATGCGGGTGCCCATGGCGGTACCACTGGTCTGGAGGTATATATTGTCACCAAATTTGAAATAATTGTGCGTGAGGATAAAGTCACAGAGCTCAGCAACAAGTTGTGCTGTGTCATCATCAGGGATACTGTTCCTGATAGCTTGTATTCCATCTGTGTGTGGGACGTTAGTGTAGAGAGCCTCCACATCCATGGTGACTAGGATGGTGTTTTCTGGGAGATTACCAATGCATTGTAGTTTTCTCAGGATATCAGTGGTGTCACGGAGATAGCTGGGAGTGCTGGTGGCATAGGGTCTGAGCAGAGAGTCCACATATCCGGATAGTCCTTCAGTGAGTGTGCCAATTCCAGAGATGATGGGGCATCCGGGATTTCCAGGTTTGTGGATCTTGGGTAGTAGATAGAATAACCCCGATCGGGGCTCTAAGGGTATGTTGATTTGTTCCTGAGTTAGTGTAGGGAGTGTCCTGAGTAGATGGTGCAGCTTCTTAGTATATTCCTCAGTGGGATCTGAGGAAAGTGGCCTCTAGAATTTGGTATTGGAGAGTTGTCTGGCAGCCTCCTTCTGGTAGTCAGACCTGTTCAAGATGACAACAGCACCTCCTTTATCAGCCTCTTTGATTATAATGTCATTTGATTATAATGTCTAATAATCAGTGTTTCACTCAGGGGCGGCTCCAGGCACCAGCGCAGCAAGCGCGAGCCTGGGGTGGCAAGCCGCGGGGGGTGGCCTGCCGGTCGCTGCGAGGGCAGCAGTCAGACTGCCTTCGGCGGCATGCCTGCGGGAGGTCCGCCAGTCCTGCGGTTCCTGTGGCAATTCGGCGGCGGGGACGCCGAAGGCGCGGGACCGGCAGATCACCCGCAGAAACACCGCCGAATCCGCGTGGCTGCGGACCGCCCGCAGGCATGCCGCCAAAGGCCGCCTGACTGCCGTGCTTGGGGCAGCAAAAAACATAGAGCCGCCCCTGGTTTCACTGCAAACCATTCATCAGTTCAGCCTTTTCATCAGAGGCGTTA
Organism: Platysternon megacephalum; assembly: GCA_003942145.1. NCBI lineage: Eukaryota > Metazoa > Chordata > Testudines > Platysternidae > Platysternon > Platysternon megacephalum. The sequence goes on from QXTE01000469.1 coordinate 359,332, forward strand.
GCGTAGCTACAACCATCCTTTAATCAATTTGCATTTGTCAGTTCTTCTTGACTCCAAAGAACATAGCCCAGTCCCGCAGCATCTCCATCCCAGCAGAGACTCACTGCATATGTTGTTTTTCCACAGCTGCTGTTCTTATTTCACTGGGATTAAGCAGACAATACAAATGCCCTCTATGGCTCAAAAGCTGCTTTCCAAACCCCATTTCTTTCTGGTGTGACTGGTCTTACCTGAGGGGTCACTCGATTGCTGTGCTGCATTAAACTATTGTAGACAGTTGTTAAAACACAAGGTGCATCATGAGTTCACAGGCAAACACTAGACTAGGAACAAATCCAGTTGCATTATGTACTTGTGGTATGAAAAAAAAATGAATTTTATGGGCTGGATCTTACTGGTTCTCTCTCTGCTTGTACTATCTTGCCCTCAATTCTTCTGACACAGGATATGAATACTGAGTTCTGGTTTCAGTGTGCGAATGCTTATTTGGAACTCAGCACATGCAAGAGCACTAGAGCCTTGGGCTGAAAAGGTGGTTTATTATCTTTTTTTGTTGATCTGTGTTTGAGAATTGTTTCCGCTGAGTGTCTCCCCTCGTTTCATTTTTATGATGGTTTCATCTTCAGTTAGAGTGAAATTCAAAATAGGCTTAAGTGATTCATTGTGCTAGCCCTTGACACAAGAGTGAATTTCTTCTTAATGCTTTTTATAATTTAGATGTCTCAGTTTGGTATCTCCATTTAAAAGTCATTGCACATTATGTCCATTTTCACAGCATTTGTGTGAGGATATTTAGTGTTTGTTTTGCAGTTCTGTAAATTACGTTCCTTGGTTTGAATTTGACATCTATTCATGAGTATTAATTTAGTCGATGATCCTGCAAAGACTAAAGCACATTCATAATTTTGCATGCTGTGATTAGTCCCATTGAAATCAATGTAGCTACTCAGTGTGCCTAGAGCTAAGCATGTGCCCCAAGGCCCCAATCCTTCAAAGTAACAAGTACATCCTGTGTGGAGCATAATATAGAGTTGGATGACACTGGCGTACGGCTTGTTTTGAAGAACACGGGTTCATGAGTGCCTCCATGTGGTCTGACATGTATATTGAATATAGAGTAGACAGGACTGAGTCCTATGGGATTCTACAGGGGAGAACTGTCAGAAAAAAATAACTGACTGTAGTGAGGTACTGGCCCTTTAGGGAAGCACATGAACCAGTCATTGGGAGAAAAAAAGATGGTCCTGGTGAGAGGGATGGTATGGGGCCATCCTTGACCATTGTTTCATTAAAGACTTGGCCCCAGGAGCCTTGTAGAACAGGTAGGGCAAGACTGCCCTCTCTCCCAGCCAGTGAAGACAGGTGTTTGGGGTTATTAAACCCACCTGGGAAAGGTCAAGAGACTGATTAGTAGATTGGGAAGGTGACTCAAAATGAGGCTCCAAGATCAGACAAGTGGATAGATGTTGGAGAAGCTGCTAAGTGGGAAGACCTCAGAAAAGCTCACTGCCCCAAGAAGAAGGGCTATGAAACCCCTGAAGCTGAGGTGGAGAATCTACAGGCCAGGACTGGAAATACAGTCCCAAGAAGGAGGTGAACCTGAGAGGTGAACAGAAAAAAGCCTTTTTGGGAAATGAATTATATTTACTAAATTAGATTCCAGGAGATGGAGAGATTGTTTCAAGGACCTTGTCTGTGACTGGATTATTCTGGGAATTCAGAGGGAAACTTGAGGCAGGGTGTCTGCTGGGCCACCCCAGGACAAAAGGATGTGCCAACTTAAGGCAGTTCCATTCACCACTGCAAGAAAATGATCGTATGTCCTGAAAGTCAAAGCACCTGTTTAACAAGCTTGAAGCCCTTCCCTTGTTATCTGCCTTGGCTTGAAGGTTATTCCATATGAAAATAAATTCATTATATTTCACACATTCAGTAAACAACAACTAAAATAATGAGCCAGATTCTCCATCCTGAGCAGTTTGCTTTGCGATTCTCCATAAGTACTGAAACAGTCCCTTAGCATTTTACTATAGTATTCAGACAACAAGAATTTATATACCCTGTGACTAATTTAGTGTGTCTCCTTTTCAGAAGGAAAAAATGCAATAGCAGTATTTTTTGTATATCATTACATTCAAGTCCCAATTGGAATTATTTTAAATCGTCCTTGGGTGCGACTGTTGAAAACATTCATTGTTGGTCTTACTATGCTTGCCTCCAAGTCAGTGGAAGATCTACCATTGACTTGAGTGGGAGCTGAGAATTTTGGAAAAGCCCAACCCTTTACATTTGATACTGTCATTCTTTCTCCATGTATCTATGTGGCTTCCCCATCAGTGTAGTAATAAAAATATCCTTTCTTCCTTCCCAGCCTGTAGGAGAAATAGCTTGTTTACATTTGTGTGTCTATGTGAATCAGTGCGTGTGGTATGGATGCTTGCAAAAAACAATTGAGGGAAAATGAAGTAGACAAAATAACTTTTGCATTGAATTCTAAGAGTGGTTCGTTCAGTGGCTTTATATACTAGGACAGTGGTTCTCAAACTGGGTACTCCAGGAGGTCAGCAAGTCATGTCCGGGGCTGCCAGCCCCGCTGATCAACTCCCCCTCCCTCCCAGTGTCTCCTGCAGCCATGGAACAGTTGTTCAGCAGCATGCAGGAGGCGCTGGGAGGGGGAGAGAGGAACGGGGACTGGGCGCGCTCTGGGGAGGGGGCAGAAAGAGACAGGGAAGAGGAGGGGCAGGGGTGGCAAGAGGTGGGGTGGGGCCTTGGGGGAAGGGGTGGAGTGGGGGTGGGGCCTGGGGCTGAGCGGGGGTTGAGCACCCCTGAGAAAAATTAGAAGCTGGCTTGGCGGTCCACGAAAAACTTTAAATCAAAATGCGGGTCCTCGTGTTGCTAAAGTTTGAGAACCGCTGTACTAGGACATGCTAATGTGCTACTCTAGTTCAAACTGAATTAATGACTCATCCAGGATGAAGGATTTACAAGGATATATACACCACTTTGGTGTTTTTCAACTAAGTTAGGTGCCTCAATTTTGATGTGACCAAAAGCCTGCCTTATAGAAGTACTGAGCATCCACAACTCCATCTGATGTTCATAGAAGCTAGATGTTCATAGAAGCTAAAGGTGATCAACACCTCTGAATTGCAGGCCAAAGTATCTCAGGTAGAGCATCCAAAAATAGCAACACTCAGCATTAATAGTCACCGCTGATAATGTGGCCCTTTGATGCCTTATGCACTGTGAATAGGAAAGTTTAATTCATACTATCTTGAAAGGACCAGTGAACGCAGTCTATAAATAATTTCCTTTTCTGTTGCTCATAGAATTAGTAAATGAAGGATACCTTTCACAGTATCTCTTTCTCACCTATCATGATCTCCACTAAAATGTATCAGCATTGGCCAGGAGTTCACACACAGTGAGATCCAAGATAACTACACTTAGAATTGTAAAGAACTGTGGTAAATCTGTGGTGGGAAATATTGAGCTGTTAATGGTGATGTGTATATGGTAGAGTAGGATCTGGATATATTAAAATAAGGGAAAGAAGTAGGAGAAGAAATGGAAGAGGGAAGACCTCACAAGGCTTGAATAAGTTAAGAAACTGCGCTTTTTTAAGAATATCCCAAACTTAATGAAACCTTCACACTGACATTCTCCTATCACTAGTTTCAAAATAGATCAAATATGACCCCCTAAGGTTACTTGAAACTGTTAAACTTCTCAAAATGATGATCTACAAAACCTGAATTTGTCTATACATCACCAATTCAGCTGTGTTATGAATTCCATTCTGTTATTCAAAATTTTTTAAAGAGTTTGCAGATACTCCCATGTCTAAGCCTTGAAGAAAGGCTCGATGGACTTGACTCTGATAAAAATGGATATGGGAAAAAGCAAAAGTTATGAGTTATGAAATATGATTTTAATTTGCTTCCAAAAATTAAACTAAATGTTTCTTATATCAGCTATTCTCACAAAGACCCCAGTCATGTTTCCAGTGCAAATATGGATTCTAAAGACATTTAGGCATGATCTAAAGCCTATTGGTATCAAAAAGAGTCTTTCCATTGACTTTAATCAAGATTTATATAAGGTTTTATTGAAATTATTGTGGAAAATCTACAGAATTTAATAGACAATATATTTTCTATAGTTTTTTATAACTGTCCTTATGCTTCACAAACCCTATAGAAAAGAGATTCACTACTAAATTCTATTCCTCTTTTCCTTTCCATAAGGCCGAAATCAAATTGAGTTTTACCATTGACTCTAATGGGAGGAGGTTCAGATCCAAAAATCTCAGAGTACAAATAATTTTTAATTAAACAACCTCCCTCTCCCTCACTCAGTCTGACACCCACTCTCACACATTCAATCTCTCTCATGTTGGTTTGGACACAAAGAACTTAAATTGAAACAAATGGAATAATGTCAACTTTTGTATAAATGGTATTTGAGAATGTGGTAAAGATTAAGTACTTTGTGTTACCCGAGTACATACATTTTTACTATATTGTAACCCTTCTTCAGGGTTTGTGTGGCGACAAGGGACAGGTTCAAATTATTTTAAAACGAATAGACACCTCCGGCTTGGCCCCCGCCCAGAATTTCTGGAATCACTAAATATCTTCCGTGGGTACCCTTACTAGGCAATACTTCCCCACTCATAAACACTGAGTCTGTGTATGAAACAAGGAAAATGTTACCAGTGAAAAAAGAGTACATAGAATCAACTTGAGAAAATGGCAACTGTCCATCTAAATGAATGGTCAATAACACACGCCCCCATGGTAACCTTGACCATAGTCTATTAATAGTGTTCCCCACCCACCAGCGTGAACATCCAGTAGACACATGTCACTTAAATACATCACTTCCCCCTTCCCTTCCACTGAACCCGATTCGTGGTTTGGTGTCAGTGGGTAGCTCATGTCCCAGATTCTGAGTGTGGTCAGTGGGTAGCACAGCTCTCGATATGCAGGCCTGTCTCCAGTGCAGTGCTTTGAAGAAAGAGCTTATGCTAAAAGTGACTAATGGTGGGAGCCCTAACATAGTAAGGCTCTGACGTGTAAGATAGCCCTGAAGGTTTAATTAAACACCTGAACTGGCAGTAGCTCCATTCAAATTTCTCTAGGTAGACACTGTCTCAGAGACTGACATATTAACATTTACATAGTTTATTTGTCGTAGGAGATCTCTTTGCTTCTTTGCCTGAATGGACAATTTAGCAGGGTATTTTGCAGACATAAAATGTAACTTGCGGTAATACAATAGATCTTGGCATCATTAAAATACGGTCAGCCTTCACTGTATTATTCACATCTCTGACAATGTGACTGGCTTAAGGGCTTTGAAATACACCTAATATTCCTCATTTTACTTGACCTGCACACAGGAAGTACCGATCAGAGAGACCAAAATAGTCTGGGACTCTGTGACGGTATTTACACCCTACACACTATTGTAATAATCTTGATACAAAATATGCCTTGTAAGGTATCATTTGAAAACTAATACTTTGCTGGTCAATAATATCATAATATAATGTGTATAGCAACGTTATATATGACATTATGAACATAATCTGAAATCATGACTTAAGTGTGTTTACCAGACAAGTCTGGGAAGTGGGTAAACCTGTTTCTCAAAGACAAAGAGCAAGTTGTTGCCCCAGACAAGTGTCATGAAAACTGATGGGCCATACCTATCAAGTGGCCATTCTTTGGCAAAGAAAGGGGGCAGGAACAAACCAATCTGATCTCAGCAAACAACTGCATGAAGCCTCATCCTTCTACCCCCATCCCCATCCAGGACTCCATGTCTTCTTGCTCTCAGATGGAAAGAACTTTAGCTAGGGGTCACTCTCAGGGAAATGCATTTCAAAGGGTGAGGGGCAAAACAACCCCAAGTTCTCTCTCTCTATTCATCTCTCACTTTTTTCACCTAAGAAGATAAAAGAAACAGCCAATAGACTTTGGATGAAGATCCTGACCTGAAACTTGATCAGCAATGATACTTGGACCCTATGTTAAGAACTTCACCTGAAACCAAATCTAGTTTAAGTTTAGAAAGTGTTTTATCTTTATTTTTCTTGTAACCATTTCTGACTTTAATGTCTTATTAGTTGTATTCACTTAAAACCTCTTTGTAGTTAAATGCACTTTTTTTCTTTAATCAAAATTAATCCAGTGTTGTGAACTCCATTCAAGGTAGCAAGTTGTTGTATATCATTCCCTTACAGGGACAATAGACCTCTGTTATATGAACTGTCCAGGAGAGGCCTGGACAGTACTGAAAAGAAAACACTTTTTTGGGAGAGGGGGGGAAAGAATCCAGAACTCTGTGTGTGTTGGGGTCACCCTGGAGTGTGCTGGCAGGCTGCAGCTATATACAAACACTCAGGATGTGACTTGCACACTGAAAGGCTGCTTGTGAGCAGCCCAGGTGTAAGGCACCCAAGGTTGCAGGGCAGGGGTGACACAAACCCTCACTGGTCTGGATTGCATCCCAGAAGGTCATAGACTGCAACATAATTTTCAAATTAATCTTCTAAGTATTCTTAATAGAGAAGTACTAATAGGAATCAGTTTCCTTCAATGTCACACTTTAATGAGAGCATCTTTGTGAGTAGGGGTAACAGTAAAGGCCATTCTTTTATAAACCCTGTACTCTCCTGGAATTTTATAAAAATAACGCTTTCTCAATACAGAAACTTTATTAACATCTTCTGTCATCTCTAGTTTGTGTCCTAGTTTACTCACCATGCTCAAATGAGTTTTACTGGGTTAATCTGAAAAGCAATTATACATCCTGCTCCTATATAACATGAAGCATCAATTGAGAAATGAACAGAAGCAGCGTTCTCAGAATAAAGGAAACTAGGATTAAAATCCCTTTTCAGAGAAGGCAAATATGTACTTTTTTATTTTGTGTTTTGTTTTTGGAAGTGTAGAAGTGTAGAAGCCTGTCAAAAAACAAAACCTGACATGTTTTTTTATTGAATACAATGTGTGCCTGTTCTTGCTCCCATTAAGTTAAAGGGTGTTTTGCCATTGCCATCAGTGGGAACAGGACCAGGTGCTTGTCTGCAGTACCGCATAAGTGCTTTGGTATTGCAGTGATGAGCACTATAGAAAATCTTAGATAGATAGATATTGCTGAGATCTATATCTGCTACTGTGTTCTCCATCAAATCCCTCCTCAAGACCCACTTCTTCCACAAGGCTTATGGAAAGCTGCCAACTGATGCTGAAGAGGAAGATGGGCAATAGAGACATTACATTTCTTTATATCTCTTCCTTAAAAAGAATTAAGGAATTTGAAGTCATTATGCTGGGAACGTATCTGGCCAAAGTTAATTCATATTCTTGTTCCTTCACAATGATTGTTACACTTGCTTGTTGCATCTTGTCATAGTGTGTCAGTTCTTCAGGGTAGGTACTTTAATTTGCTTTTGAGTTTGTATTGTGCTTAGCTAAGTGAGGCCCCAACCCTGGTTGAAGCCATGAGGCATTGCCATAGCACTAATAATAATAAGGTTGCTGAACTGAGAGCCAGACAATCATGGCAGATTTCCCTGAAAAAGGGCTTGCCTCAGCAAGGCCATTGGTATAATCATTTGGGACATATTTTCTTCAGGAAGTTTGTGGGACACTGAAGAAAAGCAAATTGGTCATGCTGGTCCAGACCCTCAGCAGATATAAATCAGTAAAGTCAATAAAGCTATGCGGATTTACACCTGCCAAGGATCTGGCCTGGTTTATACTCTCAACATATTTTCATTTTGTTTTCAGAATGGCGTAGCTTCAAGGGCGGGTTTTTCTTTTCGGGAAATAAATCTTGGTTTTTAGAGCAAAGGTGGATTCCACAAAAGGATATTCATAAACATGAGTCCTGGTGTTGCCAGTGTTTTTACATAGTTGAAGATCCTTCAGAAGAGTGGTAAGGAAGTGAAGTATGGAAATGTTTCTAACTATTCCTACCCTCCTTGACCTGATGAGCTGTACATTTCCATAATGATTCTTGTGATTAAAACAAATGATTTTTAGATGAAAGTTAAACAAAAGGTCAACAAATTCTTAAGGGCTATTATACCCATCTACACCCTGCAGCAGTTGGGAACATGTTCTCTGTGCACTGCCCAGGTCAAGTACATGGCTTGAGCACTGAGAGAACTGCCAGGCAGGAAGGGAAGGAATGCTAGAGTACCCTCCCCAGCTTTGTGTCCGTGTGTAGATGGTGGTGCTGGGGTACTGCCAGCGGATCTGTGTAGTTCTGAATTCAGTGGCCCTCACTCTACCCAGGCCCACAACAATTTATACTGCTCCTCCTCCCCCAAGAGCCCTCTATGCCCAGAAACTTGCAGAGCTGGGCTATATGGCATGAATGGCATGTGCTCCCCCTGTTCACACTCACCAAATTGTGTCCTTCTTAGTGAAGCAGAATTACACAAATTAAACAGTGAGAGGACTCTCTGCCTCAAAACCTCAGGTTCTGTGCATTCACATGCATTTCCTGTCGTTGTAAACCACATAGAATAAGCCACCCTAACCAAGGCCCTATGTACTCCACGGGATGTTGGGCCTAATTTCTGTGTCTGAGCTGCTAGATTCTGCTTCACAGTGATGCAAAAAATTGGAAATTCTGCAGCAGCTTTCATGTACATTCAAAAATGGTGGGTTGTGCTGACTTAAATATGAAAATGAATAATACACTTTCTTTTGTGTTACTTATGTTGATATTAAATTCCATTTAGTTTATTCTGCCCTAACATTTTCAGCATGCCACAGGTTTACAGTGACAAACCATAACCGTATTATACAAGTTGCCTGAGGGAAGCTGAAGGTTTTGGCATCTGGTTGTGGGATGTTTGGGGCATGGGAGTGGCTAGAGATTGTGGCAGAAGATAATTAGTGGGATGCTTCTGCTTCAGTGTTCTCCAGAGGAATAGTTAATAATGTTGAAATTTTAAATATCATCCTTAGGTTTCAGAGTGAAGACCTCGTTACGAGGAATGGGAGAAGTTCACACTCTCCCAAAGTCTTTCTTAGAGGCTGCCTGCAGAGTCAGGTATATATCATTGTATCACATTGCATTCCAGTCATGATTTTTAGGATTTTCTTCATAAATAGAAAGGCTAGAAGAGGGAGGATGGTCTCCTGGATAAGGAATTGACCTAGGATTTAGAATATGAGAGTTCAGTTCCCAGCTCTGTTAAGTCACTTATGCCAGATTTTTAAAGGTTTTTACATGTTGCTGCACTCAACATTGCAAAGCCTAACTATTAAATGAGCCTAAATCTCACTTTCAAAAGTGAGTTAGGGACTTCAGAGTCTAAATCCCATTGTCTATCAATGGGAATTTGGCTTCTAAGTACATATATCCCTTCTGAAAGAGATTTAGGCTCCTAAATCAGTTAGGTGTTACAGGACTGAGCACAGGACTTGAAAAGGTTATTGTCTCTTACTATGTGTGTATACTATACCTAGAACAGTCTCATTTGGGGCTTCTAGGTGCCATCATAATTAAAAATTATTAATAGAAACTTTACTTACATGAAAAATCAGATTCTGGAGCATAATTCTGCAGCAAGACATGGCTCTTGCAGAAAATTTCATGGCCACCGAATCACAGAATAGGAAGAGCCCCTCCTTTATCCCACTCAATGTATGTTGTACATCTTTCTGCCCCTTTAAAATCAGTTCATTAAATCGGCCAAAGGTGTTAATTTTCTTTTTGTCAATCTTGCTAGAAAAATTCCTAGCCTGGTTTCCACTTTTTCCCTTGATTTCAATAGGACCAAGATTGGGCTCATACATTTTAGAGTACTGACTATTAGCAGCCACCCCTCCCCTATGTATTGGGATGTGCCTGTAATGAGTACATATCTGAATTCAGGGATGAAAGCCAGCCTTTCCATGTGGGTGTTACACTGTTTGTGAATAGAATGAGCTAACTGAAAGGAACGCTACAAATCTAAAGGTGGGGTTGTTGGTTTTTTTCTATTTTCAATTGAATTACAGGTCTGTCGCATCTGAGGCGCATTTAACATGTGCAATTTCAGCTTTACGCGGTCGGCAAAAACAAGAAAAAAAAACAAAAAAAGAGAAAAATAACTATTTAAATACTGGTTTCAGAGTAATAGCTGTGATAGTCTGTATCCGCAAAAAGAATAGGAGTACTTGTGGCACCTTAGAGACTAACAAATTTATTGTAGCATAAGCTTTCGTGGGCTACAGCTCACTTCATCGGATGCATGTAGTGGAAAATACAGAAGGAAGATATATATATATACACACATGAAACAATGGATGTTATCATACACATTATAAGGAGAGTGATCAGTTGTCAGCAGGAGAGAAAAATAAGTCTTTGTGGTGGTAATGAAAATGGACCATCTACTCAAGAAACTCCCTGAAAAAGCACAAGAGCAAATCCGAACAGACACACCCCTAGAACCCCGAGCAGGGGTGTTCTATCTGCTACCCAAGATCCATAAACCTGGAAATCCTGGACACCCCATCCTCTCAGGCATTGGCACCCTAACAGCAGGATTGTCTGGTTATGTAGACTCCATCCTCAGGCCCTACGCTACCAGCACTCCTAGCTATCTTCAAGACACCACTGACTTCCTGAGGAAACTACAATCCATTAGTGATCTTCCTGAAAACACCATCCTAGCCACTATGGATGTAGAAGCTCTCTACACCAACATTCCACACAAAGATGGACTACAAGCCATCAGGAACAGTATCCCCGATAATGTCACGGCAAACCTGGTGGCTGAACTTTGTAACTTTGTCCTCACCCATAACTATTTTACATTTGGGGACAATGTGTACCTTCAAATCAGCGGCACTGCTATGGGTACCCGCATGGCCCCACAATATGCCAACATTTTTATGGCTGACTTAGAACAACGCTTCCTCAGCTCTCATCCCCTAACACCCCTACTCTACTTGCGCTACATTGATGACATCTTCATCATCTGGACCCATGGTAAAGAAGCCCTTGAGGAATTCCATCATGATTTCAACAATTTCCACCCCACCATCAACCTCAGCCTGGACCAGTCCACACAAGAGATCCACTTCCTGGACACCACAGTACTAATAAATGATGGCCACATAAACACCACCCTATACCGGAAACCTACTGACCGCTATACTTACCTACATGCCTCCAGCTTTCATCCAGACCACACCACTCGATCCATTGTCTACAGCCAAGCTCTAAGATACAATCGCATTTGCTCCAACCCCTCAGACAGAGACAAACACCTGCAAGATCTCTATCAAGCGTTCTTACAACTACAATATCCACCCGCTGAAGTGAAGAAACAGATTGACAGAGCCAGAAGAGTACCCAGAAGTCACCTACTACAGGACAGGCCTAACAAAGAAAGTAACAGAACGCCACTAGCCATCACCTACAGCCCCCAACTAAAACCTCTCCAGCGCATCATCAAGGATCTACAACCTATCCTGAAGGACGATCCATCACTCTCACAGATCCTGGGAGACAGGCCAGTCCTTGCTTACAGACAGCCCCCAAACCTGAAGCAAATACTCACCAGCAACCACACACCAAACAACAAAAACACTAACCCAGGAACCTATCCTTGCAACAAAGCCCGTTGCCAACTCTGTCCACATATCTATTCAGGGGATACCATCATAGGACCTAATCACATCAGCCACACTATCAGAGGCTCGTTCACCTGCACATCTACCAATGTGATATATGCCATCATGTGCCAGCAATGCCCCTCTGCCACGTACATTGGCCAAACTGGACAGTCTCTACGTAAAAGAATAAATGGACACAAATCAGACGTCAAGAATTATAACATTCAAAAACCAGTTGGAGAACACTTCAACCTCCCTGGCCACTCGATTACAGACCTAAAAGTTGCAATATTACAACAAAAAAACTTCAAAAACAGACTCCAATGAGAGACTGCTGAATTGGAATTAATTTGCAAATTGGACACCATCAAATTAGGTTTGAATAAAGACTGGGAGTGGATGGGCCATTACACAAGGTAAAACTATTTCTCCATGCTTATCTTCCCCCCCGCCCCCTACAGTGCTGGAAATGGGCCATTTTCATTACCACCACAAAGACTTATTTTTCTCTCCTGCTGACAACTGATCACTCTCCTTATAATGTGTATGATAACATCCATTGTTTCATGTGTGTATATCTTCCTTCTGTATTTTCCACTACATGTATCCGATGAAGTGAGCTGTAGCCCACGAAAGCTTATGCTACAATAAATTTGTTAGTCTCTAAGGTGCCACAAGTACTCCTATTCTTTATTTAAATACTGTTTCTGTAGTGCGGGCGATTCTGCCCGTCATTACACTCAATGTAATTTTGACTATACGCGGTTTTCGCTTTACGCGCTGACCGCGGAACAAAACCCCAGCGTAAGATGAGACAGACCTGTATTCATATCCACATCACTTGAATTAATGTTGTTTTAAGTGCACCCATAACTTCCTGAACCTTTATCATTTTCTCTTTCTTGACTTCATTTTTTGAGTATTTTGTAGTGCTCATGAACAGGAGATCTGATGACTCTGATTAGACATTATTTATCCTCCAACACTGTGCTTTGCCAATTACTCCTCATTTCTGACATGCCACACAATACTGAATTGTTGCATCTCCTTCAAATGCAAGTCCCCAATGTGCCATGTTATAAGGATTGCCTGGGGGTGCTCTCTGTCTAACGAGATAACTGCAACCTGAGCGGAATACACCCCAAGCTTGAGGGTGAGCTGTTTATTGTAGAGGTAGAAGCCACTTAAATTTACAAACAGCTTTCCATTCTAAGCTCAGTTTTGGCATCCACTCTAAATTCCTTGCAACAGGTCCTTTCTATATGAAATTTTACATGACTGGTCTTTGGTCAGAGGAGAATTTTTAGACTCAGACATGTTGTTTCTGAGATATGTGTCTTAAAAAAAAGAGGTGCGATTGGCTTTTTGCAAATTCATCTAATGCTTTTTTGTCACATTAGAGCTTAAAAAATGACATGATCTAGATTTCAAGTTTGTTTTAGTCAAGAGGCCTTGATGAGATCTAGTGCAAAGTGTGGGTTTGGACAGGATAGATAGTTTCATTTTGGAGTTATTCATGAATGATTTGCTAGGATTTGGGAATAGCACCAAGGTTCCAACAAACTTTGGAACTACACCAAGACCGATGAAAGTTTGGGAACTGATCCAGAGCTCTGATGTGCTTGTACAAGTGTCTGTAAACACACACACGCCCTACACCTCAGTTGCTATCAATGACAAAACATACCTTGGAGTGTTAAGAAACTTTCATGTATACTTCTGAATTAACCTATTTAACTAAGGATTATGAGAAGGCTACACCTTTATTTACATTGCCAAATTTGAAAGATATATATGATATAATATTCTGTCGTCTTCTGCCCAGCAATTTCCAGTAGCGAGGCCAGTGTGAATGGTAAGGGGTTAAAACATGTGCCTAGACTCTACTGTCAGGTATGAGGGAACACTTTTTGAAATCTCTGAAGTCTGGATAGGCCTGCAATGTGTACTATATGGTGTATAACTAGGGTTGGCAACCCTCTAGGATTGTCCTGGAGTCTCCAGGAATTAAAGATTAACCTCTAATTAAATATTATTAAATGTGATGAAACCTCAGGAACACGTCCAACCAGAATTGGCAACCCTATGTATAATGTCTACATGGTGAGGAGTTTGTTAATCTGCCTTGCAATGTCCAACCACTCCTCCCTTCTACTGGAGTACGTTTCAGAAGACAGGTTACTTGGTTTAAAACGATTGGTGCCAGATCCTTAGCTGGTGTTAACAGGCTTAGCTCCACCTACAGCACTTTAGATGAATGTGGGTTGTTGGGACAATTGAACAACTCTGACCAAAGTGATTTTTCCAAGTACCTTTTTGCGTGGTTTGTTCTATTGCTTGTCATATTGGAAGACTGTTTGTCTGGACATTTACCAGAGCTAGTTGGGAATGATCTATTGAAATGTTTTTTCCATCGCAAAATGTTGTTTCTGTGAAATCAATTTTCTGCTGGAAAATTTTTGTGTTGTTTTTTTTTAATTTTCCATCAGGAAAATCAAAATGTAATATTTCATTTTTGATCAAGTGGAGCTGAACTGAAACATTCTGGACTGTCTTACTGTACTGAAACATTTCATTTCAGGTCAATTTGACATTAGACTGTGTGCAGCTGAGCTGCTGCAGTGTCTGTGGGAATTGTATTGTGGGTACCTCTTGCCCTCATTCTCCTTTCTGGGCCAGGCTCCCTGGCTAGACTACAACTCCCATGGTGCATCATGGTGTACTCTCTGTAGTGCGCTATGGGAGTCATGATCACAGTACATCATGGTACCATGACAAATGTCAGTATTTCACTGCCTTCCTTGAAAATTTCTTTAGTCTGTCCTTGCACCTTGACTGCTCCCTCTGCAACATTACATCTTAAGAAAAGCTGATGTGCATCTAGAATATCAGGTAAGGTGGACTTTGCTTGAATTGTCCATTTTAAGTATTTTTTATGTCTCTGATTACTCATTTCAAGGAGAAACTGGACATTATTTTTGAGGCTGCCTGGGTTTCTTACAGGGCACAGCCACTAGCTGTTTCTGTACAAGGTGAACAATTAGAATTAAAATGATGTTGTATAGTGGAGCTGGTCAGGAATTTTTCAACTAAACATTTTGACATTCTCGACATGAAAAAGTTCTGTTTGTTGGGTTAAAACAACTTTGTTTAAAAAATTAAGTTAATTAGTAAAAACAAAGAAGAAGAAAGTAAAAATATAAAAATAAAAGGTTGACATTGAAATGCAATATTTTGATTGACACAATCCATTTTTTAAAAATTTTGTCCCAATCAGAAGGGGAAAAATTTGTCATTATTGCAAAAATTCTTGCAGGTCAGGAAAACTGTTTCCTGCCAACATCTGTTGTATAGGGTGGACCTTGATGGACTATATGATGATTTTTCTAGCCCTTCAATGTTGCTTACTTTTACAGTCTCTCTTCCTTTTTGTCCTCAGTTTTCTCTGTGATGACCTTAATGTCAATGCAATATTAATAGGATACTTCACACTTTCTTTCTGTTTTGCTTTTTCTGATATGGGCCCTTATATAGTGAGAGAAGTGTAAAGCTATCCTGGGATTCAGATACATTCTGGAATAAAATGTTCTTGATATAACTCAAGATACTTGATCTATTGGGAGTATCTTTGACTGTTCAGTTGTAGTTTCTTTCTGCTACAGTAATGCCAAATGGCTTGGAAATAATAATAATAAAAGACTGCAATAATTACCAAAAAAAAAAAGATTTTCTGGTCTCATTCCTATGCTCCCTTTGAGTTTTACTGAATCTTTTCAAACTACTCTAGAACTGAATAACAAATCTTTTGGTGGTTTAATGAGTAATGGTTTTGTTGCCATTTGCACTTTTGCTGCTGTGACCCCTTTTTTTGCAATAGGTGTTTCTCTACTTAATGCTATTAATGACCTTGAGAGAATGCTGGGTTGAGAAAGCTGGTGCCAGATTCACCCATCCGGTAATTGCACTTAAGTCAATTTAATCACTTAATTGCACTTAAGTCAATCTAATATATTTACAAAACATGAGCATTTAAAGCTAGATTATGCCGTTAAAATAAAGCCCTGAGTAAAGGGGGGTGCAAAGCTACATTGTCCTAGGTGGAGTTCAGGGTGCGTTTGTGCCTCAGGAAAACACAGTCCCTTCCTTGAGCTCCACAAACGTGGGGGTGCATGAACTGCACCACCCTTGGGGAGGGAGGGGGTGAGTAGAGCTGGACAGGAACTGGATTTTTTCTTTTGCAGGAATTTCCACAACTTTGAATTATTTTCTGTACTAAAATGGAAGGAAAATATTAGAAATGTCCTACAAAATGAAATTCTGAAAAATAAATGTATTTGAGGTTTGTCAAAAGATGTTGTTTCAATAAGATCTTAATGTTTTGTTTTGCTAGAATTGAAAAGTTTTGCTCTGATTTCCACTTCTTAAATTTTATTTTAGATAGTAAAATATAAATTAAAGAGTGCTTTCCAAAAAGGTTGAAACAACATTTCAAGCTATGGTAACACAGTTGCCAAGGGAAAAATGGAACTTTACTGTCCAAGAAAAATAATCTGGAAAATCTTGTTTCACTAGTTTCATTGAAGATGGGAAAAGTTTAGTTTAATCCTCTCCTCAGGCTGAGGAGCCGGCACTGAGCTGCTCTGCCAGCCATGGATTTTAAGAGATCTCAAAGATTGTCTTGGGGAACATGTTAACTTGCATTGGGTGAGGTGGCTTGAGTTAAATTCTAGGTCACTGAATATTGGTCAGGGTACACCAGATGAAGATCTGGGCCAAGATTCCTGGACCTGTTTGCTCATTCCTAGGAATGTCTGTATCCTGATACTTAGAGGAGACACCAGAAGAAAAAAGACATTTTCGGAAATGAGTGTGGACGTGTTCAATCTCCTTATATCAAAAAGTAAAACAAAAGCTCACTGGGGCAGGAACCATCTTCTTATTCTGTGTTTGTACAGTGCTTAGCACAACAGGTTCCTAGTCCACAACTGGGCCTCGTAGGTGCAACCACAATACAAATAACAAATTATAAAATCCTTTTTGTTGTTATTATGGAGCTCTTCTGTGAAATTCCCTAAAGAATATAAGTTTATCATCATTTTATGTAGAGAAATCCATGTACAAGACATCCCAAAGCTCTGTTCAGGCAAAGCTAGACACTCTAAAATTCCAGCTCCTGACAGCACAGGTCTAAATTAAGATACAGTTTATGTACTCTATTTCTTGACACCAGGAAACATGAATGAGTCAGGTAGGAGAACCTATATGACCCAAAAGGTGGTATCTTTGATAGTGTGTGTGTTTTTCTTTTTTATACCAATCATCAGTAAAGCACAAAGCCCAGAGAGAGCTCCCATGCAAGTGTATTTTTAAAATGTACTTGTTATTGAGCATGTTATGTTACTGTCTGTCTGACACAATTCTATGATTTGGCTGGTCTCAGAACTGCAGAAAAATTCACTTTTGTAATGATAACATGGAGGGTAAAGTGATTTAAAAAAAAAAAGTACTCCCTCTTTTTCTATGTGTGTCTGGGGGAGGAAGGATGAAGCCATGGCTGAGACACTGGGCTGGACTCATGAGATCTGAGTTCTGATCCTGGCTCTGCCACTGTTCTGCTGGGTGACTTTGGGAAATTCATTTGGCCTCTCCATGCCTCAGTTTCCCAGCTGTAAATGGGCATCATAATTCTGCTTTCTCCAACCCTATGCCTGTTTGTATTGAAATCTCTTTGGGGCAGGGATTGTCTCTTACTGTGTTTATATACAGCACCAAGCACCGAGTGGCCCTGACTTCAGTTAGGGCTTGTAGTTGCTACTGCAATACTAATGTAATAATAACAATGTGTTGTATATAAGGAGATGGTCTACATATCCTTACCCAACATAAGACCTGTACAATTAAAACTGGTATAAACTGCATGAATGAAATGGGTTTGGCTAGTTGTTGGCAATGTATAATAGAATTTGCTGCCAGTTGTAGTTTTCTCGCAGTGATTGCTGTTTTTAAGAAATTGTCAAGAAGATGGGAGAGGTTTCTCTGATTCTGTTCTTATAAATCCAAATAGAGGGCAAGGAAGAGCAACCTTTACTCACTTTGGGAAGCACTAATTTACATGAGTAATCCTGTTGAAATCCAAGAGGCTACTCACACGAGTAAGCACTCACTAAGAAAAATAAGGATTGCCCAATCTTGCTCTAAATAAGTATAACAATTGTATGGTGCGCGCAGGCTAGTTTCAGAGATTTAAATAGATCGGTGTCCCAAATTGCAGGCGGAGATGTAGGTATCAATAATAATAATAATGCACTATCAATGAGATCTTTGCTTCCTAAGGGCCTAGTCCTGCAAGATTCTGAGTTTCTGCAACTCCCACTATCAGCGGAAGTTTGAGTGCTCAACTAGATTTTAAAAGAATTAAATTATATGTAATTATCACTAAATCAGCCAACTGTTACATAAAATCTCCTCTCAGAACTACATGATGGATCTCAGTATTCTGTTCTTGCTATGTGTGGTACACTTTCACTGGGAACTTCTTACATTTGAAAATGTCCCACAGTAGGGAAAGCAGAATATCAGAGATGACTTCTGCCATGAGGCTCTGAGAACAGGATCTTGCCCGTACGTTTCTGCTGTAGGTTAAGAATTAAAAAAAAACACTTAATGTCAAAATGATTTACTAAAACTTTAGGGTGAAATCCTGGCCCTACTGAACTCAATGAGAGTTGGGCTGTTAACTTCAGAAGTGTCAAGAGTTCACCTAGAATGTGTAAATGGCTGGGGCGTGGGCAGCATGGCCTAGGGGTTAGTGTCGGGTGTGGGTTGAGGTGCTGTGGCCAATTACCAGGAATCAGGCCCAGAAACCAGAATCAAGAGACAAACGAAAGAGCAGGGAATAAGAATCAGTTATCAAGAGTCAGGCTGAATCAGAATATCGGGAGGTCAGGATCAGGTGATGAAACTGAAGGACAGGAACCAGGGCGTCTTGCATGACTCCTTCCTTTGTCTCCTTCTCCCTCTGGCAATTTTGTGCCCTGCCTTTACACCTCCCTCCTCCTGCTCAAAACGCACCTTCCTTCTCTTCCTTCAAACTTGTCTCTAAACTTCCTTCTTTTGTCTTGTCTTCCATCCCATGGCCATATTCTTACCTCACTTATCCTGGTGCGACATCATTGAAGTAAATGGAATTATACTGGTGTAAAACTGAGATAAGTAAGATCTGAATCAACCGCTCCCCCCCCATTGTTTACTTTAACGGTCTCCATTTCCTCTTTGCCCTGTGACTGTATTGTGGAGAAAAAGCTCTAACTACTGTATATGTAACCTTGGCAATGCAGCATTGAACATCCTATGGCTAATCTTCCTACAAAATCAGTTATGTCTTTTCCCTTGTAGTCTCTTGCCTGACTGCCTCCCATCTGATAGTCTATGATTGTACGGGCCTTATCTTCATATTATGTCTGGAAAGCACCATGTAAATTGGACAATTTCTGGTCTTCCCTGCCAAAGGTTTAGGCTGCTCAGTTGGATATACCAGTACATATTACTTTTTGCAGTGTTTTCCTGCACACAAATGTGTTTTGAGTCTAGACAGTTTTTATTTCAGATTAAGGAAAACGGACGAAGAAAGAGAAATAATAATACCTTTGAGGGTGGTGTTCTGCTGAATTCACATAAAAGAATTCACAGAAAAACTATTTTAAATTTTCCACCCCATCTTCACCACAGCTCATGAGAATATTGTACTGATTGCAACATGTCACCAATTGAGTGTGAAAAGCGTCAGAGAATGCTCAAGGTGTTTGAAGTTCTGTGGTTAGGGTTTTAGTTTTTAGAATTCGGTATATTTTGGGTTTGCTTGGGCTAATGTTATTTCAGTTTCATGATATCCTCATTTGTTTGCCTAATAGGTCTGCTAGGTATAAAAAAGGCTCCTATACTTTATCTGATAAGTCAAAGAGCTTGGTGTGGGATGGGCGATGAAGTCTTTAGAGAGCTACCTCAATAAAATTATTTGAAGGAAAGAGTGAAGGTTTTGATGTAAAATCATTTTTAGAACAATTACTCCATCTGGGGATAATGATGCGGACAACCTTATGAAGTGCTTTGAGATCTACTGATGAAAAGTGCTATATAAGGTTTTCCTGCATGCTGCAGATTTCAGTATGTTTGACATTTTGCATGCTAAGAGCTGAGGGTTCAATCCAAAGCCCATTGAAGTCAGAGACTTAATTGAATGTGCCCAAGTGACATCAGCTGGGTTGCACAGAATTTGGCTCTGAGTCTTTCACTGGATAAAACTAATTAATTTTTTCTCCATGCTGTTAATTGCCTGTTAAGCAAGAAAGAAGAGGTGGCTTTGCTGGTATTATAGAGCTTCTCCACATTTAAATGACAAAAAAATCATTATGAACATTCACTTTACTTTTACATCCTTGGGAATTTGAAAGCTCTTTAGAGGAAAGACAATCTACTAGCAATAATGGAGTTCTCTCTTGTATCTATCTTCCTTGTCTTTCCAGGTGTAATTCCATATTGGGAAGAATGCTTTGGTTTAGAAGCTTCATTAACCTGTAACTTTGCTATAGTTTTCCCATCTTTTACTCAAACCTTTTCAAATGTGATTGAAACTGGTTTTTAGCTATTATAAGGTTCTAAAAGATGAGAGAGCTCTGCCAGCCAAGCTGTAAAGACTTAGTGAGAACAAAACACAGGCTGTATCATAGCTCCTGAGCTTAACAGGCAGTCTCTAAAGGTATGTCCTTTTATTAAACCCATCTGCTGCTGATACAAATTGTGATTGGTTAGATCACAGAAACCCCCTTGGGGCTGCCAACTGATGTGCCAAGACTACTTCTGCCCCTGCTTTCCCTCTCCAATTTGAGACTCCAGAGCCCTGCCTGGTTGTACCAGACACACTTGTCGGCTACAAACCCAGACCCAGGTCCGAACCACGTCCCACAAGCTGCAGGCTTAACTGAAAGCAGCTTAAGAAGTGTTCCTGCCTTTAACACTCAGATGCCCAACTCCCAATGGGGTCCAAACCCCAAATAAATCTGTTTTACCCTGTATAAAGCTTATGCAGGGTAAATTCATAAATTGTTCACCCTCTATAGCACTGATAGACAGATATGCACAGCTGTTTGCCCCTCCCCCCCTGTTATTAATACATACTCTGGGTTAATTAATAAGTAAAAAGTGATTTTATTAAATACAAAAAGGAGGTTTTAAGTGGTTCTAAGTAATGACAGACAGAACAAAGTAAATTACCAAACAAAATAAAATAAAACATGCAAGTCTATGCCTAATACAGTAAGAAAGCTGAATACAGATAAAACCTCATCCTCAGAGGTGTTCCAGTAAGCTTCCTTTTACAGACTAGTCTCCTTCTAGTCTGGGTCCAGCAATCACTCACACCCCCTGTGGTTACTGTCCTTTGTTCCAGTTTCCTTCAAGTATCCTTTGGGGGTGGAGAGGCTATCTCTTGAGCCAGCTGAAGACAAAATGGAGGGGTGTCCCAGGGGTTTAAATAGACTTTCTCTTGGGGGTGGACACCCCTGCCTCCCCCATGTAGAATCCAGCTACAAAATGGAGTTTTGGAGTCACATGGGCAAGTCACATGTCCATGCATGACTGAGTTCCTTACCAGCCAAGCCGCAGTCTATCTTGAATGTCTCCAGGAAGACTTCTTATGTGGATTGGAGTCTTCCAAGATCCATTGTTCATTAAGTGTTTCTTGATTGGGCACTTAATTTGAACATTCCTTTCTCAAGAAGCTGACCAAATGCTTTACTAAGGCTACTTAAAATCAAGCAAGTACACAGCCAATATTCCTAACTTCGAGTACAAAAATGACACATGCATACAAATAGGATGAATATATTCAGCAGATCATAACCTTTACAGAGATATGTTACATGGCCTATGTAACATAAAACATATTCCAGTTATGTCATATATACATTCATAAGCATATTCCCATAAATTATGGGGTGCAACATCACACAAATCTCTAACTCTGGCCAGTCAAGTATGCACAGTCAAGGGTGAAACAACATAAAAAATGTTGGGGATGGAAACCAACAGGAAAATTGCATGCTGTGGTACAGTCTGACATGCTGTGCTAGGATACTGTAAGGGACTGGGGTGTAGGCAATCTGCAGGGCTTCTACTGAGCAGTTTCTCTCCTGGAAGTAGGGTGACCAGACAGCAAGAGTGAAAAATCAGGATGGGGTGGGGGTAAATAGGTGCCTACATAAGACAAAGCCCCAAATATCGGGATTATCCCTATAAAATCGGGACATCTGATCACCCTACCGGGAAGTGCGACACCAAGCTCTGGATTCCAACTCAATTGCACCTCATGGTGATGCAATTAAACCACTAGGGCAGATCTATTTAAGCATTTTTACTAGTGTGGGTGGTGGAGGAAATGTGCATTTGCACTAGATGTGTGTGATTACACTACAACAGGGGTAGGCAACCTTTCAGAAGTGGTGTGCCGAGTCTTCATTTATTCACTTTNCGGGGGGGATTCAGGGTTCAGGGCAGAGGGCTGGGGGGGTGGAGGTGCAGGGCAGAAGGCTGGGTGTGTGGGGGGGTATCGGGCAGAAGGCTGGGGGCATGGGGGGGTTCAGGGAAGAGGGCTGGGGTGTGTGGGGGTGCAGGGCAGAAGACTGGGTGTATGGGGGGTTCAGGGGTCAGGGCAGAGGGCTGGGTGTTTGTGGAGGTGCAGGGCAGAAGGCTGGGTGTGGGGGGGTTCAGGGGTGAGGGCTGGGGGTGTGGGGGGGTGCAGGACAGAAGACTGGGTGTGGGGAGGGAATTCAGGGATCAGGGCAGAAGGCTGGGTGTGGAGGGGTTCATGGCAGAGGACTGGGTGTGTGTGGAGGTGCAGGGCAGAGGGCTGCGGTGCTCCCAGCCCCCTGTCCTGAGCGGCTCATGCAGGGGGCTGGAAGGGATATGCCCTGTTCCACCCGCTTCCCCAAGGCCCCATCCCTACCTCTTCTCTGTCTCCTCTACGGAGCAGCGAGCATGCTGCGGCTCGGCTCCGCCCCCCCCTTCCCCCGGGAGGGAGGAGGAGGGGCAGGAAAGCTCCAAGCTGGGGGAAGAAGCGGGGGAGGGGGAGCTTGGCTGCCGCAGGACCAAGCTTCTGCCTCCTGCCCCCGCAGGGGAGAGCGGTGGGCGGGGGGGCTGAGTGGGGCTGGGACTGCGGCAGGCAGCGGCGTGCCACCCAAAATCGGCTCGCGTGCCATGTTTGGCACGCGTGCCGTAGGTTGCCGACCCCTGCACTACAAGATAGAAATACTCAACTCAAACCATGTTTACATCGTACCAATAGTCTGCAACTCCTGGTCATTGGAGATCCAGCTCCATTTCTTTTGTTGCTTCCCTTACTACATCTCTCATTCACTCCCACGCTATGGCACCTTCCTCCTCTGTATGCTCTGATTCTTAGTCACTAGGAATAAATATGCTGAGTCCCTGATTTAACTGAGATCTCACCACTTTTTCAGCAGCCTGCCATGCATAAGCACAAACCTAGGCAGTCATGATGCACCAAGAAGAGGGAAGCTAAACTCTCGGAGGATACCAAACATTATGAAAAGTGGCTGGGCTTACATGTGCCCTGGTTGGCATTAGAGACTCTCATCATTAGCTACATCAGGGATTATGGCCAGTGATTCTGAACAGAGCTGTACCATATGGCTATCCAACACCCTTGTAAGGCATAAATACACTTCAAAATATTTTGAAAAGTGTAAATGGTGAATTGTATGCAGCTGTCATCTCAAGGCATGTCAGCAGTCTCACTGCTGTAGTACTAGATCCTATGGGCTAAATTCTGCCAACCTTACTCAAGCTGTGTAGTATTTTATTCTATAAGTATTCCCATTATAGTCAATGCAGAGTAAGGTATTTCTCAGTTTGAGTAGCAGGTCCTACGACTTGAAAGCTATTAGTAGAGATAGGGAGAATACAGAGGGCAAAGTCTTTTGGTCCTGTTGAGCTGTACTGGAGAATGTAAACTTCAGGGTGGTACAGCACAAGTTTTTAAAAAAATGCTATAAAAAGTAGGCACAATTCCCTTCTAAACAGCTGTAGCTCCCACGTACTGAATATAGTATAGAGAAGACTTCAAGAATAAAAATGCGTCCAAGCTGAAACACCAGATCTGCCCCCTGTAACTTTAAGTTCAGATGGAGGTTCAGAACTGAACGTCAAGTCTCAGGCCCCTCCCTGCTCATGAAACAAGGCAGGATATTTAGAAGGATGCCATCAGTGCAAGAGTTGAAGACCATCACTTCCAACCAACCATTGAAAGGCATCTTTCCCCTACAGAGCACAAGCAGAAAGATCAAACTTATGGCCTGAGTGCTATGCATGTTCTGAGTTAATTTTCTATTGGGAATCAACTTGTGGTCACAACAATAAGAATTAACTAAAGCATGAAAACTGTTTTTCTGATTAGACTAATGGTCAGCTGAACTGGTTTCTGGAATTACCTATTGCCTCAAAGATTAATGAAGGAGATAGTTCAGAGAGAGAGAGAGAAAGAAAGAAAGAAACAACTAGCTCCCTAACAGAAGTGAAAATAGTTCAATGGCTGGGAATTAAAATGCTTCTGGGTGATGAAAGCCTAACAAAAAACCTCCATTAGTGTCATATATATTTTATTTCTCCAAAGCTGTCTCCTCACAGCAATGGTACATTAGTGTTAAATATGGCTTCATCTCAGCAACAGACTGTAAGAAAAAACTTAAGCAGTGGGAGTCTGGCATCTCTTGGAAAATCACCCTCTGACCAGATTGCCTTGCTTGCGAAGTGATTGCCACTATAATTTCCACAGTGGTAGGATCCTGCAGGTAATTCCCAAGGTCCTCAAGTACAGATACTAAATCTTGAGATGCAATTAGTTGCCTCGATTGCCAAGACACTTTGGAGCAGAGGACATCATTGACTTTGTTAGAGTGCATACTCATGATGACCCTCGGCTGCCAAACACATCAGATCAGTTCCCACGGGCATTTTGCAAAGATCTCAGTAGGAGCACAGAGAACATAAAGAACTGCTGATGCAAATATGGTAAGGTATGTCCTCCTTCCTTTAACCAAGTGCTCGGGATATCTGGTTTGGTGTGAAGCAGAAAAGGAGTCAATTCTCTGTGAAGGCTGTTGTACATTTTTGTACTGTGAAGGTTTTTATACCATACTGGAGGCTCAAACCCATGGTCCATCCAGGCCAGTATCCTGTTCTCTGACAGTTCCTAGCATCAACTGCTTCAGGGGAAAGCGCAGGGAACTGTGCAGTAGGCACTTATGGAATAGCCTGTCCCCAGGGTAAGTTTGTTCCTATGTCTCCTCAGTGAGAGGTTGGCTTATGCCCTCAGGCAAATGTGCACAAAGGCCTGTTTCCCTGAATACAGTAGAAACAAACAGCAAGAGGCAGCTTCCTTGCGCAGCCTCCCCTCCAGCCAGTTCTGTGCCCAAGAAGTTCTGTCATGTTCATAACTCCTTCTCCTGGTTTTCTTGCCTCCAACACACACAGGCTGCAACTGATATCCTAGCCACTGCATTTGCAATCAGGGAAACCCTGATTAACCCGCCAGGGCTAGTTGTGCCCTGGGGTATATCTACACTGCAAAGAAAAACCCACAGAACTGAGTCTCAGAGCCTGGGTCAATTGACTGAAGCTTATGGGGCTCGCGCTGCGGGGCTAAAAACAGCCATGTAGGCATTCCTGCTGAAGTTCGATCTGGGCTACAAGATCCTCTCCCCTCCCTGGGTTTTAGAGCCCGGGCTCTGGCTCAAGCAAGAATGTCTACACTGATATCTTCAGCCCTGCAGCCTGAGTCCCATAAGCCCAAGTAAATTGACCATGGGTTTTCCTGTGCAGTGTAGACATACCTCTGTCCTGCATAGAAGGGCTTGATTTCTCCTTCTGTTGAGCCTGAAAAAGAGGGCTTGGCATTCCTGTTGGCTTTAACCAAGTTTTTGATTATCTTTGGATCCAAGACCCACTTGCTGGCAGGCATTAGCACCTTTCAGCATAACATATCACTTCCAAAGTTCTTGATTTTTTTAAAATCCTTGCTATAATAGATTTCAGTGTTCTCACTGATCATATAAACGTCTAATCCTTTTTAAAAGCATACTGAGCTCTTGACCTCCATGCTGTCTTGTGGCAATGGATTTCCCAGCTTAGTTGTGCTTTTGAGTTAAATAGTGCTTCCTGACATATGAATATCAACCCTTGGGGCTTGCTTTGACTTTTGATAATGATTTATCTCAATGGAAATACTGCTGGAAATGTTTAAAAAAAAGACAGGCCATGGTTTTTGCACAAATGATCCTGTCTCCTTTGCAACAGCCTCATCCCTGATAGTGAGAAGAATTTGGCCATTTTTACCCTGAGCCAAGGATCCTGAAGCACCAAGTTCCTGGCTCTGGAGCAGTCCCCTGATGTGTCTGCCCTGGAGCCTCAGGTCCTGAAAGCACTGAGGTCACCATGGGAACCCTGCTGCAGATTCGCAGAGGGGTTGCCAAACCCAGATCTTTTGGGTGAAACATTTCAGGTTTGATGAATCTCCGTTTTCAACCAGCTCTGCCCACAAAAATTCTGATCACAAAGATAACACTCACTGTGCAAACCAATGCACTGTTGACATGAGTCTGATGTCTGACAATCCAAAACAACAGCATTAAGAGACACTTGAACTCCCCATTTATATGAAAGGGGCTCGCACAGGGGTAGGGTTTTACATTTCAGGATGTACAGATTAAGAGCTCAGTTTTTCAAATATAGGTGCCACATTTGCAAAGGAGCTCAACACCCAACAGGCATCTAAATAAAGAGGCTAGATCTTCTAAACTGCTCAGCACCCAGCTTCTCCCACTGTTTTGAATGGGAGCTGTTGGGTACTCAGCACATTTAAGAATCAGGCAGCTGTCTAAATATTAGATCCAGGGGTCTATCTTTAGGCTCCTATTTTTTAAAGCCCAGGGTTTTGGTGGCAGGGACAATCTTTTTGTTCTGTGTTTGTACAGCGCCTCACACAATGGGTTCAGGACTCCGAGGCACTACTGCCAGACAAATAATAATTAATAATATCTGGAGTAGAACACAGGCCCATGTATTTAAAGAAGCATTTAAGTTTAAGGAAATATATATTAAACTTATTTTAAAGGGAAAACATTAAGCAAAGTTACTCAGGAGACAGAATGCCCTTCTAAACTAAAACAAATAAAAACTTGTTTAAATATTTAACAGAGATGGGAGAATTCTGTTAGCAACTATATTCAAAGCAAACAGGATTTTTTTCATGATAGTTTTTACCCTGTGGTCATTGTCTGTTTTTGCAATGCTGTGAGGTTTCCGCAGCATTGAGCCTGCTATGAAAAGTGAAATTCCAATAATTCTAACATCTTTGCAATTATTGTTTATCAAAATTTGGGTTATATACAATGAAATGACCTGTGTAGAAAAGCATCAGACTTCAACACTAGAGCACATTGGAATAGAACTTCAAATATACTTGTATTAATCAATTACAGGACACTGCTAAAGCCAAATTCTTATCTACCTGTGGCAGATGTCTTTTAAATATGTATTTTAAAATATCAAGGAGAAGGACATTGGTCTGCCAACAGCTCCTATATTCCACAAGTTTAGGGACCTCTTCATTTTATTATCATTATTAATATAACATTCTTAATACTTGGGGTCTCCAAGCACTTTACATGGTGTAATTAACTACTTAATCTCACAGAAACTCAGTTAAATCAAGGAGATATAAGGACCACTTCTCCTGTCATTGAAATGCAACCACCTATGACATGGAACATGGCAGCTGTTAACAGTATACAGCAGAACTACACACCAATTTAGTAAGTGAGGTAGAAAAGTGTACAATATTCAGTTGAAACTTTAGGAGAATTTAGACAGACCAGGTGTAATGACCAAAGTCTGGAACTCCAAGGACTGCCTTTAAAATTTGTCTAGAACTCTGGGATTAACAGCCCTAATCTCCCCCCAAAAACCCAACGGCACTAGATACTGCTTTATTAATATACTAACAGACAATACTAAGAGGAACTTGTTAGCTTTTCTATAATATATGAGCACAATCTACCATAGCCAGTCTGTGTAACCATGTGTTTCTTATCACTGTTATCCTCATCTTCCCTCTTTAATTGACTTTCCCACAAGAGAGTAGGGCCTGCTCAGCAGATATGCACTGAATCTTAAGGAGGGATACTTAAGAGTCTCAGCTATGCAATGGGCCATATACCGTATGTCCACCCACAGCCAGCAGCACATACCAGCATGGCAGGTGCGCCATTCTTCCTTCTTCCACTCCAACTGCTCCCATGGAAAAGTTGCATGAACACATATGAGGGGGTAGTGGCAAAACCACAATGTGGTTCTGAAATATCCAGATAGTACCCCACGCTGTCTGCCACCCCAAGTCTGATCTTTCAGGGTTACCAGACAGACCTCTTAGCCACGTCACTGCAATAAGGAGAAGGGAAAAAGTGACACCAGCCCCAGTAAAAATGCATTAAAATAGCCTCTAGGTTTGAGGCTTTGTGGTTGCTGATGGGAAAAAAGAGAACTGGTGCTTGATAATGATCTTAGTACTTACTTGGTACGTACTTCT
Source organism: Platysternon megacephalum (assembly GCA_003942145.1). Lineage (NCBI taxonomy): Eukaryota > Metazoa > Chordata > Testudines > Platysternidae > Platysternon > Platysternon megacephalum. Next base: position 387,625 of record QXTE01000469.1, read on the forward strand.
TTCTGCCCACAAACTGTAAACAAATTCTTTCAAAGGTCATTTCCACCAAGACTTGGCAGTATTTCAATGCATAGTAAGTCATGTAGAATTTTTTTTTTTTTTAATAGAATATCAGGGTTGGAAGGGACCTCAGGAGGTCATCTAGTCTAACCCCCTGCTCAAAGCAGGACCAATCCCCAACTAAATGGCCCCCCTTGAGGATTGAACTTACAACTCTGGGTTTAGCAAGCCAATGCTCAAACCACTGAGCTATCTCTCCCCCCATGTAGGCACAAGCACTTTAATATAACATTTACCTGAACTAATGTGCTTTCTTAAATTGACATGAAATAATTTAAAGGCAATACAGAAACTACCAACTTTGTAAATGCATTTTTAATCCCTTTCTCCACTTACATTGTTATTTTGACAATATTTCTCTGGGGTTTTTAACCTTTTTTTTAATTGCATTTTAGGCCTTGCACAAGCACAGTCTTGCCTGTTGGGTACTGACCCATGCACACTGCACCAGTTCAGGGGAAATAGGAGAGGTATCAGAATCATTACCTTCTAAAGCCATTCCCTTTGCAGCTTGTCCAGAGGGCTCTGGTGGACCTATGAGGGAAGTGAGTCAGGCTTGCTGAAAATGTTCTGGCAAAACCACTTTTAGCCAGAAAATTGAGTTTTCAATCAAACATTGTTTTGTGGAAGCTGTCTGTTTTTTGTGGAAATTTTTGACTTTTTGTCAAAAACGCCCCCCCAAAAACGAAAAATGTTTCTGCCAAACAATACATTTTTTGTTTTTGTTTTTTTGACAAAAAGTTGAAATTTTCCATAGAAAATTTGGAAGACATTTCCTTCCCATTTTTGTTGATTTATTTTGCACAGTCCTGCTCCTGTATTTTTCAACCATTAGAAGTGGGTTCAGGTGTTGCCAGATGCCTTGCCAGCAGCTTCTTCCCATTAGAAACAGTGAGGATCCAGTTCCAGACCTCTGCTGACCACAACTATGGTGGCAGGACACAAGGAAGGATGTGGCCTTTCAGCTGACCAGGCTGCAAGCCACTCTGAGCATTTGCCTGCATTGTTGGGGACTCAGAACAGATAATTGCACCATTGAGCATGGATTTGCGTGTGAAGCTGGGAGAACTACATGTAGGATTTAGCTGTCCAGCTTTGAAAATAGGACTCCTTGGCATATTTCAGTGACCCTGAAGCAGTGACTTAACCCTTCCCTAACACATCTCTTTCGATAGCTGTCTTTGCTGTATTTATATGGCCCAACTGCTCTTTCTGTAATTTTCATTTAATTTTTTGTTGGAGAGAATTTAATGTGAGAAATGTATTGGATCAAAATCAATGATTCTCTGGCTTACCCTGTGCCCTTTGCTCTGTTACAGCACCGCAAAGATGCCAGAAATTGGCAAGGACTTGTGATTTCCCCAGCATGGGTGACTACCCAACATGTGTACAGCCATCTTAGGGTTCTGATACCACCCACCTGCAGCTCTCCTCTTTTAGGATGTGTTGGGGGTGCAGAACAAAATGGAGAGGGCGGAGCTGGAGCACACTGTGTCTGGCAGTCTCCACCTGACAGGGCTGTAGCCAGTGGGAATAGATCAGAGCAGCCTGGGGGCATCTCTATTTTCAAAAGTGGTGCCCTAGGCTGCTCTAATCTATATGGGCAACAAGACTGGTGTAGAACTGGCCCTGGATCAAGGACCCACAATCAGCTCCCTTGCTCCATGCCCACACCCAGCAGAAATCGGCATAGCAGAGAATGTGCCCTCAGACATCTATCGTGAGAAATATTATCTTGTTTTAATCTCAAATTTTCAGTCCCCTGAGAGCACGTTATCAGCTGGAGAGATTTTAGCACTCGTTTCCTTTCTGTTGCCACGTGTATAGGCATAAGATCAGTTCTGAAGATCTAATTTTAAACTTAATCAGTTCTTCATGAAGTCTGATATTTGTACTTCTAATATATATCACTGCCTAATTTGCTCATGTTCTTTACATGAGCTGATAGAATACAAGATATTATTATTTGCCAACTAGCACATTAGTCAAGGAATGTGAACTGATGAGTGTTATCTGACTGGCTATAGAGTTAGGTGAAAATGCAAAGTAAGTTAATTGTAAAATTTATTTAATAAATAATACATTATTCATCAACGACATGACTGACAAACAGTATCCAGCTGCTCTTGTCCAACTCCCATTGAAATCAGTGCCATTCTTTCCATTGATTTCAAGGGATGCTAGATCTGAAGTGCTAGAATCTTTGGCAGGGACCCTGAGCATTGCAACATCTTACTTGTAGGTTCCTAGAAAATCACAGGAACACACTGCGACTCTAAAAGCCTGAAATAGGCGCCTAGCTTCCATATACAATGAATGAATTATAGAATCATAGAATATCCAACCTAAACCTCCCCCACTGCAACTTGAGACCATTACTCCTTGTTGTGTCATCTGCCACCACTGAGAACAGTCCAGATCCATCCTCTTTGGAACCCCCTTTCAGGTAGTTGAAAGCAGCTATCAAATCCCCCCTCATTCTTCTCTGCTGCAGACTAAATAATCCCAGTTCCCTCAGCCTCTCCTCGTAAGTCATGTGCTCCAGCCCCCTAATCATGTGTGTTGCCCTCCGCTGGACTCTTTCCAATTTTTCCACATCCTCCTTGTAGTGTGGGGCCCAAAATTGGACACAGTTCTCCAGATGAGGCCTCACCAATGCCAAATAGAGGGGAATGATCACGTCCCTAGATCTGCTGGCAATGCTCCTACTTATACAGCCCAAAATGCTGTTAGCCTTCTTGGCAACAAGGGCACACCGTTGACTCATATCCAGCTTCTTGTCCACTGTAACCCCTATGTCCTTTTCTGCAGAACTGCTGCCTAGCCACTCGGTCCCTGGTCTGTAGCAGTGCATGGGATTCTTCTGTACTAAGTGCAGGACTCTGCACTTGTCCTTGTTGAACCTCATCAGATTTCTTTTGGCCCAATCTTCTAATTTGTCTAGGTCCCTCTGTATACTATCCCTACCCTCCAGCGTATCTACCACTCCTCCCAGTTTAGTGTCATCTGCAAACTTGCTGAGGGTGCAATCCACGTCATCCTCCAGATCATTAATGAAGATATTAAACAAAACCAGCCCCAGGACCGACCCTTGGGGCACTCCGCTTGATACCGGCTGCCAACAAGACATGGAACCATTGATCACTACCTGTTGAGCCCAATGATCTAGCCAGCTTTCTATCCACCTTATAGTTCATTCAGCCAGCCCATGCTTCTTTAACTTGCTGGCAAGAATACTGTGGGAGACCGTATCAAAAGCTTTGCTAAAGTCAAGGAATAACACGTCCACTGCTTTCCCCTCATCCACAGAGCCAGTTATCTCATCATAGAAGGCAATTAGGTTAGTCAGGCATGACTTGCCCTTTGTGAATCCATGCTGACTGTTCCTGATCACTTTCCTCTCCTTGAAGTGCTTCCAAATTGATTCCTTGAGGACCTGTTCCATGATTTTTCCCGGGACTGAGGTGAGGCTGATTGGCCTGTAGTTCCCCGCACTACATTAGCCTTTTTCCAGTCATCCGGGACCTCCCCTGATTGCCATGAATTTTCTGCAGTCACATCAGCCAACTCCTTTAGCGCCCTCGGATGCAGTGCATCCAGCCCCTTGGACTTGTGCTCGTCCAGCTTTTCTAAATAGTCCTGAACCACTTCTTTCTCCACAGAGGGCTGGTCACCTCCTCCCCATGCTGTGCTGACCAGTGCAGTAGTCTGGGAGCTGACCTTGTTCGTGAAGACAGAGGCAAAAAAAGCATTGAGTACATTAGCTTTTTCCACATCCTCTGTCACTAGGTTGCCTCCCCCATTCAGTAAGGGGCCCACACTTTCCCTGACCTTCTTCTTATTGCTAACATACGTGTAGAAACCCTTCTTGTTACTCTTAACATCCCTTGCTAGCTGCAACTCCAATTGTGATTTGGCCTTCCTGATTACACTCCTGCATGCCTGAGGGGAGAGATAGGTGCCTTAGACTGAGATTCACAAATGCCAGCACAGTAGCGGGGAGCTACCTAAGCTAGCCAATGGGGGATGCTGGCTGGAGACGCCTGTGCTAAGCCCCACCCCTCTCCCAGATATAGGTGCCTAAGTCCTGACAGTAGGGAGGCACTTATCTCAGCTATAGATCCATGAACAGGAACCATTCTACAGGTCTTCGGCCCCTAAGCCACTTCTTGCGAGGATGAGGCTGTCTACACTGGTGCACGTACTCAAGTGCTGGACTCTGCACAGGCTCGTGCATGCTCCTGACACCCGCTCCAAGTGTCCACATATGCTGTGCTGGAGACTAGTATAATGCTGTGTACATGCCTACACCCATGTCCACACCATCGCTGTTGTTACACGAGGTTAGCACTACAGCAGGGGCGGTATCCCAGAGTTCTGTGCAAACAGGGAGATGCTCTAGGTACTGCTTTGCTGTGTGGTGTTGGTATCATCCCTCCTCCCCCGCTTCACACATTTGCCAATGGCAGTTCCTGATCATGTCGCCCCCCTCGCTATTATTCCCTTCCAAACTGGGTGGAAGACATGGAACAATGGGATTAAGCTCTGCCCTTGGGTGGACTGTCATTTCTAGTGCAGGAGCACCAGCATGGTGGGGTGGGAACACATTGTTTTGGAAGCCTAGGCTGACCAGCTGTGGCTTCAGAAGTGAGAAAACAGGCCTTCATGGAGCTATGTGAGGAGCTTGCAGCAAACCTCCAGCACCAGAACACTCGATTCAGGGAAGCCGTACTGGTTCAGACGTGAGTTGCTATTGCCCGGTGGAAGCTGACTACACCAGACCACTATAGACCTGCTGCAAATCACTTTAAGGCTGTAAAGTCCACTATCAGGGGCATGACTGTGCATGTTGGCGAGGCAGTTAACACTGTCATTTATCCACGGGGGCTGCCATAAAAAAAAGTTCCAAAAATAATAGCTAGATTTCGGAGGATGGGGTTTCCACACTCTGCAGGGGCCATGCATGGCACCCGTATCCTAATACTTTGCCCACCACAAGGGAAAAGTGAGTATGTGAACCAAAAAAGGTTACTTTTCACTCGTTCTGCAAGGCTTAGTGGACTTTTGAGGCAGATTCATGAATAAAAACCTGGGAAAAACTGGAAAAGTTCATGATGTCAGAGTGCTTAAGAGATCAGAGTTGTACTTGAAGGAGGAAGAAGGGACTTTATTCCCCAGAACATAAGAACATAACATAAGAACGGGCATACTGGGTCAGACCAAAGGTCCATCCAGCCCAGTATCCTGTCTTCCGACAGTGACCAATGCCAAGTGTCCCAGAGGGCATGAACCTAACAAGTAATGATCAAGTGATCTTGCTCCTGCCATCCATCTCCACCCTCTGACAAACAGAGGCTAGGGACACCATTCCTTACCCATCCTGGCTAATAGCCATTAATGGACTTAACCTCCATGAATTTATCTAGTTCTCTTTTAAACCCTGTTATAGTCCTAGTCTTCACAACCTCCTCAGGCAAGGAGTTCCACAGGTTGACTGTGCGCTGTGTGAAGAAGAACTTCCTTTTATTTGTTTTAAACCTGCTGCCCATTAATTTCATTTGGTGGCCCCTAGTTCTTATATTATGGGAACAAGTAAATAACTTTTCCTTATTCACTTTCTCCACATCACTCATGATTTTATATACCTCTATCATATCCCCCCTTAGTCTCCTCTTTTCCAAGCTGAAAAGTCCTAGCCTCTTTAATCTCTCCTCATATGGGACCCGTTCCAAACCCCTAATCATTTTAGTTGCCCTTCTCTGAACCTTTTCTA
>QXTE01000469.1:394011-467142 GCA_003942145.1 Platysternon megacephalum
CCACCCTCTGACAAACAGAGGCTAGGGACACCATTCCTTACCCATCCTGGCTAATAGCCATTAATGGACTTAACCTCCATGAATTTATCTAGTTCTCTTTTAAACCCTGTTATAGTCCTAGCCTTCACAACCTCCTCAGGCAAGGAGTTCCACAGGTTGACTGTGCGCTGTGTGAAGAAGAACTTCCTTTTATTTGTTTTAAACCTGCTGCCCATTAATTTCATTTGGTGGCCCCTAGTTCTTATATTATGGGAACAAGTAAATAACTTTTCCTTATTCACTTTCTCCACATCACTCATGATTTTATATACCTCTATCATATCCCCCCTTAGTCTCCTCTTTTCCAAGCTGAAAAGTCCTAGCCTCTTTAATCTCTCCTCATATGGGACCCTTTCCAAACCCCTAATCATTTTAGTTGCCCTTCTCTGAACCTTTTCTAATGCCAGAATATCTTTTTTGAGATGAGGAGACCACATCTGTACACAGTATTCAAGATGTGGGCGTACTATGGATTTATATAAGAGCAATAGGATATTCTCTGTCTTAGTCTCTATCCCTTTTTTAATGATTCCTAACATCCTGCTTGCTTTTTTGACCGCCTCTGCACACTGCGTGGATGTCTTCAAAGAACTATCCATGATGACTCCAAGATCACTTTCCTGATTAGTTGTAGCTAAATTAGCCCCCATCATATTGTATGTATAGTTGGGGTTATTTTTTCCAATGTGCATTACTTTACATTTATCCACATTAAATTTCATTTCCCATTTTGTTGCTCAATCATTTAGTTTTGTGAGATCTTTTTTAAGTTCTTTACAGTCTGCTTTGGTCTTAACTATCTTGAGTAGTTTAGTATCATCTGCAAACTTTGCCACCTCACTGTTTACCCCTTTCTCCAGATCATTTATGAATAAGTTGAATAAGATTGGTCCTAGGACTGACCCCAGAAATAATATTTCTCCGTATGGTTTGTCTGTGCTAAGTGTAGTTTTGGGGGACCCGTATACCTGCTCCTAACTTGGCGTATGCAACCTGACACTGACATCAGTGACTCAGGGAAAAAGTAATTCAGTTTCAAGCTCTGTAGCTATAGAATGGGCATGAAGTGTACATTTGTTAGACCAAAACCTCGCTGGTGCTGCCTGCGCAATGTGGCAAACACCTTTCATATAATCATCACCTGCTGCATGTTCCTTTACGTTTGTGAGGGTACAGAGAAGTGCATCCATCTCAGGTGGGCTCAGGACAACTTCCACTGGGTTTGTGTGGTGGCAGCTGAGCTGTAATGTGGCCATTGTTCAATATTTTTGTCTTCACTATTTACACCTGCTTACAAACCTGTTACTAGGAGCATTCAGTCTCTCTCAGTGACTCAAACTTGCTGGGGGGCAGGCAGCGAGAGAAGGGTATGTAGCCATTCTTTTTTTAATTGTTCATTGTCAATGGTGCTAACTGCATTTAGCAGCTGTTATACAGCACTAAACCCTGCTATAGTTGAAACTGGTTAAGATTTGAGGGGAGAAGGAGAAGCCATTTATACACAGCATGGTGACAGATGTTGTCACTTCCTGAATTATTACTGGAATTGGGTTTTGATTTTCTGCATGTTAACTAAGCCATAAAGATGTTCATCTGTCCCTTTTCTGCACTGCACTGCACTGCAGACATCTGCTGCATTACTAACTAGTAGTGCCTTCTGTAAGCATGTAATGTTAGCTGCACTTTCTCCATCCCTCCCAGACAGTTACACATCATTCAATTTCATTGGCTGAGAATGGTGGGGCCCAATCCCAAACATGAAAACATCTTTAGTTCATCATATTTAGGAAGGAGAACCACACACACATCAAGGAAAGTGTAACGTTTATTAAAAGTATTAGATGAAGCATGAAATTTAAATATTTTTATAAAGAAAAGTCAACCAAAAACCTTTAAAAACTGAAGGGAATGCAACTGGGAACACGGGCCAAATATTGCTGTCTCTGCACCTGTCTCCTTGCCCTCCTCCTGACAGGGCATGTGATGGGGGGAAATCACTCTTGGGGAAAGCTGGGTATGTCTTCTGCAAGGGGTTTGGGAGGGTGGGAACTTCGGGGGCTCCAGGACTCTCATAGACTCATCAGTCCCTTCCTTGGATGCTCAGGGGAGTCCTCCTGCAAGGGATTTTGGATGCCGGTGGAGGGTGACGTCCAAGATCCCTGTTCTCCTCCCAGTCACTCTGGTGGGGGAGGGGGGAGGAGTCGTTGAAAGAGGCTCTTTTAGCTCAGTAGCACTCTGGGCAGCAGCTAGACGGGGAGGTGGCATTTCATGGGCAGGTTCAGTGGCCTCAGCAGCAGGTAGACCCTGAACTCATTTGGCCACCAGTTCAATGAGCCTCTCCATTACAGAATGCTCCTGTTCCCTGTGGCTTTCCTCCTGCTCCAGGAACCGGTTTATCAATGTATCTTCTAGCTGAAGAGCCCAATCTTCCAGTACCCTGAGAAATTCAAACTGCTCCTCATTTCTCCAGTCCCCCCCTATGAGCAGCTCTTCCAGGTCCTTCTCCATCTCCCTCTACCATCTCTGGGTTGCTGCTCCTGTCCTCCTGCTGGCCTGATTCCCCTCTCAGCTGCCGAAGGTCCTGCCAACTCTAAGAGAAGGGTAACATTATTTTTTTGCCTTTGGAAGAACCCAAGAAATCTCCCCAGATAACATAACTTTGCTGTTGATGGCCACGATATTGATGCTTTTCAGCATTCCAGGAATGTAACTGTTCGACTGTCCTTAGTTCTCAGATAACATGAGAAAGGAGCAGAGGCTACTAATGTTAAGAAAAATGTACTAATGTGTTTACAAATTTTAAATGTTCATTGTGTCTCAACAGGGGGAAGGGTGGCAGTTCCTTAGAGGGGCCATGTTATGAGGCCTTTTATGCTATTGGACATTCCATCAGGAGACTGAGATGTTGCAATTCTTAATTTGTCCGTGATCTGCCATCCAGTGGAATTCACAGAGCCAAGTTAACTGGTAGGCCCTGGGATGTGGGAGACCTATTTTTGAAATCCTTGTTCAGCCTGACTTGGAGAAGGGGCTTAAACTTGGGTCTCCTGTATCCCAGGTGAGCACTATACCAGCAGGCTGTAGGATCAATCTCTTTGCCTCAATGAATATTTCATCATTCCTACAAAGTGGAACAGCTTCAACAGGAGAAACTGAGAGACCAACCCCAGAATGTCCTACAGCCCAGTGGTGAGGCACAGACATGAGAGACTTGCATTCAAATCCCTGGTGTAAGGTAGGCAGAGTGGGGATTTGAACCTCCCACATCTGAAGTTAGGTGCTCTAACCCCTGGATATTGTGTTTTCTGAGGAACACATATGCTGTTCCACTCCAAAAATTCCTGCTCTGGTCTTCCTTGGCTGTCATTTGTGCAGGTTAGACGTGTTCAGACCCTGCAGGTGAGATAGGTGGGGAAACGCCTAGTTGAAGAATCCCACTGAGGCTTAGGCATGAGCTATGGCACCAAGCAGCTCGGTGTCATCAAGGTTTAGGCAGTTTGGTGCAAGCCCACCATTGGAAACCTCCGTGCCTAGGAGAGTTTACTAGTAGCAACTCAGGTGCCAAGGGAATTTAGGCTTCCAGGGTTAGGTCTCAGCTGAGCAGGAGTTTGAGGATCTCAGTAGCACCTGAAGTGGCAACTAAGATGCCTAAGGCCCTTTATGGATCCAGCACTGAGTCTGCTTTTTAAAAAAATCAATGCATTTCAAGACTTTGTTTAATTGATGCTAGATACAGGGTAGGATTTTCAAATGCCCATAAGTGAATCAGGAGCATAAATCCACTTGAAAAGGATTTCTTTCTTTCTTTCTTTCACTATTTATTGAGGAAGTTTTAACAAGTTTACAAATCCTTGCCATGTAAATATCAGAAACAAAGCAATCATTACAACAGCTAGTTTTTGTTTAAAGAGAGATTTTACAGCAATATGGTCTGCAGATCTTCCTATTTAACAAAGATGTAATGATGCTCACTCTGTAATGTGGTAACACCCATGTTGTTTCTAGTGATTTTATTAAATTGAGTCAATCTTTATATGCACATATTTAACAGACCAGGTATGTCTATTAAATGTTAATAATAATGAAAATGAACAGGTGTGCTGTATCTGTTTGTTTTGCAGGCGAATGTACAGTAAAAGCTGTGTTATCGAGCCCTGTACCAACAGGAAAGGTCTATAAACCGGCATTTCTAATCTTCATAGAAAGTCTGGTTTATAGGCTGATTGGTGCAGGGCAGGCAGGCTCCGTGTGGCACCCCGGAAGTGGTGTCCCTGCTGTTCCTAAGCAGAGGAATGGCCACGACGAGTTCGGAGTGTGGGAAGGGGTGCAGCGCTGGGGGTTGGGATGTTGGAGGGGGTGTGGGGCATGGGCTCTGGGAGGGAGTTTGGGTGCAGGAGGGGGCTCGGGGCAGGGGGTTGGGGTGTGGGACAGGTTTCAGGGTGCTGGGCCCAGGGGGTGCTCACCTCGGGTGGCTCCCTGCAAGCGGCGACCTGTCCCTCATGCTTCTAGGCAGCGGAGGCGCAGCAGGCGGCTCTGCACGCTGCTTCCACCCGCAGGCACCGCCCCAGCAGTTCCCATTGGCCGCAGTTCCTGGCCAATGGAAGCTGTGGAGCCAGCACTTGGGGAGAGGCGGGTGCAGCGTGCAAAGACTAGGAGCAGCAGGGACAGGTCGCCACTTGTGGAGAGCTGCCCGAGGTGAGTACCCCCTGGATCTGGAACCCCAAAACCCCTCCTGTACCCCTGCCCCACCCCATCCTGCACCCAAACTCCCTCCCAGAGCCTGTGCCTCACACCCCCTCCTGCACCCCAACGCCCAGCCCTGCACCCCCTCTGGCACCCAAACTCCCTCCCTCTTAGTTAACTGAAATTTTTCACTTACTGGCACCCCCCATTCCCTCAACTTGCCGGATAAAAATGTTTTAACTGTACTTTGAGTACTGAATAAAAGGTAACCAAATATCTAAGTATCTGTCTGTCCTCTGTCTATTTTTCTATTATTTCTCATATTTTCCAAAATGTGTAAATATGTTAATTCTTCTCTAGCCACAACTTCCCATATTGTTTTAAACCATAGTGATTGGACTCTTTTTCTAAAAAGCTTTTCTAAGTCACTGAGGTGCTTTTGAAAACTCCATCCATCCACTGCTTCCTTGTCCAATAAGTCAAGTTGAATCATAAGAGGAATTACTGCTTGCCATCAGCAGAGGCCCCTCTACAAAGATGAACAGGAAGATTCAAATTCAAATACAGAGGTGGCATTCTTGAGGAAGAGGCAAAGCTCTTAGAAATACTGAGCAAGCAGTGAGGCTCTCTCACTCCAGAGAGGACAGAGCCGTTGAGCAACTAAGAGATCTTTTTCGGTGCTCTGAATACCAGGTGATGTCAGCTGGAACAAAGTCTGAGTCTATTAATTGTTGTGTTGAAGCTTTTATTGTGGAGTGAATTGATAATTGTTTTGTGGAAGTTAAGCCAACAGGTAACTTTCATTCTTTCATGATTATTTTTAACTTCGTTTTCACCAGAGATTGCATTTTTGCACTGCAGTTTATTTCCTTGCTTCTCATCAATGTCAGGAACAAGATATAAAGGAGAGTAGATACAACTTGTTTTTGAGACTGTAATCAGTGTAATTAATAGGCAGCAATCAACTAACTCTTTGAATTATATTACACTGGTCAGACATCTTGGGAGTTTTGACTTAATGTACTTTGTTTCTTCCTGTAATTCTATTCTATGTGCTTTTAGTCTCAAGTGTCTTCCAGATGTGATGACTGGGAGAATATCACCACCATTTACTGTCAGTATTCAATAGTACAGCTGGTTGGGGATTTTCTGACAAAATGTGTTTTGAAATGGAAAATTTGATTTTTTTTATTCCACATTACTTTACATTTCAAAATTTTAGTTAATTTATACATAAGAAAAAAGGTTAAACAATTTTTAAAAGGTCAAAATTGAAACAAAATGGTAAAAAAATTCAAAATCTCAAAGGAAAACCATTTTCCACCTGGTTTCTCTCAATAGCATTTTTAGTTGAAAAGGCTTCAGCCATGTTTGCTCCCCTTTTATGTTTACTTACCTGGACTATTCCAGCAATCCAGTTTTACTAGCAGAAAGTAAAACACGGAAATATTCATGAAGTATAAATTTTACATTCACTTTCTGAGCATGCAGACCATAACCTGACTGCAAGATTTACACTTAGGCAATGAGGGAGCAAAGCAATAGTATGTGACCAATCACAGCACTGCAACATACTTCAAATTTAGAATTTCATTTTTTTAATAGCAACCAAGAGAGTAAAAAGAATTAATGAATCATGTGTCAGATAATATTGAATAATGAATATAGCTGGAGAACATGTCAGGCTGCTGGTGGACATTTTATGAACAAAATAAGGAAGTGACATTTGTTGATGAAATTATGCATTAAGAATGATTCACTCAACTATAATTCTGCCAGTGTTAAACCAGCTTGTTTCAGGTCAAATTGCTATTTTATTCTGAAAATAACTTCCTCTGGAAGAGAGAGGATTTGAGGCTATGAATAATAATTTTGTCAAAAGTGTGCAGCATAGCTCTTTGAACATCACTCAAACCTGCCGTGCTGTCACTGAGATTGTCAAATTCCTGTGCCTTTTATATTTATGCACCCATGGTCAGTCTGTAAATGCTCCATAAACTGCTCCCAACTGAACCTGGTATATAGTGTCTAACCCCCAGAGCTTTGGTCAGGTATAAGATTGTCTCCTGCTTTGACCAGGATTTCTCTTTGGACAAAGCATACTCCAAACCCTGGGTGAAATATAAAGACCATCTCAAATTATCAGACTTTTGCAGCAACTCAAACTCAAGCAGCTCTTGAAATGGTGATGGTCATTTGAGACGGTCTTTCTATTTACAAATGAAATGTGCTTATTTACAGGGTGACCAGGTGTGAAAAACAGAATGTTTGTCTCATGGGTCAGGGCTCTATTAGTGGAGGTCAGGGAGGTATGAACGGAAAGTATTGGGCTGCATGGAAGAGGAGGGGGCCACCAGAAGGTGAAAAATTGGTGCCCATTTCTCAATCATATTTTTCTATGCTTTTGTCTTCTCTTTTTCTTTCTTCTCTCCCCTCCCACTTGCCACTGTCTGCACCCTTTCCCCTCCCCGGCTCTTCTCCTCATAGATCCCCTCACACTCGCTCTCTGTGGCAGGTTTGTTCTTTCCATCTGTCACATCCACCTTCACAGCCAAATCCTTGACCCCCATTCCAGCCCTCTTGTGCTGCCCCACAGCAGAGAAATTTTCAGCTAGCGTAGCGTCTACATGTAGTGAGACTGGTTTTATGTGCAGTTTGGCTATGTTAATCCTGCGTTGGCATGTTTATTTTAGTCCCCTTGTCATCATGGTGTCATGAGAATCAGTAAAGCCCTGAATACTCTGATGAGAAACAGGCTGTCTTCTGTGAGGTAATAACCATTATCCCTTCTGCCTCAAACTCACTTCCTTTCTCCAGCTGGTCCAAATTCCACTTAAAGTCACAGCCTATTTATCATAGCACCTAGAAGCCCTAGTTATGGGCAAGGGCCCTATTGTGCCTCTTTCACAGGCTCCTTTCTTTGGAGCCTGCTGCATCCCCAGGGGTTGTAGGAGGACAATAGGTGTTCCACCCTGACCATCTGCCTCACCTCTAAGCAGCCAGAGCTCCCAGTCACACCAGGCCCACTTGCAGGTTTCCAGTGCCCAGTATACTGAATGGGAGTAACCCCAGAGCAATGGGAAACTGCTATCCCCTAAGGCAGGGATAGGCAACCTATGGCACGTGTGCCGAAGGCGGCACACGAGCTGATTTTCAGCGGCACTCACACTGCCCGGGTCCTGGCCACTGGTCCGGGGGGCTCTGCATTTTAATTTAATTTTAAATGAAGCTTCTTAAACATTTTAAAAATCTTATTTACTTGACATACAATAGTTTAGTTATATATTATAGACTTATAGAAAGAGACCTTCTAAAAATGTTAAAATGTATTACTGGCATGCGAAACCTTAAATTAGAGTGAATAAATGAAGACTCGGCACACCACTTCTGAAAGGTTGCCGACCCCTGCCCTAAGGCATGGCCTGGTCCTATTCAAAAATATCTGACAGCTGCTGTCCCACTTCCAACTGTTCATGTCTGGGCCACTTGGCATTGCCCGTTGCCCTAGCCAGTCTCTGGGGCAAGCTACCACCCAGGAGGGTGGTGGTGGTAGCATCTAGTACAGATAAATCTGCCTTCTCTTGGACATCTTCCTCTCCAACATCAGCATAGCAGTTATGCCTATTAGACCCCTCCAGACCGTCAGCATTTGGCCCAGCCCCAGAGACCCACAGGAAGTGTTGGCTTCATTAATAACCACTTGTTAAAGAGGAAATTAGCAGGGTTAAGGCCTGTCATGTTTGCACTAAATGGCCTATTCTGAAGCCACTCAGAGTATGTCTACACAGCAAAGAAAAATCCGCAGTTGGCCCATGCCAGCCAACTCAGGCTCACAGGGCTTGGAATGTGGGGCTGTTTCAGTGCTATGTAGACTTCCAGGCTCAGGCTGGAGCCCAGGTGCTAGAACTTTGCAGAGTGTGTTTTTCTTTGCAGTGTAAACAACCCTCACTGCCTTCCTCTTCTCTGCAATGACTCCAGCGGGGGGGGAAACAAAACCCTCAGATGCTCTGCTTCAAGAGTAAAGTCACTATTTGTGGAATTAGGGGGAACCATGTCACATGTACTGACTTCCTCCCCTCAACATTCATTACTTGTTAATTTGCAATGGGTCTAGTATTATTTAATGCAAATCAGTGAGGTTCTACTCCATTATGTGACTTCAGATCTACAGTAAACATCATGATGTTATCAGACAAATAGCTCTAAAAACACTTGCTTTGCATGATAAGGTAAGCATTAGGGGACCTCCTCCAGAAAAGCACAAAAGCAAAATTTCAATGAACGAGAGGGACCATATGCAAAATTCAGAATAGAGTTCTGCCAATATCCAAGGTATTAGGAGCAGGATGGCGTGATTTAAATCAGTGATTTAAATTTAGATCACTGATTGTAAACATGATTTAAGTCAGCAAACAGAAAACCTTGATTTAAATAATCAATTTTTAATCTTGTTTTGCATTTGTACTTAGTTACTCTCCTAAAGAAGGCTTGATTCTCATTGTTGATATAATTTGGTACTTTGTTTTGCTAAACAGGCGAAAACACTATATTTATACACATTTATTTAAGCAATGATATAGTTTAGCATAATTCTGAGTTTTATTGTTACATTTTTTATGTTTTAAAATGGTGAATGATGCATTTCTTATTGACTAGATCATAGAATCATAGAATATCAGGGTTGGAAGGGACCTCGGGAGGTCATCTAGTCCAACCCCCAAATCAGATGATCAACTTTTTATTTGTGATTTGTGTCAAGCTACATTTGGGAGCAAACTGGAAATCAATTAAAATTGAACAAAAACAGCATTTTAAAATTTGTTTTTACTAGTTACATAAAACTACCTTAAGTGTGCTGGAGATATAAGAAAAAAATTGTTTGCCCAAACATGTTTTGCATTTAAAACTCACTGATTTTTTAAGCAAAGGAAGAATTATCTGCAGTCAGTGAATTCTGAATGGATTGTTTCTGGTCACCACATCCTTCAAGGTTTCAAAATGAGTAGATCTCATCCTCTCATGCCTCATTTTTATTCATAGATTAGAGGAGGAACACAAGCTTTCCTGCTTTTTTCAACTCCCAATCACTTTCTCAACTTTGAATGAACTAGGCAATGAACTGAACTAGTTGAATAAACTAAAATGAAGAAAATTATTCTGTCTGCACCTGCAGAAGAGGCTATTACTGTCAAAAGCTGATTTAGCATTTCAGCATACCCTGGTCCAGGGGCTTAATCCACCAATTTGTGCTTTCATTTTCTTTAAAACTTCAGCAGCAAACATGTGCTACTTGAATCTTTTTTTATTTTTTTTTAAATTTACTATAGTATAGTATAAAATTATACTAAATGTAGGCCTTAGCATAAATTCCCATAATTTTAAATTTAATTTTAAATAGGTGTATTTTAAAAAAGAAACATACAATTTAAACTTAAAAATATTTTTAAAAATAATCCAACTTTTTAAATCATTGATTTTTATGCACTCTGATTCAGAGTCATGGGGCTGTTGAGGGACCAGGGAAATGGAGGGAGGCCATTGCTGCCTTATTGGGAGGGGAAACTTGTAGGGAATGTTTATCAGGCTAGTTGGCAGAGGGGGTACAGTGGGTTAAATAGGAGATGAGCTTTTGTTTTTAATGAAAATAAATATGTGTTGTTATATTTCAGATCTTTGAAACCTCGTTCTGTAGCAGAGGTGCATCGTAATGACAAACTCAACAAACTGCAACAACAGTCTAAAATTGAGTTACAATGTTCAACTCATTCAAGTCATTATTTATGCCACAATTTTCCCTTTTGGAGCCATATTTAATGTCCTTGCCTTGTGGGTGTTCTGCTGCAAACTGAAAAAATGGACAGAAACCAGGGTGTACATGATCAACTTGGTCATTGCAGACTGTTCTGTAGTCTGCACCTTGCCTTTCACAATTTATTTCATCTGGAACGATTGGCATCGTGACATGCTGTGCTTAACTATACAGTCTATATATTTAATAAATATGTCCATGAGCATCTACATTATCACTGTCATCTCAATCGATCGATACATTGCCATAAAGTATCCTCTGAAAGCAAAGAGTTTAAGGTCACCATGGAAGGCAGCTCTTATCTGTGGGCTTCTTTGGGTATCAACGATAACTGGTCTGAACATAAAACAAAGGAGAAATGAACCTTTCTGCTTTCAAAAGCTTTCCACGAAACCATCAACCGATGTTCTATTTTTCTTGATCTTCATGTTTTTAATTCCACTAATAATACTGAGCTTTTGTTCCATGCACATCATCAGGAGTCTTAAAAAAAGGATGATCATAAATCCACACGAAAATAAGCTAATAGAGAAAGCTATCTATATTGTTTCTGCAAATATGATTGTATTTATAGTGTGCTTTTCACCTGTCCAAATTGGGATGCTTGCTAGGTTTGTGATGGAAAAAAATGGAGTTAACTGCCTTGCAATCCAGAAGATTAGAACCTTTATTAATGTGACTGCATGTATAGCAAATTCTAACTGCTGCATGGATGCCATTTGCTACTATTTTGTGGCCAAGGAATTTCAAGAAGCTTCTTCCTTTTGTAAGCCCAAATCTCATCACTCTAAGACAAATCAACCCCACACCTCTCAGTTGAGTATATTCTCATAGACTCATAGACTTTAAGGTCAGAAGGGACCATTATGATCATCTAGTCTGACCTCCTGCACAACGCAGGCCACAGAATCTCACATACCCACTCCTGTAACAAACCCCTAACCTATGTCTGAGTTATTGAAGTCCTCAAATCGTGATTTAAAGACCTCAAGGTGCAGAGAATCCTCCAGCAAGTGACCCGTGCCCCACGCTGCAGAGGAAGGCGAAAAACCTCCAGGGCCTCTGCCAATCTGCCCTGGAGGAAAATTCCTTCCCGACCCGAAATATGGCAATCAGTTAAACCCTGAGCATGTGGGCAAGACTCACCAGCCAGCACCCAGGAAAGAATTCTCTGTAGTAACTCAGATCCCACCCCATCTAACATCCCATCACAGACCACTGGGCATATTTACCTGCTAATAATCAAAGATCAATTAATTGCCAAAATTAGGCTATCCCATCATACCATCCCCTCCATAAACTTATCAAGCTTAGTCTTGAAGTTAGATATGTCTTTTGCCCCCACTACTCCCCTTGGAAGGCTGTTCCAGAACTTCACTCCTCTAATGGTTAGAAACCTTCGTCTAATTTCAAGTCTAAACTTCCTAATGTCCAGTTTATATCCATTTGTTCTTGTGTCCACATTGGTACTGAGCTTAAATAATTCCTCTCCCTCCCTGCTATTTATCCCTCTGATATATTTATAAAGAGCAGTCATATATCCCCTCAGCCTTCTTTTGGTTAGGCTAAACAAGCCGAACTCTTTGACATAAGACAGGTTTTCCATTCTTCGGATCATCCTAGTAGCCCTTCTCTGTACCTGTTCCAGTTTGAATTCATCCTTCTTAAACATGGGAGACCAGAACTGCACACAATATTCCAGATGAGGTCTCACCAGTGCCTTGTATAACAGTACTAACACCTCCTTATCTTTACTGGAAATACCTCACCTGATGCATCCCAAGACCGCATTAGCTTTTTTAACGGCCATATCACATTGGCGGCTCATAGTCATCCTGTGATCAACCAATACTCCGAGGTCCTTCTCCTCCTCTGTTATTCTAAATGCTGGTATAAAAATGTTGCAACACCAAAGCCAGAAGTAACAAGAAAAGCAATAGGCTTATCACATGTGGTATATTCATCTCTGGTATATTCAGCTATGTTTAATCTCTGAAGATAAAATCACCACATACTACGCTGTTGTTAATTTTAACATGGCTTCCTGTATATACACCACATTAAACAAGTAACTGCTGTGACTGTACTGTAGTGCAAACATTGATGCATGAACTTTTCCAGGTTGACATCTTCTATTTGCTATCTTTCTGTTGTGAATATAAATAAAAAGAATTCAGCTTCCAACTGTTAGTTTCATTTAACGGAATTGTATTAAGTTGAGAGAAGAATACAGATAAATTTTCTTTTGTTGAAGTTTTGAGAGAAATTCAGAGATCAATGCTCTAGATATGGGAGAAAGGAGTATTAGCAAGTATTATGTACCCACACCTCCAGCCGGAACCTGCACCCCTGCCCCAGCCCTGATCCCCCTCCGAACCCCTCGGTCCCAGCCCAGAGCACCCTCCTACACCCCAAACTCCTCATCCCCAGCCCCATCCCAAAGCCCACACCCCTAACCAGATCCCTCACCCCCTCCCACACCCCAACCCCAAATTTGTGAGCATTCATGGCCCGCCATACAATTTCTATTCCCCGATGTGGCCCTCAAGCCAAAAAGTTTGCCCACCCCTGATCTGAGCTCTTGTGCCTGTAGGAAAATCAGGTTGACACTGAGCTTAAACAAGCAGCATCAGGAACAGATTCACATGGCTATGATGTAACCATAGTGGTGTATCGAATGGACTTCCATCTTGAACAGTCCCTTGCAAGTCTTCTTTCTCTCACAAGCGTCAGTATGGGAGGATTTGGGCTTCTTAAATCCCAGAAAATGTCATCTTCCAACCTCATGGTCAGACTCATGCTCTTCTTCCTTCTAACTCAGCTCTATACACCTTCTGTAAAGCAATACCCTTCTTGTGTATGTTGGACATGACACCACCATTGCAGTCATCCCGGTCTCAACTGGTGTACAACTGCACCTTGCCGAGATCACCTGTCAGTGGTTCTCAAACTGTGGGTCACCAGGGCTGGTGTTAGACTTTCTGGGGCCCGGGGCCAAAGCCTGAGCCCCACTGACCGGGGCCGAAGCCTAAGGGCATCAGCCCTGGATGGTGGGGGTCAGGTTACAGCCCTCCCTCCCCCCTCCCCCCCCGCCTGGGGCTGAAAACCTTGGGTTTTGGATTTGGCTCCTCCGCCTAGACGGGCTCAGGCTTCATTCCCCTGTCCTGGGGTCGTATAGTAATTTTTGTGGTCAGAAGGGGGTTGCGGTGCAATGAAGTTTGAGAACCCCTGATCTAAGTATCTCCTCATTTGTAACAGATGTTAAGAATAAGCCATAACTTTTGACACTGAAAACTGTTTAGTTTCCCTTCCTCAGCTGTTTTTAACAGCCATATTTCTGCTCTAACAGAGCTGTAATTGCTACTGCATTGAACACTCTCATCATAGTTATCACACGGACATCATGCCACCCAAACAGGGGCCATTGAAGAAGCTGAAATGCCATTTTTGCAAGACTCCTCTGACGTGCGACTTCTTCAGCTATAGAACATCCTGCTGTCAATCAACTACCCAGATAGCTAGAACTACTCACCCATTCAGTGTCATTGTCATCTACATGCAGCATCACCAGGTCATTCATTCCCTTTTGTAGGAGGCATGCGTCGCTTTGGCTTCATCAGCATTGATCTGAAGTCTTATATATTCTACCGTTTTTCAATGCTCTTCCAGCATTCACTGCTCTTGGTCAGTAGTCTCACCAAGTAAGGCAAAATCATCTGCTGTTCAAGATCCTCTACAGAGAAGAATTTAAATTTCACACCTCCTACTCTGGCCTCAGTCAGCTTTGTCATGAGATAGTCTGAGGGACAAAAAAAATGGACTTAAGAGCTAAGGTTATAAACGCTTATTAACATATTTATCAGATCATTAGATTATTGTAGTTTAAAACAATTGAATATCAGAAAATTTTCATTTCAGGTTATACTTGGAGGAAAAACACAAATATTTGAATATTTAAACATTAATAGCTAAGGTTCTGAAAAATGTTTTCTCTCTGACCCTATATCAGTGGTAACATAGGAAAGAGAGCATGTGATGTGGTGTCCACCCCACACATGACTGGAAGGGGCTAAGTTGACCAGGTAGCCCTATTAACTCCACAGGCTGCACCTGGAGGGAAAGCCAGGGAGCAGGGAATTAATTGCAAGTAGGTTCAGCTGTGCAGGAATAGACGGGGCTTATAAAGCCAGGAAGTTGGAAATAGACAAGGGTTGCTGCTGGGAAAGGGCAGTCACTCCCTGGGAAGAGGGTGTGGACCTGGTACACCCAGGGGAAGGAGGGGAATCAGGAGTTCTAGGAAGCAGTCCAGGGAAGGAGCAGTGAGGGCTGGGAGAGGAAAGCCCCAAACTGCTGGGTTGAAGGTCCCTGGACTGGAACCAAGGATAGTAGATGGGCCCAGGTTTCCCTACCTGCCACTGGGGAAGTGGCACTGGCAGAGCAATGAACGGGGAGACTGCCTGAGTCACTGTGGGAGTGAGAGAGGATTTGAAGGACTGTACCCCGAAAGGAGAGAAACGCTGAGTAACCTAGCCGGAGGGCTGAGTCAAGAAGAGGACGTTGCAATTCCTGGGATGAGAGAGGAGCTGCAGAGATGGTGTGATGGCATGCAATCCCCAGAATGACCAAGAGGAGGCACCACACAAGCAGTGAGTGGTGCACCCCATGGCAGAGCAGGGTTCTCTTCCCAGCCCTAATACAAACTTTCTGGGCCCAAGGATTGAGAGATCAGAATTCTGTTCTCCATTCTGCTACCAAGTACCTACATGACATTGGGCCTGGGCGTAAGATCAGGGTTCTGTTCTCAGTCCTGGTACAAGCTTCCTATGTAACGTTAGACAAATCACTTAACCTCTTGTTGCCTCAGTTTAAAATGTATTTGTACTAATTACAAAACTTTTGCCTCTACCTTTGAAGTCTGAATATGCTACATCTAGGGCCAGAATTTTCAGCCTGGTGCAGTTTCTTTGCTCCACACCACTGGCATAATCTGGCCAAAATGATGGTTTAACTGGCTAGGGAGGATTAGCCCGTTGTCAGATTGATCTGCCAATGACAGTCAGCGTAGGACTTGTGTCATTCCCCATCCCTAGCACAGAAGAGAAAAGGAAGAGAGGACAGAGAAAAGGGATGTGGCCAACTTAATGCCACCCTGGCCTTTGGCTGTTTTTGGTACCCTGTGGTTGCAGCAGCCCAGAGTACATTAGAGCGATCAGCAAGGCTGCTCTAATATGTCACAGAGGGTCCAGCACTGCACAGAGAAGCACTAAGATCACAGGACTGCCATGGCCAGATTAGGTTGGCGGTGCAGCGGGGCTAAGGCAGGATCCCTGCCTGCCCTGGCTCTGCGCTGCTCCACTCCCTGAGGTGACCAGCATGTCCAGCCCCTAGGCGGAGGGACCAGGCTGCTCTGCGCAGTGCACGCTGCCCATGCACGCCCCCACAGCTCCCACTGGCCACGGTTCCTGGCCAATGGGAGCTGTGGAGCCGGCGCTGGGGGTGGGGGTAGCACGCAGAGATTCCCTGAACACCCCTCACCTAGGGGCCACAGGGGCATGCTGGCAACCCGGCACTCACGGCTCCAGCCCTGCGGGAGGGGGAGGGCATGCGGAGGCTCGGGGACCGGTGTCCGGCCAGCGGTGCAGAGACTTGACGCGGACCGGATGAAAAGAAGCAGCGGGCCACTGTGGGCCTGCAGGGCCCCCCTTAGCCCAAGGCCCTGGGCTGCAGCCCCTAAAGCCCCTGCATTAATCCGGCCCTGGGGACTGCAAGGATGAGTTACAAGCCATCTTTACAGCAATCTTCCTGACTTGTGTTCTGTGCACTTTGGCCGTAACCAAGGTTCATAGCTTCCTTCCTTGGTGAAATGCAGAGTGGAACCAAAACATAATGCAAAAGATTGCACTGATGTAATAGACTCAGTAGAGGGCACCAGAGAAACATGACACCAAAGAGAAAGTTTTAAGCTGAAACATACCAGATAAATCTGAGGAGCTGTTTTATGAATATCAAATTGTGCAATTCAGACATGCCAGATTTACTGGTGATGAAGTGATTATATGGATCCAAGCCATGAATAATGGTCAATACCTGTTGGAACTTAATAACAATTAATAACTATAATTATTACTGTTGACAATTATTATTTATTAATTACAGAAGTGCACACAGTCCCCAATTGCACTGGGCGCTGAACAACTGCAGAGGAAGTCACAGTCCTGACCCAAAACTCTGACAATCGAATTTAAGCCAAGATACAACAAGCAAGAGAAAGGTGGCAGTAATAAGATGTCAGTTACATAGACTGGAGGTATAAATCCACATAAATAAATAAATGCCAGCAACGTGATGGCTCACATTTTGAAAGCGTAAAGACCAAATGATACAGGGACTAAAAATCTTTCAGTTCATTTACACTCCTAAAATATTTGGGCTCAAGCCAATGCCCATTGAAGTCAATGAGAGTCCTTCCAGGGATTGATCAGAACCTTACACTTTTAGGACCAAGTCTTCAGCAAAGCTCTCTTGACTTTACTGGCGTGATACAAGTTTACGCCAGCTAAGGATCTGACTGTTATAGCTGTAAGTGTGCAAATGTGGGCATGTTTCACTGATTTGTGAATGCAATTCCAAAACTTGAGAGTAATTATGATTCCTTAGTTGAATCTGTCCAACTCTCCAAGGCAGAGAACCTAAAATAAAATCCTAACCAGGATCCCTTCAGATGAGCACCACAAAGAATATAAACAAATACTTGGGAACATTTTAAAAAGATGTGGGGGAACTGGACAGCTCAGATGTAATTGAGACATAGCCTTCACCTTCGTGTCATTGGCTCAACACCACCTCAAGTGGGTAGTGACCATAACATACCATCTGTTGGCTTTTCATTGTCCTATATGGAAAGAGTTGGTAGTTTCAGTCCATTTATCAGAGGAAAAGTAGCACTATCATAATTGACACTGTGAAGGAGTGTCCACCCCACACAGGACTGGAAGGGGTTAAAGTGGCCAGGTAGGCCTATTAATTCCACAGGCTGCACCCGGAGGAAGAGCCAGGGAATTTATTTCAGTTTCAGCAGTGCAGGAATAGACAGAATAAAACCAGGAAGCTGGCAACAGACCGGGGCTGCTGCTTGGAAAGGGCAGACACTCCCTGGGAAGAGGGAGGCGGAGGCTGCAGAGACGTATAGGCTGAAGTCACTCCCTGGGAAGAGGGAGGAGGGAAGCCAGGAGCTGTAAGAAGCAGTCCAGGGAAGGAGCAGTGAGGGCAGAAGAGGGGAAGCCCAGAACTGCTGGCTTGAGGATCCTTGAACTGGACTCCAGAGTAAAGGGTGGGCCTGGGTTCCCCTACTAGCCACTGGAGGAGTGGCACCTGAGCCAGTGAATGGGAAGTCTGCCTAGGACTGCTGAAGGAAAGACTTTGATATACCCTGGAAGGGGGGAACACTGAGTGACCTGGCTGGAAGGTCATGAAGAGGGCGTAGCGGTTCCTGGAATGAAAAAGGGGCTGCAGACAGAGAGAGACGGAGTGGCAGCATGCAACAGCGGGAATGAGCATCGATCTGATGAGCTAATCCCCAGAGCAGCCAGGAGGAGGCACCAGACTAGTGGTGAGTTGTGCGCCCCATCACAGACATCCTTACTGACAACAGCCAGACCAGGGATAAACAGGACATTGCACACAGGGGAAGCAATCTCGTTCTGCTGCCCTTGCTTCTGGGTTTCTGAAGTGCCCAGCCAATAATAATCCAGCTCAGGAATGTTAGTAGGCATTGAACAGCTTGCCGACTGCCTGCTTGTTCTGTGGCTAAATAAAAGGTTTTGTTTTCCACTGCTGCCAGTGTAGGACTTGCTGCTGCTGCAAAACATTATAGTTTTCCTTCCACAAATTAGTAAACTTCCCTTTGAGTTGATGACTGTGAATATTCAGTATCAGTTCCTTGCTGGGGGAAAACCATACTGCAGAGGGTTGAACTGATATAATGGAATCAGTAGGAGGCACCAGAGAACCATCTGTCACTAAAAAGGAAGCTTCATGATGAAACATACCAGTTGGTCTGGAGGAACAGGAGGAGATTTGGGCATTGTGCCTTTTTACTTCGGAACTGGTAATGAAAGAATCATTGGACTTGTGCCCTGAACAATAAGCAGCATCAAGTGGAACAGAATCTGAGTCTACTACTCCATGGCATTCAGATAAGCTAATCTGTGCTGAACCAAAGCTTTTCTTGTGGAGTTAATTAATTGTACAGTGAGCTACAAAGAAGCAGGTAACTTTTAATTCTTTCATCATCATTCTTATGCAATTTTCACTAGTGAATGTAGACTTGGGCCACAATAAGGTTTCTCAATCATTAGTAAGCAGGTTACTCATTTTTATTTTCAAGGTTAAAATGGCTATTAATCAGCAGTTAGGTCAGCACTTTAAAATTCTATTTTCATATTATATCATTGATGGCACTTTTTCAAATGCGCTGTCTTTCTGAGGGTCTTGTCTCAACCTACTTTTACTCTAACTTTTGTTACCTTCTGTGCACTTGTTCTCCCATGCACTGAATCACTCTGTTTTAGGTTATATTTGCTGTTTTGTACTGAGAGACAAAACACATCATACTTATGATCAATAATGAGAATGTGATACTTTGCACTTCTATAGCATCTTCTGAATTGGGATTTTAAAGCATTTTTAAACCATAAATTAGTTTAAACTTGCAACACCCAGTGAGATGAGTAAGGGTGACTACCCCTATTTTATAGATGGAGAAATGGAGGTGGAGATTGTTAGTTCGCTGGGGATATTTTCATTGTGTGGCTAGTCAGTGCCTAGCATTATGGGGCTGTGGTTTCTCAGTGCTACCCTAGTGAAAATAATGAACAATAATAATGCAGGCTGGAATTTTCAAAAGGGCCAAAGGGAGTTAGGCACACAAAACTGATTGACTTCCAGTGGAAGTAAGACACCTGATTTCCTTTGGCTCTTTTGAAAATCCCATCCTAAAATACTAAAAATGCTAATTTTAGGCATAGCATGAACAGTTGAGATTTGGGATTGTAAATGTTGACGACAAACTGATGTATTAGCCTTATTCAATGCCTGGTCCAACCATGGTTTTGAAGCCAAGGGGAGTCTCGGGACTGACTTCAGTGCGTGTTGGGTCTGGCCCTATATCTTGGCCACTAAAAATTGCTTTGGTCTAACTGATGTGGTCAGGTGGCTTAATTATTAATGCTTAACAGCTGTTAACTTTAAAGTAATGTGTATAGACTAATACACGGAAGGCAGATATCTTTCCTTCCCTAAATTACTGTAAATACTCTCTAATGGACCACAAATTGAGTCCGATATGAGCTAGCATAGCTAGCTAGCATAGCAATTAAGATAATATTTTTAAAGACAACAATAAACTATTCTAATTCTCAGACTGGAATTTCTCCTATGTCATGTTCCTTGTTATGGAAGGTTCAAATCACAAGAGGGATTATTTTCTGTTAGCATTCAAGTTCTTTTTCTGTAAATTTTTCTCTTTTTTTTAAAATTCAGTTTCATCCACCATTTATAGTAATGTTTACTGAACAGTTTGCTTTTCTTTACCAAGTCACATAGGGGCTAGATTGAGTAATCATCACAATTATTCATGAGTGAGCACTTAGCTGAGGAATGCTACTTAGGTCAATGAAAATGCTCACCACAGTCTGCGAAGGTTGTACAACCCACCCCTTAGCAAGTGTACGCAGATAGGGCAAGATTGTGCCCCCTCACACTGAGTAGTCCTTTACTCCACGCATACTCCCACCGAAGAGAAGTATTCCCCGAGTCAGGTACCCCTTGAGGTAAGTATGGGTGGCAGAAGCTGGCCCTTGAACATTGAGGGCCACATCCCAATGTCTTTACTCAACATCTGCTCAGGCAAAATTAAGTTCTTACTGACTTCCAATGGATAATTGTAGTGATCGTAGGTTATGTCTTAAGTGCAATAGAAGATCCACCGCGCCAAGTCTCAGAACCAAGGTCAATTACCTTGGGCTTGCAGGGCTTGGGCTGCAGGGCTAAAAATAGGAGTGTAGACATTCCCACTCAGGCTAGAGTCCAGGCTCTGAGACCCTACCCCCTCGCCGGAGTGGGAACTGCACTACGTAGTTTCTCTCCTGTTTCCTCAAGGCAATTGATTGTTGTCTGCTCTCAGTCTATTTTTCTGAAGAGGAGGCTATTCCAAATTTCACACCACCACCACTAGGAGCAGTGTGTATATGAAAGGCAGAGAGATTTATTGGATCATACCAAGGATCTGGCTAACACAGTGCAGATTGTGGCATTTTTTCTGGTTTTTTTTTTAATGATTTATTGGGGTACAGATAATGACATGCTCATCTCCGCTTTCACAAGACACCTAAGTAGAAAAATACTTGAGCCTGAGTCTCATTTACACTAAGGCCCCTTTGTACCACTCTGGCAGTGTAAAGGGGCTCAAAGTGGGTGCCAAATTACATTTGCATTAGTATTAAGGCCCTTTACACTGCCAGAACACTGTAAAGGAGCCTCAGCATAACTGAGAATCAAACCCATTGATCGTAGTTAGGAGTTTTACTCGGGAAATGAATGAAAACTGTAAGGAGATTTGGTCCTTAATTTTTATAGGCCATTATACAAAGCACTGGCTTTGGAGTGCTGGTATCACATAAATACTGTAGCAATACAGTTGACTTGACTGCAATCTAAATTACTAATTCTCTCTGGATCACTCTTCTTCTCTATGACCTGCCCTCTGCACTATCCCACTGTTGGTCTGAAACACCCACACAGATTGTGTAATCCCCTGGAAGGGCCAGAGGACATCGCTTCTCTGTGCTAGGACCACCACAGCGAACTTCTCCATTCCATTTTTGTGCACACTGGGGTTCTCCAGTCACAGCTGTATGATGCAGGAAGTATTAAGGCCCAGTTCCTCAAAGGAATTAAGGCATTGCTCCTCTCAGCATTGCAACACATAACCCCTCGGTGGCCTTCTGCCTAGTGGAATCCTCAGCCCCAAGCTAGGTGTTCAGGCTGTCCAGACACTGTCTGGGCAGCAGAGCTAGGCACCTAAGAAAGGGATCCTTAGAAGCCAGCAAGCTGAGCAGGGAGCTGCCTAAAAGCCAGCCAGGAGTGAAATGCTGAGGCAAGGGACAGGAAGAGGGGCCTAAGCGGCTGACATGGTGCACCTGCGTGACAAGCCAGAGATAGGCATCTCTTGCCACTCAGGATCCTCAGCCACAGATGCTCATCTGGAGTTAGGCACCTACGCCAGGTCAGCCTCTTCAGTAACCCATGTCCTAGCAGCTGAAATTGTCTCTCACTCTCTGCCTCCTGGTAATACTCATTACCTCTCTCACACTCGACCTGCATTTCCCCGTGCCCCCAGCTCTTGTTTTGTGTGATTGCTGTGCTGCCCTCCACCCCCGCCTGCCCACACACCTATTGGTAGCCTGCATCTCTGACCCTCCTGAAGGGTCTGCCAGGTATCCAGGCTCAAGCATGCTCAGAGCACACCTACAGGATTGGGCTCTGCTGACAAGACAGCATGTTCCCCTGCCTAGTTTGAACATCCTGCTTCAAGGCCTTCAAGCAGTGTGTTAGCTGTGCAGTGGTGTCACGGCTGAGGCAGCTTTGTGGCAGAAACTTAGATGTCTAAGGGATTTAGGCCCCTACAAGGTTAGATGGTAATTGAACAGTGGTTTTGAAAATGTCAGTGGCACCTAAATGGTGGGCTTAGGAAACTGAAAACCAGTGAGGATCTGGGCCTAAGAGTATAGAGATGGGGCCCTATCCTGCAGTGGGGAAGGGAAGAAGTGGGTTGGCCATTCACAAACTGCTGCTTAGGGATAGGATATGGGTTGACTGGATGTCACCAAGAGATTGGGTGTGAAGAGGCATATTGTTGAAGACAGGAAACAAGGGGGGCTGTGTGGGGCTATTGAGAGTTTCAGGAGTTCAGAAGAAAGGGTTGTATGAAATTCTCAAAGAGAGTAGGGTGAGAGGGTTGTATATTTATGCCACTTGGAGTTGAGTACCCAGTACCTTTGGACGTTCAGATACTGTTTAGATAAGCTTTTTGCATTTTTGGTCCTTGGGAAATGAAAAAACCTTTGCAATATGATTTTGTATGAAACAGTAGAAAGTGGAATCACTGCACTGTAGTGCCAGGGGGCTGGGAATACCAGAGGAAACCTCTGGATCACTAAATGTGAATATTAGAAGAATAAATAAGTTGTAAATTAATCACCAGTGTGTTCTGTTGTATTTCATAGCTCTTAATTCTTCCATTGCAGTAACTACTTATCAGGATGAACTGCAGCAGCAGCAACGACACAGTGCAAGAAAATCTTAACCTTTTACAACTGATTATTTACACCCCAATTATCTTTTTTGGAGTTATATTTAATGTCATTGCCTTCTGGGTATTCTGCTGCAAGCTGAAAAAATGGACAGAAACCAGAGTTTACATGATCAACTTGGTCATTGCAGACTGTTTTCTCCTCTTCACCTTGCCTTTCATTGTGCATTTTCACATTACTAGTCATCCCATAGATGAACTGTGCTATGTCATACAGACTATATATTTTACAAACATGCCCGTAAGCATTTATATCATCACCCTTATAGCCGTCGACCGATTCATTGCAATAAAGTACCCCCTGAAAGCAAAGAATTTCAGGTCCCCACTGAAGGCAGCTGTTAGCTGCGTATTTCTTTGGATAATAATAATCATTTATGCATCCTTCAACCCACGATTTACTAAGCAAAGTGCAAAAATTTGCTTTCGGAAAACTTCTGATGACCCTGCAGAAACTACACTGTTGTCAAGTATTTTGGGGTTTTTTATACCACTAGTAATACTGAGTTTTTGTTCTATTCAAGTCATCCGGTGTCTGAAGATGAAGAAGAACATGAGTCCACCTGAAGAAACATCAATCCAGAAGGCTCTCTGGATTGTTTCCATGAACCTGAGTGTATTTATCATATGTTTTTTACCTTTTAACGTCGGGCTACTTGTTAGGTATGCAATGGACTCAGCTGGAGCTGCCTGCTCTTTACGCTACAATGCAAGCTTTTTTATTCGTGTGGCTTCATGGGTAGCAAATTCTAACTGCTGTTTGGATACGCTTTGTTATTACTTTGTAGCCAAGGAATTTCAGGAAGCTTCTTCTCTGTTACCCCCTTTTAAATCTCTGAAGTTTAGATCAAATCAAAGCCAAATCACAACCATAAATGCGCTAAGTGATCACAAACAAATGCATGACAGAGGGGCAGATCCACAGCTGGCATAAATTGTCATAGCTCCACTGACTTGCCATAAAGTCTGTTATTATCATGGGTAATAGTCACAAAAACTTCCTCAAAGTGTACCTGATTCTGATCTCACTTATACTCGTCTTACAGCATTCTGACGCAAGTGATTTCAACAAAGTTACTTCTGATTTATACCAATGTAACTGAGATTCCAGTCAGGATCAATGTCTCTCTTTGAAGCTATGCATATGCGTATTTTATTATTGACATGCTTTCCTTTGCATATACAGCATTAACCGGCTAACTACAGGAAGCTTTCTCGCATCAGTACAAGGGTCAGTTAATTTCTTGTACTGCTGTGAACGTGTTTGTAATAAAACTGATGCAGTATCAGAATGTAAATACTGAGATGTGTATATTGGGTTTGCATAATTTACAATATGCTATTTTCCTGCCTGCTGCTCTCAGCCAAACAGTATACATTTGAAGAATGAAGCTGCCATCAGAATTCAGCTTATCTCAATTAGCAGAATTATCACCAACACTAGTCAAATACTGGTGTAAACCCCCCTTTCCTCCCTGGGTGACTCGGGAGCAGGCAACACTCACCTATGTGCCTGGGCGCCTGATGTTGTTGACATTAAAGGACATCCTGAGTATCCCAGTGGTGATGTTGGATAGGAGGGAATCCTCTATCCACCCCTCTGCTGCAGTCCCTTTACTCCTAAAGGAATTTAAATTTGGCAGTGCCTCCACCTACTGGCCCCTGTACACACTCAATGGCGTGCCTTGGGAACCTCCAGGAATAAACCTATTCTAATAATAATCAGTGGCATGTGTCTAAGTCAAAGCCCCTGCAGACTCTCAGCAGCACCTCCTGGCTTCCTAGCAGCAGCTCCTGGTATGGACAGAACCCCACACCAGCTATCTTGGTCCTTCCCCAAAATGGAGTCCACCACCTCTCTCCCTCCACTCCCTGGAAGAGGAAGTGTCTCACTCTTTCCCCAAGGCATCATGGGAGTTGTGGTCTCTAAGGCTAAATTGCAGCACACAGGATCTTCCCAACTGGAACACTCCCAACAAAGTTCAGAGGTCCGTCTAGTAAAGGGGGCCTACACTGGTGATAGGAGAACAAGGCTCAATTTCTGTGGAAGAAGTTTTGTGTTAATCTGGTGCATTGTTACAATTATGGAGGTTTTTCTCCCCTGTTTGTAATAATAATAATTAAAGGGTCTAATATTCTATGAAATGAGGAAGATGTGCAAAGTATTGTGTGTTGTGTGACATGGAAAATTATATGAAGTGAAATAGCAACAATATGCATAAAATGTGAAGAAATGAGACTATGATCTCACTGAATGAATTTCTACAGAGTTCAGTAACAACCTTACAAGGGTAGTCTTACAGTGGGAGAGGAAGGTGCTCTCTGCTGCCATCATCTCATGACCCGGGAGCAGAGCTAGTATGAGCGTACTTCAGTGGCATTCACTATGCCAGTGTGTTCCTTTGAACAATTTTTGGTTATTCATTTCAGTTTTGGATGTCAGGGTAATGAAATGTTCCTCTTATTGTGTGATTAAAAGGTAGCTAAACTGTACTTAATACACCCTGAGTGAGGGGCTCACCAAAACCACAACCTCAATTATGTACCCCTGTGAAGCGGCATGTGGCCATGAGCTGGAGAGAAGAAGTGGAAAGGGGTTCTACTTTGTAGGAAGGAAGGAATCCTTGGTGGTGTGGACTCTGCTCAAGGGTTCTAAATGCCATTCGCCCTTCCTCCACAGTAAATGATGATAGCATTGTGAAAGATGATGCGGCTGTGATTATAGCAGTGGCAATTATGTTCAGGGGTTCCAAGGTAAGATATTTAGTTTTCGCAGGTTTCTGGTTGGATGCTGAAGCCAATGGTGCGTGTTAGTTTTAAGAGGAGCCCCTAAATATTTAAACCGAGCTACTGTTGCTGCTGTTAGCACCTCGTAGAAAGGTCACTTGTAGAAGGAATTTATTTAGCGAAGTCCTATTGCCAGTGTTATACAGGAGGTTAGCCTAGATGATCACAATGGTCCCTCTGGCTTTATAATCTACGCAAATTCTAGCCACCCCCTGGAGAAGGCTCATATTCTGCCACCCTTATGTTGAGTAATAGTACTTTGCTGCATGAGTAGTTCCATTAATCATGCTAGCACTACCTCTGGAGTGAGGCACTAAGTCAACGTGAGGGTGACAGAATTCAGCCCTAAGAGACTGATGGAGGAAAAAAGCGATGATGAATTAGCAATTGGCTGAATGAGCATGGTGTGCAAATGAAGGTGCAATTTACCCCAGCTGTGAAGTTAGGAGCTGCTTCCGACTTCACCAAATGTCAAGTGTAGGCCCATATGAAGTTTTGGTTCAGACCGATGTCTAATTTCTATTTGAGAATTAATGGAGCAGTGGGTGTGGGCATGTGTAGATGGGGCATTGTGAATTATTATTTGGGTTTCTATGCTTCCATCATTTGGTGAAGGAAAAATTGCCTTCTCTTGCTGTGTGGGAGCCTAGAATTGATTGCACTGTGCATGTTACATGGCATTTGAGTGGAAAACGATATGATGAATGGGCTCAGTCAGTGACGGTGAAAGTCAGGCTCATTTGTTGAAATGAGTACAGCAAGCCCGTTGCAGTGAAACACTCCGAAGTCTATTTCCAAACACTAATGCTGGAGCCAGCAAGCTACTTCTTCTACAGTGCAGCCTCAGTAGATGATATGGGTGCATTGTGGCTCACCGTCCATAAGAACCAACAGGGGGAGCTGCTGATATAACCCTGGGCATACCCAAGCTTACCCATATAACGATGAGTGAGGCAAAGTATTTAAGCATGTGAAACGTCTTATTGCCTTCAGTGGACTGCACTGGTGCTTAAATGCTTTGCTAGATTGGGCCTGGGAAGGCTTGAAAA
Source organism: Platysternon megacephalum (assembly GCA_003942145.1). Taxonomy (NCBI): domain Eukaryota; kingdom Metazoa; phylum Chordata; order Testudines; family Platysternidae; genus Platysternon; species Platysternon megacephalum. The sequence goes on from QXTE01000469.1 coordinate 420,749, forward strand.
ATAAATGCATTTGGGAGGCATACAAAAGAACGCAGACCTTCATCGGCACAATACCCTTACCTTTAACCTTTCAGAATACCCTGAATGACCTCTCAGGAGGAGTGTCATCCTGTGTTAAAGACAGTAGCACCTTTTCCATAATAATATCATTGCAGCATCCACATCGCCATTCAATAGGATTAAAAAATAAGGCTCTAAACTCTCATGCTTTAAGGAAGTAAGACACCACACTCACTGATCGGAATTTGGGAGAAACATCCCCTATGAGCAGATTATTCTAGCATTGTCTACTACTGGGTTTCTTGACCTTGCACTGCAACATCTGGTAAGAGCCATTATCATAGATAAGAAATGGCATACTGGTGAGGCTGGTAGACCATCTAGTACAGTATCCTATGTCCCATTCGCCGTCTCCTCTCTCTGTAGCATCCATGCAAGGCCAGACATAATCTGACCCTACATTAGAGGTGGGCAAAGTCCAGATACAGAGCTGAACGCTTCCAAAGGCTGAGTTAAAGCCCGTCTTTGTTTGAAGCCTCTCTTTACCAATCTGCCTGCGCCTTTCCTTCAGCCCATTATTTAATAGACAGCTATTGCCACACGAGGTCATAAACATATTGTATAAAAATAGGCAGTTATAAATAGCTTGACCTACGTCTCTAAGAGGATGAATGTGATCAAGGTATTCACTTACATTTAACATAAGCCCAAACGCATCAATTTTATTTTTTTTAAAAATCAGTTATTCCCTGCACCTCCCATCTCCCCCAAGAGCTAACAGATGATATTTAGTCACTTGCAGCAGGTAGTTATCAGGGAGGGTCAAGTTTTCAACCCAGTGCAAGAGGCTATCTGCCTCACTACCTTTTCATTGATTAGTGACCAATGGTTAGTGCATTCCTCAAACTGGAAAGAAACAATGTAGGGCAGGGGTGGGCAAACTACAGCCCGCGGGGCTGGATCCAGCCCGCCAGCCATTTTAATCCAGCCCTCGAGCTCTAGCTGGGAGCAAGGTCGGGGGGCTGCTCTGCACGGCTTTGGGAAGCAGCGTCATGGCCCCCACTCTGGCTCCTACACATAGGGGCAGCCAGGGAGCTCCACTCTGCATGCTGTCCCTGCCCCAAGCACCACCCCCGCAACTCCCATTGGCCGGGAACCGCAGCCAATGGGAGCTGCAGGAGCAGTGCCTGCGGATGGGGCAGCATGCAGCAGAGCTGCCTGGCCACGCCTCCACATAGAAGCCGGAGAGGGGACATGCCACTGCTTCTGGGAGCTGCTTGAGGCAAGCGCCGCCTGGAGCCTGCACCCCTGAGCCTCCCCTCGTGCCCCAACCCCCTGCCCCAGCCCTGATTCCCCCTCCAGGCCTCCAAACCCCTCGGTCCCAGCCCAGAGCACCTGCCTACACCCCGAACTCCTCATCCCCAGCCCCACCCCAGAGCCCACACCCCCAGCCGGAGCCCTCTCCCCACCCCCCCGCACTCCACCCTGCCCGCCCCAGCCCGGAGCTCCCTCCTGCACCCTGAACTCATTTTTGGCCCCACCCTGGAGCCCGCAACCCCCAGCCAGATCCCTCACCCCCTCCTGCACCCCTACCCCAATTTTGTGAGCATTCATGGCCCTCCATACAATTTCTATACCAGGATGTGGCCCTCGGGCCAAGTTTGCCCACCCCCTGCTCTAGGAGGAAGAGGGAAACACAGGAGAGGCATTGTCACTTAAGCCACACAGTATCCTTATTGCCCATTGTGCAGGGTGTGTCTGAGTCACAATGTCTGGGGGGGGGGGCTCTCCTTCGGAGGTGCTGTTTACACTCTATCACTTAATCAGGGCTAAAAGCACACACTAGCCCTCTATGCATAGGCAAACTGCAAATTTAAGCTTTATATATGTTTGCAAAATCAACAAAACAGTTGAGTGATGCAGGTCAGCCTTTGTAAACTTTTCTCTTGCTTGATGATTCGCAGCAAGTATCCGCTCCATCCTATTGAAAAATTTGGGCCAAAAATATAATAATGGGAGTTAGTGCAATGGAGTCAGGTGAGAGCTTCAGAGACAGCGCTGCCATTGGGCAGGAAGTAAGTTTAACACATAGCAAAAATGTTGTGAGGTTAGTGATTGTGTGGGTTTTTTTTGTTTGTTTGTTTGTTTTTTAACGTCAAGAGTAATTGGCAACTGATTCTGTGCACAGAACACTGGGCAACATCTGTTAGAGCAAGGCCCCTTTATTGTTGTGTGGAGGCTTTTCTTGCAGTAGTTTTGTGCACTGCAGGTAGCTTTTACATTTTTTATCTTGAGTCTTGTTTTATTTTCACCTGTTGACTACAGCGCTGCAGTGCAGTTTGTTTCCTTTCTTTTGAGGGCATGAAGGGGGCATGGGACAATTAATTTGAGGCAGTTTGTGTGATTGATGCAATATAGAGAGGACACCTTCAGAGTTTGTTGCATGTTTTTGATACACCTTAGACTGCACTGGTTTTCACTGACTCAGGGTTGGATCTGAACACCCTTCCACAGGGCCCCAGGAGATGGGTTATGATAGCCCAAGGTACCTGTAACAAACAAAATTGAAGGGCCCACACCCAGCCCGCATTGCACCAAAAATCAAGCACACTGGCCAGGATGGAAGCAAAGTTACAGTGGTGGGGGGAGTGGAATAGGTTGCTGAGTCATTGCCTGTTTCACTAAGGATCCTTGACACAGACAAAAGCTGATCTCGCCTGGTGTAATGTTACCTTTGCCCTCCACTGTCCCTTGGGTGCCTCGTCCCTCTGTGGAGCAGGCCATGGTAACATAAACAGGTAGAATTTGCACCTCCTTACAGGAGAGTGAATCTAGTTCTTTGGTGTAGTTTTAGAGCTGAATTTCACTGCGCATTCTAGGTGCTCAGCACCTTTGAAAATGAGGCCATTTTTACATGCTTATTTCCTGTGCTGTTTTCTGGTCATTTCCCTTTCACACTGACAGAAAAATAATTCTAGCACTGCAATATTACCAGCAAAGATTTAGAGCCACGATTCCCAGTTGTGTTGCCTGTCTCTGTGTACATTTATACCTTCGTCACTAAAAGCCCCTGACATTCTGCTTTACAGCACTTTGTGTGGCTAAATGGTATTCTCCGTTCAATGCTTTACAGCAGACCACTCTTTACCGTGGGAACCTTTCATTTTTCTCAGAGCCAGGTTCATAATATCAAGCATTCTGGTTTTCAAAGGTGACCTGCAAAGAACAAAAAATGACTGAAAATTAAAAACTAGTTTGTGCGATACCAAGGAAAACCAGCAAATAGCAGCTGGTTACAAATCTAGGGCTCCAGTGAGGCCCGGGTCTGCAGTAGGGATAGAAAGCGAGGAATTTTGCATTTGTTTCGTCTCACCTCAGCTGCTCTTTTTCCCACTTCTTATGCTTCCCCTTTGCCAATCAATCATTTTTCAGCATCTGCTTTTCCCTTTCCACAGAAGATTCCTGAGGCTCAGGCTAGGGAAGAGGCCAGTGAGGATGAGAGAACAGAAGAAGGGGCAGGGAATAAAGGGTAGATGGGTAAAAATGAGATGGAAAACTGACACTGAAAGAAGGGGGGGAAAGATACAGCCACATTCTGGAAAGAAAAGGACAGGAGAGAAGGAACCCAAAATGGCAAAAGATGGAAGAAATAAAGCAAGGGAAACAATGTCAGTTCATACGTTCATTATCAAAATTTAATGCCAAAAAGATACAATAGGTCAGTGGTCTCCAACCTTTTTATGCCCAAGATCACTTTTTGAATTTAAGGGCAACCCAGGAGATACCCTGCCCCTTCCCAGAGGCCCCACTCCCTCCCCAAAGCCCCGCCCCACTCACTCCATTCCCCCCCATCCATCACTCGCTCTCCTCCACCATCTTTCACCGGGCTGGGGCAGGGTGGGGTGCGGGCTCTGGGCTTGTGCCAAGGGGGTCACAGTGTGGGAGGGGGCTCTGGGCTGAGCCTGGGGCAGGGGTGCAGGAGAGGGTGAGGGGTGCAAGCTCTGGGAGGAAGTTTGGGTGCAGGAGGGGGCTCTGGACTGGGGCAGAGTGTTTGGGTGCAGGAGGGGGTGCAGGAGGGGGTGCGGGGTGTGGGCTGGGGAAGAGTGTTGGGGTGCGAGGTGTGGGCTCTGGGAGGGACTTTGGGTGCAGGAGGGGGGCTCAGGGCTAGGGGTTGGGGTGCAGCCTCCCACCGGGCAGCACTTACTTCTGGCGGCTCCCAGGCAGCGGCGCAGCAAGGCTAAGGCAGGCTCCCTGCCTACCCCGGCCCCACGCCGCTCCCGGAAGGGGCCAACGTGCCCCTGTGGCCCCATAGGAGGGGGCAGGCGGCACATGGCTCCACGTGCTGCCCCTCTCTGCAAGCACCGTCCCCCACAGCTCCCATTGGCCATAGTTCCCTGTTCCCGGCCAATGGGAGCTACGGGGGGCAGTGCTTGCAGGCAGGAGCATTGCACGGAGGGAGACCCCTGACCCCCTGTCCCCGGGGCCGTGGGGTGCGCTGGCTGCTTCCGGGAGCGGCATGGGGCCTGTACAGCCCCGCTGTGCCGCCGGAGATCGTGATTGACTGGGAGATCCTCTAGGATTGAACAGTCGATCGCGATCGACTGGTTGGTGACCACTGCAATAGGTGAATGCATACATAAGGAATGGCTGATTCTATAAGTAAAGAGTACTGTGTAAGCACCCCCCCACTGACCATAGCCCTGACCCATGTATCAGTACGCCTGTACAATCTGCTAGGCTCAAGGGTGTTCTGATCACATTTAGTGCCCTGCTCACAGATAGCACCCAGACTGTTTGTGCCTGTCAGCCAGTCCTAGTTTTGGACAGGGAGGAGGGGAAGGCTGGAGAGACCCTGGGCAGTTCCTTACTGCATGTGGGCAAGGAGGGAATTCTTCAGCCTGCTAGCTAGGCTGAGGGGGCTGCTTTGTCTCTCCCAGGCTGACTGGTTTGCTGGTTAGCTTAGGTGCCAGTCCCCCTCAGCCAGCCAGCTCCCACATTCCATGCAGCTGCTCTGGCTCCTCCCCACAAACTGTAAGGGACCCTAACATTGGGCCTGTTGTATTAATTTTGATGGGCCCAGCGAGGCAAAGGTGTTACCAGGCAGGAACCTGTAATTGTCCAGCATTGTACAGTTGTAAACAAGGTCAAGGGTTGGTATACAGAGACCTCAGCCTGCTTAGTACTAGGGCAAACACACCATTATTTTTTTTCACCTTTTGTTAGAAGATACAGAAAAAGGGAAATCAGTTAAAGCATTTGAAATGTAAAGTACGGGAGTAAGGGTTTCATTTTTAGCACCTCCCCACCCCGGTTATCTGGAGAGCATATTTAGACAGAACCCTCCCCCATGTCTGACAGTCTTTAAGATGGTACAGTATTAACTGCCCTTTTGGGCGAACGAGAAGCAGATGGCTGGAGCTGGGGCTGTTGCTGTTATTAAAGTCCAAAACTGTTTCCTAGAAGACAAAACCACACACACGAACGAAAAGATAGAAAATCCAGTCTCTGGCATTGACTCACACTTGCACCTTCACTGCTGGAAAAACACAGGCATCACATGGTCTGATCAGCCACTCTGAGACCTGGCAAACTTGTGCCAGCATGGGGCTGTTCTGGGCATTGCTTCTAGCTGCCTCTCTGGGCACAGGTGTACAGCACTGTTGCAAAACATACAGTTTTGGACACCTAAGCCAGACTCTTGTTAGACAGATGGAAAAAGGAGCGCGAGAGAGGCGAAATGAGGTAGGGAAGGAAAAGGACATGGGGGGACAGGGCGGTGATAAAAGTCTCACATTCCAGCTGTTTGGGATTTAGCCAGAGCTGGTGCGGGTGGGGTGTCATCTGGTCTGTTTGATTAGGACAGTCCTTGGGGTTAGGTTGAAGGCAGCACAATGGTGTCATGCTGGCTCCTGGGGTCCAAGGAGATGGTGAGGATGGCAGCTATAATGGTGAAACTCACTCCAGTGCTGGTTGGCTGTCAACTTCTTCTCCTGCTAATTTTCCCCCCTAAAGTCTTCTCGTTTAAGGTTGACTAACGGAAATGATAAGATGTGCCCGATCTTCAGGAGGTGGAGGAACAACCTGTATTCCTTATTTCCATGGCAAAATACCCTTCAATTTATTATAGCCCCATTGGGTTTTTCTATTACTCACCTATTGTCAGTGTCTGAATCAACTGCTCGAAAGAGAGTGACAGACATTATCCAAGAAGAAGAGCTGGCTATGAGTCATGATTCTAAGTTTCCCTTCTGGTTTTCTACTTTGAAGACAGCTCATGGGTTTGAACCATTCTTGCCTGAGTTTGCAAACCCTCATTTACTCAGCTAAGATTCTAAACTATGGAAACTGCTGTACTCAAATGGCAGATGTGGAAGAGTCTCTTCACATCTTCCTTTTTGCCCATGTACATCTGAAGCACTGGAGAATCTTCCTCACTGTCTTCTGGATTGTAGAATTTTCCAGCTTCTGAGAGCACACTCGGGTTGTTTAAAAAAAAAAGGCAGCTTTATCACCATTTCAAAAGTGAACGTTTTTAATAGTCTCTCAATCTCCAGTATTAATTAAATCAGTGACAATTTTTGGCTGTTTAGAATCTTGCTGAAGAAAAAGGTTTTTAGTGAGCTCTGATTAGTATTTTAAGTATCATATAGAAGTTGCTGTTCTGGTGGATTGTATATGCTTGCTATCTGTATTCATAAAAGACATATGTGGAATCTAATAAAGTTGAATTGAATGATGAGTGGAATAGCCCACCCCTTGTTATTTTTTCTCTAATTAGGCCTAGTTTCCAACAGCTCAAGTTTGGTTCATTAATTTTTGTGCTCACACTCTCTCTCTGTTTGGACTAATTCAGTCTGTCTCCCTTTCACACCTTTTGCCATCAACATATGTTACAGGTTATTTATTGTGACATTCTATGAACTTTCACTCACTTCTTACAGTGAGCTTACAATTAGGGTAAATGTGTAGGCCCAGTTGTTACAATAGCACTCTAGTTCATTTGAACCATTGGACCCTTATATGATTGTCCACCCCTGAGTTTAAAGAAAAGCGCTAGCCTGCTGAACAGGTTTCCCTCTTCCCCTCTGACAATTTCTACAACATAGGTCCATGTGATCAATGCAAAAATATCAGGCATATCAAAAGTGAGGAGATGGTCTAAAATAATAGAATTTATTGGCATATAAGCAGAGGCCACCTCACATATTGCATTATTCATTTTCATATTTAGTGTATTAAGGTTCCCTCAAATGGGGCTATATTGGCCCTTTAAGGCCAGAGGAAGTGTCAGGGATAAGGCTACCCCATTCCAGGAGTGCTGCAACAGAACCTTGAGAATGACAGAAGTAGCCACTGAGAGAAGAGAAGTGTTTTTCTGCTAACAGTTGGCATCTGGTGTCTAGAAGCAAGACCGGAATGATTTAAAAGGTGAAATGGAAGAGAAGTAAATTCTCAGCTCTTAGGGGCAGGGACTGTGTGTTTGTACCTTGCTTAAAACACAATGAGGCACTGCTCTCAGTTGTAGCCTCTAGGTACTACTATAATTCTAATTAATAATAGGATAATATTTTAGATTTAAAATATAAGGGAAAATGGAAAACATAAAAATGTAAAATATCCCATATTTTTGTCTACAGTAAATCTAAAACATAAAGGAATACCACTAAGTAGATTGAATTTCAGCACTGGAAAATCAACACATGCTGAATGGAGTCTTGCCAAAATTAAACACAAACTGAACCAATCACTGATTTACATTACATGTACAGAGCGAGCAAGCCCACTGAAGAGAAACTGCCACTTTTAGATATTCCATGCAGTGTTGTTGGTTCCAGATAAGGTGGGTGAGGTTGGGCCAACATCTGTTGATGAGAGAGAGAGAGAGAGAGAGAGACAGACAGACAGACACGCTTTCAAGCTTACACAGCGCTCTTCTTCAGGTCACAAAAAAAACCTAATAGTGTCTGTGATGCTGTATGGCATATTGGAGAGACTTTATGGTATTGTTGATACCAATATTCTAAATTTGCAAGGAATCCGACCAGATATGCCATGTAAGGCAGCTATGAAAATGTTATAATTTGCCAAGTATGATGTTTATATGTTTGTATCATCTTTGTATTCTGAATTATAGATATGTATGGTATATCTGTATTTCAAAACTTGTGCTTGTACAGACAGATTGGTATCAGCAGTGCCTAGCCTGTTCAATGGCCCATCAAGGGTCATCAACTGTACAATGAACCCATTGGAAGGAACTAGGGGATATACCTTATGAGTCAGCAAGGCATGTGGTATGCCTGTGGACAGAGAACTCTAAGCCGTTTCCATGCCATGTGCTGAGGCAGCAGGGACACAGGACATACAACCCACATGGCAAAAGGAATATAAAAGGCAGCTGCATCAGCTCCATTTTGTCTTCATTCCTGCTTCTTACCTCTGGAGTGATTTTTCTACAAAATGAAGCTCTGAACAAAGGACTGATTGACCCGGCCAAGCTTTGGATGTGTTCCAGAGGGACTTTCAAGCCAGCAAACTCACTAATACTGCTAAGAACCTGATGTATGGACTTTGAAGTCTCTGTATGTATTTCATTGCTTTATCATTTAACAACTCTCTTCTCGTTTTCTCTTTTTTCTTTATAATAAAACCTTTAGTTTTAGACACTAAAGGATTGGCTGGCAGTGTGGTATTCTGCGTAAGAGCCAAACTAATATTGACCTGGTAACGTGGCTGAACCTTTGGGGTCAGAAGATCATTTTGTATAGTGAGCAGAGTTTTTAAAGAACTTCTCATCATACTGGACCTATGTGCTGAGTGGGAGCCTATGTGATTTATTTTTTAAGCTTCTTGATAACCAGTGTGGAGGACCAGGAGCAGTTTGTGACTGGTTGCGGAGTCTAACTTCAGTGTTGACCACATTTTGGGAGAATCTGCTCTCCTTTTTGCATTGGACTGCTCTGACCTTGGCCTTTTCAGTGAGGGCTGCCCCAGGCACCCCAGGTAACAGTGTCTTGTTCTATTTCATGTCTTTAAAACCTTCTTTTACAATAATGGCGTGTAATGATGGCACACACAACTGCAGCGGCAACAGCATGAAAATGTATGAAATAGTTTACATCCCAGTTTTCCTTTTTGGCATCATATTTAGTGCCCTGGCTTTATGGGTATTATGCTGTAAACAGAAGAAATGGCCAGAATTCAAAGTGTACACGAGCAACTTAGTCATGGCAGTCTGCTCTCTGCTCTTCACTTGCCCCTCAAAATCTTTTTTCAAAGAGAGGAAAAGAAGCACAATACAATGTGCTTAATCTTAGAATCCATTCATTATACAAATAGGCCCAGGATCATCTGCATTGTCAACCTTGTAGCAGTTGATAGATACATTCCAATCAAATACCCCCTGAAAACAAAATGTTTGCGGTCCCTCTTTATGTCAGCTTTTGTCTGAGAACTTCTTTGGATATTAAGAACAAATGCTACTTAAGTAAGTACTGCGACTGCCAGCTGAAGATGACTTCTGCTTTCAAAAGCATTTAAAAAATCCCTTTAAAAAAAGTCTTTGGTCTTTAGTGTTTGGGGATTTTTTTACACCATTAATCAGCTTGAGGTTTTGTTGCATATAAGTTAAGGGGGACTAGGTTATGCAGGTATGGAAGTAGCCAGTGGAGCCCCAAGAGTTATATTAATAGAATGGCCCTTCCAATGACCGTGGATGGAAGATGACCAACAGGGAGACTAGAGATGCAGTACAGGCAGTCCTCGCACTTATGACACAACTGGTTCCTTACAATTGCGTCGTAAGTTGGAACTCGGAACCGCAATCTACTCCATTGCGGGACCAAGCATCCTAAACTCGAAACCTATAGTCGTAAGTCAAATCAGGGAGTCAATGTAGAAGCGTCGTAAGTGCCGTTCGTCGTAACTCGAACGTTGTAAAGTCGAGGACTGCCTGTACAGGGACCATGCATCCACAGACCTTAGAGAGAGACCACATTGCACAACAGTCAGGCGGACAATCATGAGTTTTGGAAGAAGGCTATAAAAGTTGCTGACCCTGCATAGAGATGTGGTTTAAAAAAAAAAAAAAAGAGCTTTTGTTCTGTACAGATCATTAAGATACTTTTGAAAAAAAGAGGAAAAAAAACAGATCCTTGTGTGTGAGAAAAAGTTAATCCAGAAAGCTGCCTGCATTTTTTCTGCAAACATGATCAAGTTTAGGGTATGTTTGCTTCCTGTTAATAAAGATCATTTTGTTTGGGTTGTAATGGACTCCACCAGCACCAGCTGCTCTGTAATAGAAAATGTTACAACTTTTATGCATCTGACCTCATTCAGAGCAAACATTAACTGCTGCTTGGATGCCATTTGTTATTACTTCGTAACCACAGGATTTCAGGACACTTAATTTATGTTACACATTTTTGAAGGCAAGGACAGCTCCAGGCCAAGACATCCTATTATACATGCACTAAATGCTAGCAGGGCCAGCCCACAACATTTTCACACCTGAGGTGGGGAGCTCAAATGACGCCCCCATGTCCCCTCGCTTGGGCCAAAACTTTGAAAGGTCTCAATTCTGCCTTCTTCCTGTTCTACTCCTCTCATGGTACTGCTCTGCTACCTACCCCAATAAAGGAGAACTAACAACTTAAAATGCCTTGTTCAAAAATTTTAAGTAACACTTAACTTTCAAACGCCTGAACAGCAAATGTAACTTTTCTTGTCTGCATAGTAAACACTGGCATTTTTATCTGTTTGAATAATCAAAGTGGTGCTTTCCGTGCCTTCTTGGTTGCAAAGATTTGAACTGCTTCCTGAAGGTCCACAGTCTGGGCCAGCTCATGCTCTATTGAGANGTAGAATAATCCAAGTGGTGCTTTCCATGCCTTCTTGGTTGCAAAGATTTGAACTGCTTCCTGAAGGTCCACAGTCTGGGCCAGCTCATGCTCTATTGAGATGGTTGCAAGGCTGACCAGCCTCTCCTGTGTCATTGTGGAGCGTAGATGTGTTTTTATTAACTTCAGCTTGGAGAAGCTGTGTTCTCCACTGGCAACTGTTACAGGAAGTGTTAGAAGTATGCGCAGAGCAACAAAAGCATTTGGAAAGAGGGTGGTCATCTTATTTGTGCACATATATTCCAGAACAGCCTTTGGAGTTGATCCTGCTGAAATTTATCTTGAAAGGGCTTTCAGTTCATCACTTAAATCAATCGCATCAATATCGCGCATGTCATCATGTGTCAACACTGTCTCTAGTGCCCTGCATTGCTGGTGTAGGTCTTCTTCAGGTATAGTGAGGAGTTTTGGAATATCATACAACATCCCAAATATACTGCTGTGTTCCTTGAGCTGCATGAAATGTTCTTCAACTGATTGTATTGGACAATCTAGCACCTGGTTAAATAATTCAACTTTGAATTGTTGTTTGGGGTCTCTTATGGGATTATCCCGTGCCTTGTAATCAAAATGTCTTCTTCTTTGGTGACTCTTGTATTCTTGAATGGGTGGGAAAATAGCTTCAGTGTGAAGTTCCTCTGCCAACTTCTGTGCATTCTTCAGAATGTTTTGAAATCCCTCATCTGACTGGCAAGACTGTAGGTATGACTTGGCTTTGTCCAGTTGTTCCATTGCTCCAGATATATCAAGGTCAACACCTTGGAGTCTCTTGCTTACAACATTTATTTCAAACAGTATGTCATGCCACAACACTGAGCCACACAAAAATTTGAAGTTATGTATGTTTCTGGTGATTCCATTTCCCTCTGCCACATTTCTCCCACGAAAAGTTCCTGTCATAGCATTATCCTCCATAATGGCAACTATGGCATCATCTATCTTCCCAATTTGGTGTTTGATAGGCTTTATCGCCTCCACTCGACTGTCCCATCATGTGGCACTCAGTGGTTTCAGTGTCAGAGAGGAGGTTCCCAGATGTTGCTTCAAAATTTGCCATCGATGAGTTGATCCAGAGAAAAATACATAGATGCCTTGAATTACATTAAAAAAATTCAGCAGCTTCACTAGAAGCTGACGCTGTATCACTGACCACCAAGTTCAATGAATGAGAACTGCATGGGACAAGAAAAGCTCGAGGGTTTAACTCTCGGATCCGTGTCTGCACTCCTCTGTTCTTTCCTCTCACGTTGGCACCATTATCGTAGCCCTGACCTCTCATGTCAGCTATTACAATTCCCATATCTTCCAGCTTTTTAAGAAGCACATTTGTCATACCAGCTCCTGTAGTATCATCAATGCCATTAAATTCTAGAAAATGCTCTCTGACAGTCACCATTGCAGGGACATTTTCACTAGGTTCTGTTGTTGTTACAAAACGAACCATTAAAGTCATTTGTTCCCTATGGCTGATGTCAGGTGTGCAGTCCAGAATAACAGAGTAATATCTTGCTGACTTCAGATCTGCCACAATCTTCTGTTTGACTTTTGTTGCCAGTAACGGTATGATCTCATTTTGAATTGTTTTTCCAAGGTACTGGTGTGTGTACATTTCTTGGGTGGTGACTCTTCTTAGATGCTCCTGGAGTACAGCATCAAACTCAGCCATCAGCTCCACAATTTTAAGGAAGTTTCCATTGTTTGGCACATATAGCTGATCTGAAGTGCCACACAGTGCGAGGTTTTGGGTAGCAAGCATTCTCACAATGGCAATGAGCCTTTTCAGAACATTTGCGAGTAAAGAGACTCTGATGCAATCTTCGCTTGATGTTGATCAGCTATGCTGGCCTTTAACCTTAGTCTCATCTCAAGTTCTTTCCACCTATGGAATGCTCTCTGGTGATTTGCTGCGTTCTCATGGCATGCCAGATTTTTACAGTCCTTTGTTCCGGTAGAACCCAATGTGGCTGGAACATTAGACTGGAAGAGTTTGCAACAAAAACACTATGCAGCATTCTGGGTTTTTGAGTACATAAGCCATGGCCTCTCCACTTTGTCACCATTGGGGATTTCACGCCAGTAATGTGTTGGATGGAAACTTCTATTTTCATTGTCTTTGGGGAACATGAAGTGTTTCACTTGCTGTGGCCCTCATGCTACTGCTCAAGTGGTTCCACAGTCCTGGATCATCTAGACTTAAGGAACTAAACTCAGCAGCTGTTTCTTGTGCCTCCACTACACTCTTCTCTGATCTACACTTTTCTTCAGGAATGTGCATGGTTACATCAATTTGAGATGGCGATATGGATGCTGCAGTAGCTGCCAGGTCACCTGCACTCTGACTAACTGGAAGATCAGGCATCTCCTCACCACTCTCATCCTCACTGGGGCCAGAAGGCTCACCTTGAGCATTTGTGTCTATGTATCTCAGGAGAGCTCCTTCCCGCTTAGATAGAAAGCAAAGGGAGCTTTTCTTTCTTTTTCTGAATGCTGCCCCAGAGGGGCATTTTCTTCTTTCACTCATGACTGCTGTTCTGTGCCAGCTATAGTGGCTCTCAACACTCAATTGAAGGGGACAAATAAGAAGGCTGGTAGCAGGGCCTGAGTGAGGGAAGATATCAGCGTCTTAAGGGCCTAACTGGCTCCTACTACGTCAGTTGACTGCCTGTTCTCCTCAAGTGGGTTCAGGGAAGCAGCAGGAAGCAGGAAGCTCCCTGAGAAGCTGGTGTTAATCAGTCCAGGCTCCTGGGGGGGCTAGAGAGGTACATAAGAGGCTCCTCCTCCTCTCTCTCGCTGCAGCTCCTGCTGCTTTCTGTTATTCCCTCTCACCTTTGCTCCTGCCTGCCTGTTCTGTCTCTTGTGCCCTCCTTCCTCCAGTACAGCACTCCACCATCTCTGTGCATCTAGAGCAGAGAGAATACATATGCACCAGCAGCAGACACAATTTTCTACACTCTGGGTCCTAGTGGCGCCCCCCTGCTCCCCACAGTCTGGCACCTGAGGCGGTCGCCTCAGTTCACCTCATGGTAAGGCCAGTCCTGAATGCTAGTCTAAAGTAGCTGTAATATATTATTTGCAACTAACATTGTTAGTAGTAACCAAGCTTACCACGCATAGAGCTGTGTGAAACTATCAAGTGTTGCTTCATGGGTAGTCACATGAGAAACAACAGTTTAAGATGCAAAAAACAATCTTTCCACAATTCAAGTTAGAAATGAAAACAATTTTTAAATGTTGCTGTTTTGTGAACTGAAAATTAGTGATATCTTTTACAATTTCTGCTATTGGTGAGAAATATTTTGTATAGTTTGTACTGCATGCTACAGAAATTGGGGGGGTGTAATATTCTTTCATGCACAAAAGGAGAGAGGAAATTAGGTCTGCCCTGAAAATATACCTTTAAACAAATGTGTGATTGCATATCAGAGTTAATATAGTCAGTTGCAAAACTCTAGTCATATATTAGGAGTATGAGAATTGGTCTCAGACACCGTGATGTGATGTTTGTGTGGCTTCTTTATTGCAATTAAAAGTTGTGCAAGAAACTAGCATGAATTAAAGAGCTTAATGAGAGTACATGAACTGCATTTGTGAGAATTACATGTTGTTTTATATGAAAAACTGTAATATAGCACCAGCATCTGTTGTCCTTCCTTTGGCCACATTGAATGATCCCTTACTAAGTGATGATCATATTGAAATGAAACTACTTGTAAGGTGAGGTATGTTGGGATTCCCTCTGAGACCTTCTTCACTTAGCTTATCCAGAGCACCTCAGCCAGTTCAGGGAGAACACTTCATCCACTTACCTGGGCTCCAAAAACTCAGTTTGACAGCAGCTCATCACTCAGGTTACTTTATCAGGCATGTAACAGCTCTATGCCCACACTGGCCCTGGCCAGATACAGGGCTTTAGGTAGAGGGTGAGACCACAATTCCAAATCACGTTATGCCCTACACAGTTTATATACATTTTTTCCTACCTACTAACACATATACTTCTTGAATTAATTGGTTTGGACATCTTATGGATCATGTAAGGACCAATCCCTTTGCAGATCATGTAAGGCTCAATTGCTTACATCTCACTTTAACCACATTTCAAGCTTATCAGTTCAGGGTGTTCCTATTTAGCTCAGCTAGCCCCAAAACATCTGCTCCAGCACACAGACTGCCACATCTTTGTTTACAGTTTAATCTTGCACTCAAATCAAGCTGTACGCAAGTTTACTCATGCCCAGCAATACTAAGCTACAAGGCTCTACTCAGGGTGAGTGAGGGTGTTAATAACCAGCTCATAATTAAGTGTTGGTAGTCAGATAGTATCGGGATTGGAGGACATAGGAAACGATGCCACTGAATGAGTTTCTGTGAAGCTCCATAACTATACATCTGGATACTCAAGTGTCTGAATTGTGAAGAGGACAAGACTGAGTGAACAAATGAGGCCACAGGAGATCTCTCCGAACCCCTGCACACCTTACAGAGTATGCAGAAATGGGGGAGATTCTTACAGTTGTTTCACATGATTATCAAAAAGGAATGTTGCTTCCATGATTCCCATGCTGGGAATGCAGTCAGACAGTGTTATTGCTTCTCGGCTCTTATGACAGTCTCATTCAGACACAGGCCCCTTGTCCCAGCTGAGGGTGGCTGTGTGTTAGGTCAAGTCAGATCTTCAGCAATTACATTTTATACAGCTGTCCAGTGGCTTGTGTTCATGATCATAACAGCTCTCCACACACCCTCTCCATGATCCTTCAGAGACATTCTGGCTAAGAATATCTCAATGTCTGGCAAGCAGTCACACTATTTTGTACAAGAGATGCTGCAAACATCTGCTGCAACTCTTTGCCACAAGTACCTGGACAGCAAGGGGAAGCCAATCTCCAGTAAACCTGTGCAACAGTTGGCTGTAACATCTTTGCAAAAATAAACAGCGCTTGGATTTATAATGAAGCCATCTGATGGCAGAAACATGCCATTGCTGGGGGCGGGGGCAGCAGGGAAGCTGAAACTGGAAAAACTGCAAGGAAGCCCTAAGCACCCAATCCTGCAAACACTAAATTATGGTCTGAAAACCATTTAAGTCAATGGGAGTTTTTCAATTGATATCAAGTGCTTTTAGATCAAGTCCTGTTAGAATAGCATTATTGACTTCAGTCATGGAAAAGGTTCAGTCATGGAAACTCCCATGGCTTTCTTAGAGTAGAAGCGGTGCCCCGGTGTTATGTTTAACATAGAGCGGTATATCCAATAAGTCAGTACTGACCTAATAGGGTCCAGCTGTGAAATTTGGATCTGTGTCTGGGTTTTGCTTACAGGCACATACTCCCTCAAACACTCAGGATCGTTCAGCTCTGAGGTTTTGGTTCAGGTTCCTCTACATACATTGCAGTACTAAATTTTCATACATATCTAGTTACAGTCTCCTCTGTAAAATCCCAGCCATTAGGTTGTGAAATAATCCTTCAGTGTCTCGTGTGTGCAAAAATATATTTGCACCCATGAATCTAGTTGCAAGTTTTTTCAGATTACTTTAGGGCTAGATATCTACATAATTCCACAATTTTCACACTACAAATCCACCCTCCACACCAACTTTCCATTGCTAAAGACTCTCTCTCAGCTCTCTGCCAACTGTCTCTGGAGTGAGAAGGAGCTAAGAAGTGGGTCACACATACATAATCAGTAGACGACTTCATAACAATGTTGAGTCACACAGTTCTGTAACTCATCTGTTGATGCAATAATTCTAGGTTTTCTGAGCCCACAAAACCATCACATCCTCTTTTAATGCATTGAGAAACAGACTGCAAGGGATATTTGTGATGTTGTGCAGTCTATATGGTTTTATAAAAACATGATAATAAGTGAATATAATGTAACTGGAATATGCTTTATGCAAAAGGTCTCTTGTAAGGTATCATTACAAAGCTTATAATCTACTGAGTGTGATCATCCTATTTGTATAAATGTATCACTCTTGTATCTAAAACTAGAAATATAAAGTATAACTCTGAGGGCCTATTGTAATTATGCAAAGTGTGGGCCATTAATGGTGGTTTGGAATCTTGATGACTCCCATTAACCAGGACCATTGTCTGCAGATGGCTGTGTTTACCTGTGAGTCTTCCTGTATATGTGTGTGCTGGCAAGTGGGTAATGAAGTCTTGCAGTGACATGTGATCATGTCACCTGAACTGGAATCCATCTTTAACCTGGTGCTTTTCCAGTGAGGGGGGGTGGAAACCCAGAGGGACAAAGGATTCCCGCCTTATGCAAAAGATATATAAAGGGGTGGAAGAGAACAGAGGGGGAGAGGAGCCATCATGAAGAATCCCCTAGCTATCACCTGAGCTGAAACAAGAGCGGTACCAGGGGAAAGAATTGTGCCCAGGCCTGGAAGGTGTCCAGTCTGAGAAAAAACTTACTGAAGCATCTCTGAGGGTGAGATTATCTGTATTTAGTTTGATTAGACATAGATTTGCGCATTTTATTTTATTTTGCTTGGTAACTTACTTTGTTCTGTCTGTTACTACTTGGAACCACTTAAATCCTACTTTCTGTATTTAATAAAATCACTTTTTACTTATTAATTAACTCAGAGTATGTATTAATACCTGGGGGAGCAAACAACTGTGCATATCTCTCTATCAGTGTTATAGAGGGCGAACAATTTATGAGTTTACCCTGTATAAGCTTTATACAGGGTAAAACGGATTTATCTGGGTTTAGACCCCATTGCGAGTTGGGCATCTCAGTGCTAAAGACAAGCACACTTCTGTGAGTTGTTTTCAGGCAAACCTGCAGCTTTGGGGCAGGTAATTCAGACCCTGGGTCTGTGTTGGAGCAGACGGGAGTGTCTGGCTCAGCAAGACAGGGTGCTGGAGTCCTGAACTGGCAGGGAAAACAGGAACTGGGGTAGTCTTTGCACATCAGGTGGCAGCTCCCAGGGGTTTCTGTGATCCAACCCGTCACAATATTATATAACTATGTAGTGTTTATTAAGTCCCTACTAAAGCAAAATTCGCTCTGAAGTCAGAGTTTTGCCACACAGTCTCCTCTGCAAACAGTGAGTGGGAAAATAGTCGAGCTGTGCTACCTTTGAAATATAATGAGCAATTACAGTATAAATATCAACAGTGTGAAATATTTCATTGTTGCTCTTTTTAGCAGAAACAACCAACCTTCAAACATACTTTAGTTCATTTGGCAGTACTAGGGCTTTGAGAAACAATACAATTGGGGAAAAGAACAGCTCAAAAATTGGAATTTTGCGTAGTGTGCAACTGCTACAAATTGGCCATCAGAACCCTGAAATTTCATGGGTTTTCATTCAGAAATAGGAGTATTTCATTCAGCTTCAAAATTCTCATGTTAGTCCTGTAAAAAGCAAGTTTTGCATCAAACCACAGGACATTACAAAACTTCATGTTTCAATGTGAAAAAAACCCCACAAAATTTCACAAACAGCAACAACGTTTTAGGACCACCAAAGGACTCAATAAACTGGTGACTACTTTTTGCACCTGCACCTGGTAATTGATACACCCCTCCCCCCCCCATTTAGCAGGAGTCCTGACACATTAATAGATGATAGTTAATTAGCATAAACTGACAGGCTGCTAACATGTGCTAATTGTGGCTGCACACCCAGATGCAGATAGCTCATAAAAAGGCACATGGATGCAGCTGCCTTGCTGGCTCTGACAGTGTCTCTGGTGACTCTCCCACCTTCACCCGTGTCAGAGCAAACAGCTGCAGCACTGATGCTTGTCCCTGGACACCGCAGACTCCTGGATGTCCCACAAACATCTCCATCCCCACCACCCCCACCTAAAAAAACCCAAACCCAAAAACCTGCCTCCCTCTTTCCACCACCACAATATAGCACTAGTCTCCATCTAACCTGTGTTGCTCCCTTAGCAGCAGGGTTTCCTCAGGAACTGTGATTCCATGTGCCCTCTTCTGCCAGCTGCACCAACCTCATGGGGGCGGGGGTGCTGGTGTACATGGCAGTAGCCCATGTATAGTAAAATAAGTTCAGATTTGTGTTATGTGGATACTGCTACTCAGGTTTGCAGAAAGATCCTCTAGCTGAGCTTCCCGTGCCACCCACCCATATCCAGCCTTTTCCAAGCTTTCCACTGCCTCCAGAATAAAAAGCAGAGGGGCTGATCTGCCCTATACAGTAGAACTTCAGAGTTACAAACACCTTGGACATGGAGGTTGTTTGTAAATTAAATATTCATAACTCTGAACAAACCAGCATAGTTGTTCTTTCAAAAGTTTACACCTGAATATGGACTTAATACAGCTTGGAAATTACACTATGCAGAAGAAAAATGCTGCTTTCCCTTTATTTTTGTAGTAGTTTACATTTAACACAGTACTGTACTGTATTTGGTTTGGGGGTGTGGTTTTTTGGCTCTGCTGCTGCCTGATTGTGTACTTGCTTTTCCAAATGAGGTGGGTGACTGGTCAGTTTGTAACTCTGGTGTTCATAACTCTGAAGGTCTACTGTAGTATTATTATGCAGTTAAACACTAGCACTGGACAGCTTTTTTTTTTTGCATCCAATTTTTTTTTCAAACTGAAAAAGGATTGTTTGACCTAAACAAGAAATTTTTAATACAGTTGACACTTTCCAGGATGTTTTCTTTTTTTTAAATGAAAAAACAGAACCTGAAAATCAAAAATCTTTTCAGTATAGAAAAAAAAAAGGTTAGTTTTGTTTTTGTTTTTTTCCTTACAAAAAGTG
Organism: Platysternon megacephalum; assembly: GCA_003942145.1. Classification (NCBI taxonomy): domain Eukaryota; kingdom Metazoa; phylum Chordata; order Testudines; family Platysternidae; genus Platysternon; species Platysternon megacephalum. The sequence goes on from QXTE01000469.1 coordinate 440,408, forward strand.
AAAAATGTTTACTGAAACTTGCATTTTTTTTAACCAAAAGCAGTATTTGAACATTGAAAAAAAAAAAAACTTTTTTTAAAAAAATCAATGAAACAAAATATTTTCAGAATGTCTCAGGAAAAATAACTGGCTTTTTTTTTTTTAACCAACTCTGCTATGTACAGATGTAAAAAGGCACCAGACTGTGCCTTGCTCTTTCATGGGTTTGTGGATGGCACGGACATAAAAGTACCCTTGCAAGTTATCTAGCCTGTGTATGGGCCAGGCACAGTTGCAAACCCTAATCACAGAAGAGCCATTAGCAGCAACAACTTGGAACTATAAAATTTTTATATTTTGTTTAGGGAAAAAAATTACAAAATAAGTTAAGGGCATCAAATTTAACTATAAAAACTGCTTTTGTTTAATTACTGAACAGAACATTTCAGCTCTGCGTTCAAGTATAATTAGAGCTGGAAAGTATAATGCTGGGTACACAATAGAGGGCAGTAACAGACTTGCCATATCTGGGCAGGACGGTGTATGTATCACATGCACAGAAAACTCATGAAAGAGGAGGAGGGAAGTGTTACTAATGGAGTAGTGTTGGGCTGTTTTTGTTCACACCAACCATACAGAGTAGCTGCCACATTACTGTCTCTGTGTTTTGTGTGCTGTGGGACAGACCTTAGAACATCTGACTCAAGTAAGTCCTGAAGCCTTGAAGCCTCTCTTGCAATTTGTTAATCATTTAGTGGATGGCAAACAAACAGGTAATTTTTAATTCTTTATCATTGTTTTGGCTTTATCTTCCCCCATTTCACTAGCTCTGTGTTATAATGACTTTCACGGTCCTCAGTGATATCAGGAAATAGCTAGAGGGAAACAGATTGAAAGCAGACTTGAGCCTGGAAGTTTTCTGGATCCTGTACAATGACTAGGCAGCGTTCAAACTAGCTGCTGGGCTTGTTCAGTTTTCACTCATTTTGGTGGGTTGGTTTGGGTGTCAGTTCAGTTTTTTCTTAGTCTGCCTTCCATTTTGATCTGTGCTTATTTTTTTCTGGGCTGTAAGTGGGACTGGGGGAGGAATCACACATCTCCTCTCCCTAGGGCCCACCCTCCCACCCTCATCTTACGGGAAATCAAGCTCTAGATAAGTTTTGCATGCCCCCCCTGTTTTGGGAACACCCCTGGAAAGGGGTTCTCTGGAACCAAAGACAGATTCGGCTTCCCTAGCCCTGTGGCTCTAATGGCTGCCTAAGGGCTGTATTTGGAACGGAGGATTTAAAATAGTCCTCCACCAGGAGCGTTCTGGCCCCCTGGAGATCCTAGGAGAGCCATAGAAGTTGTGGGTAGAGCCACTACTCATTCAGTAGGGGGAACTCTATTCCCTAGGAAACCTCTGCTTTGAGAGCCTCTCAGAGCTTTTTGCTCCATAGAACAGTATTTCTTCAGGAGTGGGTGCCCAGTGACACGGAGGAGTTCAGCTCCACGTGCCATCAACTGACAGACCCACCAGAATCCTCTAAGTGCTTGTTATTTGGCAGATTGCTGTGCTGTTTCTGAGGCAGAGACTAAATTAGATTATCCTGGCAAGTCCCACTGCATGAAAGAGAAGGCAAAAAATCCTATATTATCATTCCATGTAGGTACAGAGCTTAGCAGCAAAGGACCCTGAGTGGGACATCTTGGTGCCTCCACCAAATAAGCAAGGAACTTACTAATTAAGAAGATGACTATGAGAGAGAGCCTGGGGGGAAGCAGCAAACAGACCTTCCACACAATCCCTCCTCGAGTATTTAAGATTTAAATTCATACGTTAGGAGAATGACTAATTTTTAGATTGTACACTCTAACTTCAACTTCGTTTTAGCTCTCCGAAGCACCAACACCATTAACATGCTGTAGAAATAAATGAATAAATCATCACGATTTTGCTCTATTTCATCTCTGTAATTTAAAATCTTCTTTTCCAGTAACTGTGCATCAGAACAAACCCAGAAATGAACTGCAGCAACAGCAGCATCAAAGTGCCCGAAACTTTTCATCTCATTCAGCTGATAGTGTACATCCCAGTTTTCCTTTCTGGAATCCTATTTAATGCTCTGGCTTTCTGGGTGTTTTGCTATAAGCTGTCTAAATGGACAGAAACCAGAGTGTACATGATCAACTTAATGATTGCCGATTGTTGTTTGCTCTTCACTTTGCCCTTCAAAGCATTTTCCCACAAGCATGCGCTGCCCCGAGATAACAAGTGCTTGGCTATAGAAGCGACATATTTTATAAACCGGTACGCAAGCATCTATATTATCACCATCACAGCTGTTGATCGATACATTGCAATAATGTACCCCATAAAATCAATGACTCTGAGGTCCCCGTTCAAGGCAGCTGTCACCAGTGGATTTCTGTGGCTACTAGTGATAAGTTTTGTTTGCTTAGCTGAAGTATTGGAAGAGCAAGAAAACCATGGGATTTGCTTTGAAAAGTTTTCCACGGAGCCGTCCGAAGGGGCATTAGCCTTTAGTATTGGGGGATTTTTTATACCATTAATCATCTTGAGCTTTTGTTCAATTCAAATAATTAAGAAGCTTGTGAGAAAGAAGAAAACAAATCCACATGAGGAAAAACTAATCCAGAAAGCGATCTACATTGTTTCTGCAAACATGGCTGTGTTCATAATATGCTTTTTACCTGTTAATATTGGGCACATTGTTCGGTTTATAGTGGATTCCACCAGCACCAGCTGCTCAGTAATATACGGAGGTAATGTATTCTTGCACATGGCCTCAATCATAGCAAACACTAACTGCTGCTTAGACGCCATTTGTTATTACTTTGTAAACCAGGAATTTCAGGAGGCATCGTCCATGTTACCAAAGACAAAATCTGTGAAGTCGATGTCTAATCACAGCTAAGGCTCATCTCTCCATATGCCATTGGATAATATAAAATTTAGGTAATATATATGTGACCTAGCTCACTGCTTTCCTTTCCCCAGGGAGGGCAACATAAAAAAGCAGGACAGTTGGTCCTCCCGATCAAATCTGCTCATACTAATCTTGAATGAATGGGTGAGAGTTTCTTGATGGTGCATATTGAAGATTGGATTTTCAAACTCTAAGAAGACCCAGGATACACAATTACTGCACGTTCAGATTGGAATTTACATGCAAAAATAGCTAGTTAAATGTTTGTCTAACTGTGATCTGCATTCACAAGTGTGATAATTGCACAACTGCACACATATTTTTGTACCGAACACAGGTGTCTTAAGGTTGAAAGAGAAATCCCTGAAGCCATATGCTACAGAGATAGGTGGTGGCCACGCAAGCCCTGGCCTGACCACTATTAAGCTCAGGGTCACAGCGCCACTCAGGTTTGGCTCAGCCATCCCCTGGGTCTTGCTATTTCTGGAGGGCAGAAAATGCAGCCCATGCAACTGGGCCACATATGAGCGAGTGGCATTGAAACATGGCTCATGGGGTCCCAGCACCATTCAGATTACCCCCTTCCCCCTCCATTAAATGGCTCTCCACAGCCCTTGACTATCTTTAGCTATGAAGCATATTGTGGGTTGTTGCTTTCATCATCTGTGGAAAATGAGAGTTGGATCTTCTTGTATGGAAGCTGGAGCTGAACTGAGTGGTTTGTTATTTACATGATAAACTGCAAATAGACTTGTGCTTAACTGGCTGAATCACTGCAGGCAGTAAAACAGCAGCAAGTACCATGCCATAATAGTGGGATAGAGAGCTTTTGCCCTAGGCATATAGTGTCCACCAAGAAGCACCAAATCATAGTATTCAAAAATTATGTAAATAATGATATATCATACATCACAAAGGGCTCTATATGTGTGCATCTGAGCTGGAAAGATGACCTGACACCATCTCTGGAGGAAACAAGATGCAGGTGTCTTGTTTTCTTATGCCACATGCATTAGGCTCACTTCAGATGATCAGAGAGAAGTTAACTGAGTTTAGGTAAATGCATGCTCTAACGATCCCATCCTGCCCCCTCAGAGTTTTACCATTGGCTTCACTGAGTGCAAGATCTGGGCCTAACTCATTGGGTAATGGAAGGGGGCTGAAAAAGAGCCTTGGACTCCATGAACACCCTTTGAAAAGGCTGGAATCCTTTTATCAGAGAAGAAATGGACAGCCATTGGGGATTTGCCTATGTAGGTGAATATCTTGTAGCGGCTACTCCGTGGGAGACTGAGGGATTGTGAGTCTCCTGGTAATAATTCATAGAGCAAGCCTAAATAAGGACCAGTAATCTACTGTTTTTATTAAAGAGTATTTTGAAGCAGTTTTCCTGGATTGTATTTGCTTCTGTAACATGTGTATATTCCTCTTGTTGCTATTCACTTAGACTGTTGTTGTGTTTGCCCCAAGAATAAACTTGCCTTTCAATCTGCCCCACTTTTTGTTATTTGTACTTTAAAGGAACAGCAGTTTGAAGAGGGCATTAGCCTAATGTGAATCCACTTGTTCTGTACCACTACTCTCTGACATCAAAGAATACTCATGGGAGCAAGTGTTGAACAAAAGAGGAGTTAGTTTAGAGGCAGCATAACCAATTCTTATACCCTTCAGAAAGATCCATCATGACCCTAGTCAATTGTCAATTTAGAGAAGTCAAGTCCTTGGAAATATTCACAAAGGGCCAGAGTCTCCCACCCTTCATCGCCGGGAGTAGTGCTTTTCTTCAAGAGCATCTTACCATAGCAATGGTACTGGTGAAACTGATGCAACTGCTCGCAGAGTAAAGTACTTCTCAGCATGAGTAATGGTGGGAGAATATGTGCCAAAGTTACTATGATGAATATTAGTCATTGATTATAATATTTGGGGAATGTTGACAGATAATTTATACAATGACTAATTCTCTTCACTAGATGACTAGCTCGCTGAACACTATTCATTACAGGTTTGTTACCTAATTCTACATGGCCTCCTCTCCCTGCAGCACCACAAAGGACCCTGCAGCTCAAAGCATGACAGGAGAATGAGGGCCTGCTCCACTCCTGCAAAACAGTGACCAAGGAGGGACACGGAGTGAATGGAAACTTGGATTCATCTCAACATCTACACACCAGCCAGCAGAACTAGTCAGATGTATGGAGTGGGGGTGTGTAACGGGGCAATGACTCACCCTGTGGTACCTCCTGCTGGTCATCCAAGGAATTAGCTCTTCCAGCCTCCGGAGCGCCCTCTGCAGGCCCAAGTCTCGCCTGTCGCTGGCCCTGTGTCCCTCCCAGAGCCCGGTGCCCCTTTCCCTTGGGTGCTGCCCCCGGCAGTACCCCTTCAGCTCTCAGGGTCTCCCCTCCCAGGGGAACCCCCACCTCTACCTCACCTCAGTCTTGGGCTACTGCCAGTCACCATCTAGCCCCCGCTCACTGGGGCGGACTGCAGTGTAAAAGCCACTCATCATAGGCAAGGGGGGTTTGGACCTGCTGCCTTTGCCTACCCTGGGCTGCCCCTCTGCAACCCCAGTACCTTTCTGGCCTTTATCAAGGCCTTCAGCCTGGGGAGTTTCCAGGCTGGAGCTCCCCAGCTCCTCTAGCCTTTCCCCAGCCCTGCTCCACTCAGGTACCCTCCTCTGCTCCTGGCCCACTGCCCTCTTATAAGGGCCAGCTGGGCCCTAATTGGGGCGTGGCCCCAGCTGAGGCTGCTTCCCCAATCAGCCTTTCCCCAGCTACAGCCCTCTCCAGGGCTGTTTTTAACCCCTCCGGGCAGGAGTGGAGTGACCACCCCGTTACAGGGTGTTTCACCCCGAAAAGGGTGAGAGTAGATTATGTTCCAACCCCACAAGAAGGGGGGAAAGAGAGGAGAAATTGTAAATAAGTGGAGTGACTTGATCATACTGGTGCTGAGAAATTGCAGTGTACATGAGGCCCTGGTCATGACTTAGAAGGTCTAGAGGTTAATAGCCTGACTCCTACCATTATCTGTAGCCCTGGGAAGGATTTTTTTTTCCCCTCTGAAACCATCTGGGCTCGGAGAGTGAGAGTTCTTATCTTGACAGTCTTATCACCAAGACTCAACACTACATTGTGCTTAGCAGCATGACGATGGGAGAAAACTGGCTGACCTGAGGATTTGTTAATCAGATGTTTTCACCTGTAGGTGGCCACTTCAAATGTGGCTGAGCTTCACAAAGAGAGAAAGTCGTGATCGTTATTGCAATCCCCTGTAATATCTGTGGGGACCATATTATATTCAGTTTATGTCTCACTCTGAGCTAAGGATTGGAACTCGAGCAGGGAGGGTTACCACAAACTTCCCCAGGAACCAAAAACAGTGAGAGGTGATTACGGCAAGTCATGCAGGTTGTAACATCTCCAGAGAGGTACCAACATCTGGAGAAGCTCACTTATACTAGTTCAAACTGGCTTATCCGGAGACCAGACAAAAAAAGGACTCTGGGATAAAAATCTGGGTTAACACTGACTCGGGCTTTCTTTTTGATCCAGCAAGTGACCAGGACCTCCTGTCTAAAGGCCACACCCTCATGGAAGGGTTGGAAAGGCTTTGGTCTACTAGGGCCTCATAAGACTGATGGGTGACCTCTGTTAAGTTTTTAGCATGTGCTTAGGAACTTTTTTGGTTTTAGATGTTTTCTCTGTGTGCTTTTATTTTAAGAACAAATCCAGTATGCTTTGTGAAGGAAGGTTAGTGAGTGGTGTACACTGTTAGAGCCTCTGGAGAAAGGTTAAGTATAGGTGTTGCATCACCATCAGAGTGTTGGGGAAACGTCTGTGAGGAGTAAAGCTTAAACCTCTAGTCTGGAAGTTGAGAGGTGGCGGTCTCGGCCCGGGAGAGGTAATGGCTGGGAGCCAGAAACCTTAAGAGAGTGCCCTCAAGGAAAATCACAAGGGGGTTCAAAGGTGCAATTAATCCTGAAACTGTGACTATCTCCATGTGGAAGCTACTCAGTACCCTGAGTAAAGTGAGCTGATAGCCTTTGTCTGCTTCTGAAACAACTCCTATCCCACTCCCTGTGTTCACCACACAAACAGTCTCTGGTAGTCTCACCAGAAAGACCAAGGATTTGAATGGGCAATGTACTGAACAACACTCTCATCACCCTCCAAAGCAAGGTTCAGGCATATTATTAGTAGGAGGAAGAGGAAACTTTGCATTGTCACTTCCTGCACTGCATTCGTCTGTGAACTAATAGAGGAACTCAGTACCCACAGCCACTAAGTGCCCTTTTTATAAAATGAGTAATTACAAAAGTAAGTGGCTGGGATGCAAAATTCCCCAGTGACAATAGACAACTGAAAAAGGTATCGGCAATATTAGGTTTCTCTAAGGATACTCAGACTGATGTCACAGAACCTACCTACCACATGGATGTAGACCTGTAGAGTTACTGTTATTAGCTTTCTTAGGTGGGGGCTTCCTGTTTTTTTGTTGCAAGTACGGCTAAGCGTACGCTATGAGCTAGCGGTGTGATTGTTCTCTGCTCATGCACCCATACCTGTGCTAGTTCTCATCAAACTAGCACAAGTATAAATTGCAATGTAGCCATGATAGGATGGGTAGCAGCAGTGGAAACACAGCTCAGCTTACATACTGTACTCAGCACAGTTGAGCCATGGCTCTGCTGCCGCTACCGTTGCTGCTGTGGCTACATTGCTATTTATACTCATGTTAGCTTGAGGAAAGCCAGCATGCATATGTGTATGTGAAGTGGGGTGGGGGGAATCACACCCCCTAGCGCTTAGTGCAGGCATTGCCTGTGAATGAGGTTTATGCAGGGCAGAAGGCTAGAGATAAGAGTTCAGTGGGATGTCAAACAGAAAATGTGTGGCAAAGCCTGCCCTGAAAGTATTTTTGTAACCGTTCAAGATAACTTTGAGATGTTTACGCTGCAAAAGAGTATCAGTGAAAGATCAGGGTGATGCTTGTCTGCACCTTGACATGAAAAGCTTCTATGTCTTTATTAGGCTAATGGTAATGTTTGCAAAAGTGCCCGAGCCTCAATCTTATTTTTAAAAGCGATTTAGGTATTTATGCCCAGATCCACAGAGGTATTTAGTCTTCTAACTTCCATTGAGACTAAATAGCTTTGTTCATCTGAACCTTAAGAGCTTAAATCTCATTTAAAGGAACTAGACAGTCAAAGGTTATGGACACACCACAAAAAAAAAACCCCAAACCTGCAGCAATGAGTCTAAAAGCCCAGCTCTGCTATGGTGCTAAAAAGTGCACTGTAGACGTTTCCTCTCAGGCTGGGTCTTCAGCTCTGAAACCCAGTGAGTGGGGTGGATCTCCGAGCTCAAGCAGAAATAGCTAGAGTGAATTTTTTTTAGCGCCATAGCACAAGCCCGCATCTGTAGACCTGCTCTCTGAGACTCACTGTCACAGGTTTATTTTCTTCAGTGTAGACTTACCCAAAGCCCGATTCTCCTCTCACTCCAAAATAAATAAGAAGTAGCTGTACTGATGTCAATGGAGGTATAAAAACAAAGTGAGGATAATCAGGCATGGAGATCGAGTTTGGGATAGGCTAGAGACTGGTGGCTTTTTGGCATCATCAGAAACAATATCCAGAACATAAATTAGTAAATTAATATTCAAAGTCCACCAATTTCCAGAAATCTTTCAATACTGTTGTGACGGCGTACCCCATAAGGCTTTATGGGGGGGGGTGCTTATAAATGTATGTATGATATAACTGGATTAGGGTTTTGCTACATATGCCATGTAACATATCTATGTAAAGGTTATGATCTACTGGTTATGTTCATCCTAGTTGTATGCAGGCACCATTCGTGTGTTCAAAGTTATGTATACTTGCTTGATTTCTAAGTAAGCTTTGTGAGGCATTTGGTCAGCTTCTTTAGGAAGGAATTCGCAAGGTTAAGTACCCGATCAGGAAGCATTTGGGGAACAATGCATCTTGGAATGCTCCAATCCACATAAGAAGTCTTCCTGGAGACATGCAAGATACCATGTGGACAATGGCTTCTGCCTGTAAAGACTGAGTCATGCATGGACATGTGACTTGCCCAGGTGACTCCAGAACTCCATCTTGGAGCTGGACTTTGCATAGGAGTGAGGAAGGGGGTCTCCACCCACAAGAGAAAGTCTATTTAAACCCGTGGGAGACCCCTCCATTTTGTCTTCAGCTGGCTAAAGAAGGAGCCTCTCCACCCCCCCAGGATACTTGAAGGAAACTGGAACAAAGGACAGTAACTACAGGGGGTGTGAGTGATTGCTGGACCCAGGCTAAAAGGAGATTAGCCTGTAAAAGGGAACATTCTGGAACTGGTGAGGATTTTATCTGTATTTAGTTTGATTAGACATAGATTTGCGCATTTTATTTTATTTTGCTTGGTAACTTACTTTGTTCTGTCTGTTACTACTTGGAATCACTTAAATCCTACTTTCTGTATTTAATAAAATCACTTTCTACTTATTAATTAACTCAGAGTATGTATTAATACCTGGGGGAGCAAACAACTGTGCATATCTCTCTATCAGTGTTATAGAGGGCGAACAATTTATGAGTTTACCCTGTATAAGCTTTATACAGGGTAAAACGGATTTATTTGGGTTTAGACCCCATTGGGAATTGGGCATCTGAGTGCTAAAGACAAGCACACTTCTGTGAGCTATTTTCAGGCAAACCTGCAGCTTTGGGGCAGGTAATTCAGACCCTGGGTCTGTGTTGGAGCAGACGGGTGTGTCTGGCTTCAGCAAGACAGGGTGCTGAAGCCACTGAACTGGCAGGGAAAACAGGAACAGGGGTAGTCTTTGCACATTGGGTGGCAGCTCCCAAGGGGGTTTCTGTGATCCAACCCATCACAACTGTAATTTGAGTCAACAATATTCACACAATGAGTCTGCATGGGTCATTCGCTCCTATCACCTTTCATTCCACATGTAGGAAACATTTTATACTGGGCTTGGTAAACCCAGCACTGTGACCTGCAGTCCAGCCTACCTTCTTCAAAACACCCAACTTCCTTTTGAGTGACATGTGCCCCAGCTGTCCACAATCTGTAATCCAATGAAGTAGCCTTCAAGTTTAGAAGACAAAAACAAGAGTTAAATATGCTGAAAATGAGAAAACGCCCCAATGGAGACCAATATAAAGGGGCTCAGATTTTTTTAAAAAATCAATAGTGTAACGTAAAGCACTTGTAGTAATTTTGTCTTCTCTTTTATTAAAATGGAGACCCGGTTCCAAATGAAAAGGTAGCCCCACTGCAAAGAATCACCACCCTCACAAATGGCACTGATGAGAATCCATATAAATTGGCTCTGCAACTGATTCACTGTATGGCCTTAAGCAAGTCACTTAAGCCAATGTTTTACAAAATGTAGGTGCCTAAAGTTAAGTACACTTATGTATATATAAGCACCTACTTATACGGCTTGATTTTCAAATACTGAGCACACACAACTCCCATTGATTAAAATGAAATCAATAGGAGCTGCAGGTTCTCAGTTCCTTTTGACAATTAGAGTGCTAACTAGGTGCCTGGAAATAGGTAGCATTCCCACCCTGCTCCTACCAGAATGTACACACTTAGGGTATGTCTACACTTGCAGAGTTTTTGCACTGTAAGTTTCACCGGTGATAGGGAACCAGTGAAAGTAAAGCTCTGGTTTGTGTACTCACTTAATTCCTCAGGTGTCAGAGAATGTTTACACTAGCAGCACTTCCATCCCCTGATGAGAGCAGCGCTCTAGGGCAGCTATCCCACAATGCAGCTCTCTCCAGTTTGACGATGGGTCTTGTGGGGGGAGTGATCATGGGGCATCCTGGGTCCCTGCACAGCCTCCTCTCTCCAAACACTGATAAGCTCCAGTAGCTCAGCATTGCTCCAAGCAGGGGATTATTTGCTCCGTGGAGCAGGCATTGTCACCTGGCCAGATAACTGAGCACTTGCCAAGAAAACAGGAAGGGGAGTTTCAAAGTTCCTGGGGCTTTACAGGGGGAGGGGTGGATGTCTGTTTACCGAGCAGCAGAGCTGATGTCTAGAGTGGTCACCTAGGCACTGTGGGATATCCTCAGGAGGCTAAAAGCTGTGTAAACAGGAAGAACGTGTCTTCACTTGCACATCACCACAAAAGCATCACCGGTAAGAGCTGTATGCCTCTCGTCATTGGCAACTGTAGATGCTCCCATGGTTTTTGCACAAAAAAGGGACTTTTTCCGCTTTAAATACTAAGTGTAGACATGTCCTTAGCAAAGGATCCAAATTTATCCCATTTCTGACCTTTCTTTGACTGTTAACTTAAACAAAAAATAAAGACTTTTTCCTTACACCTAATTTTCACAGCCACAGGGAGAAACTCAAATCTAAGTTTTAGCAAATTGGAACCACCTGGTCTGGTGCCAGGGTGAGTCAGCACAATATCTCTGGTCCCGGAACCTCATGTCAGGATGGGTTAGAAGAACTCTGTATTTCTGTGCAGGGACCCACAATCTGACCCTATCCGACACACAGATTTGACATATTTAGTCTTAGGGTATCTCTCTCAGTAGCCCCATCTTAATGGGGGGGGGGGGAAGAGTTGAGGGGGGGGGTTGAGTTCCAACAAGTGTTAAGATAGGTATCGAGAGAAAAAAAACAAACTATCTTCTAGCCTCTAGAAAGGCAGAAATGGGGGAAGAAAAGACCATGGAAGCACTGAGAAAACTGAAGGATTCCTTCCTCGAAAGACTCTGTGACAAGGAATTAAAATATAACATGACTGTATAGGCAGGTATGCGTACAGAGAGATCGTAAGGTGGATGCTGTGGTTGCACACAAGTGTAATTGAGGGCAGGATTTGGACCACAGGCCCTTTACTATTGATAAAAGATGATGGTGCATAAGCCAGGAAGACCGCAGGTTGACTTTCAGATCCAAGGTTCAAGTCTGCAGCAATTACAACTGGAAAAAGTTATCTCTATACTTGTGAACTGAGCAAATGTGATCCAGAAATCATTGTTTTTGCAGAGTGACTATCCTCAACGGACATACATTTTAAGATACTCATGTTGTGATTACTCTACTCAGTACTAGAGCTGTGGGAGAGCACTGAGGACCAAGTTTTGCCTAATGAACGAACAGAAGCTGTAACTAAATACTATATTATATTTAAGCACAGAAAGCCTATTAATCTGCATTCAGCTAAAGACCTAAAAATGTCACCTAGCATTGCTCTGCAGGATTCCGGCAGGCACATCATTTGCCACATTTCTCTCATGACTTTCCAAAAAAGACATCTCTTAAATATGGTCAAAGTTGTTTAAGCTGAGCATCAATTAAATTTACAGCTGAAAAAATGCCTATATTTTATGACCTGCAAAAATTAGTGGATTTACACAGCTAACCATCATGCTGGAGCAAAACTACAGGTTATTTTTTCTTCTTGTCATAAAGGTCCTCAGATGTCAGTGAGAAAAGGATATAATTAAGTTATTCAGTCCATGGCAGAGAGACAATTACTGATGACTTGAGGTGCCAACAAGACATGATAAAACGGAAGACAAGAGAATTGGTTAAAAATCAGGCAAAAAAAAAAAAAAAAGACATTTGTTTAGTATCTAACCCTTGTAGGGTAAGATTCTTTGATACTTAAGACAAATGTCTCAATAATGTTGTGTATTTTTGATGGCCTTTTCTACAGGATACAAGATTATCCCAAATTCTTTAAAGTAACCTCAGGCCTGGAGTCCTCCATCTTTGCAGGTGCCTATATCACAATTAAACTGCCCTGTAGACAGAGCCTCGTGAGCCCAAGTCAGCTGATACGGACCCAGCCATGGGTGTTTAACTGCAGTATAGACATACCCTTAGTGCCTGATATAAAGCCCAGTGATGGCAATGGGAGCACCACTGCTGACTTTAATGGGCATTGAATCAGACACTTACACCAGACTCCCCTGTCACACATACCTTTGCAAGTCCCATTGATTTCAGTAGGGTTACATGGGAATAACTAAGAACTGAATTTTAGTCATTGGGTTAATGGAACTGCGTGGAATAACTGGGAGCAGAGTTTGGGCACGTTCCCCTTTGGTTATAGATTGAAATTTTTATATCTCAGTTGACTTCTCAAAAGGTGCACTGTAAAGTTGGGTTGTTGGTTTTTTTGAACAACAGCTCAGATCACTAATAAAATATTGCAGCTGAATTTTATAACATCTGAAAGTAGTTTCCTCTTTTACTTACCTGATGCAACTGAATCCAGGACTCTCCGTATCTCTTGAATGAGCTAACGGCATTCCCAATATATACAAAGCACCATGTTTTTTCTGTGCTGTTTTTGGTTCTTGCAGCATCAGCAACATTTGCAGAAGGGTCAAAGAATCAACAACTACTCAGGGCTTGACAGATAAAATGGGGAAAGGATTAAAATGTTTCATTTTTAAATGAAAATATGTTAGTGCATTTTTAAGTTATTTATAATTTATACAAGGCCATAAACTATGACCTTCCCTCTCCCATATAATCTTTTGGTCTAATTTGGACAGATACAATACTGATATTTAAAGCTGAGGTTCCCATACTTTGATCCATGGACTATTGGCGGCCCCCAGAGCTAATTCTGTCATAACACTGAAGTGTCAGCTTGCCTTCAAGCAATGATACTTCCTTCTAGTTATAGCCCAATTCTGGGTCTGATCCAAAGTCCATTGACTTCAATAAGCCTTGGATAAGACTCTGTCCTAGAATCTCATAAAGTTTTACTGACCATCTGAAGTGATAAATACCCAAGCATTTCTCTGCACCCAGTATGACTGCATCAAGTCTTCCTGTCAGCCTTAGGCCTGGTCTACACTAGAAAAATAGATTGGCTTAACTATGTCACTTGGCGGTGTGAAAAATCCTCACCCCCCAAGCGGTATAGTTAAGCCAACCTAAATCCCCATATAGACAACACTAGGTTGATGTAACCTAGCTACTGCCTCTTGGGGAGGTGGATTACCTGGGACGATGAGAGAACCGCTCTCCTGCAAGTGCCCTAGCAATAAGCTTCTGCTGATAAGGCTCACTACATTCAATGCTATGGGTAACTTTGGTTCCTACTCCAGAGTTCCCAGTATCATTACATTATTTTTATGTAAACACACACATACGCGCACACACACATTCTACATATCATTTAACTAACATTTCAACTTTTTTACTTAACTGTATCAACTTAATTCAGTATCCATAACTCTAATCTAAATACTTAAAGATCTTGAACAATTAGTCTCCGTATCTAGCAGGTTCGCTTATCCCTCTGCCTTTAGAGGTAGTAACAGTATTAGTGTTTTGTTTTGTTTTTTCCTATATTCAAACTGACCACTTGAGATTCAGTAGATTGGTCTGGTATTGCTTGCTTTTCTTAACTGGATGTTGACATTGTTTGATTGTTCCATATTTCCATTCCCTTCCTGCACAATTCTTTTAGGGCTCATCAAATCCTGTTTCTTCTGTAAACATCTCCTGGCTCTGTCTCAACAAGATAACATCTTGGGGCAGTGTGCTGGTCAATCATCTTTGCAACTTTCCATGCTGCTTTTGAAAAATACAAACAGTCTCACCATTTTCCAGAGGGAATAAAGGCTTTGCACCTTTGTGAAAGAAACTTCTGCTTTGCTTTTCTCAATTGTAGATTAGTTTGTATGTCTCCTTGTATCAGCTTGGGTTGCAACAGCTGTGGTGCATTTGGCAGTCTGGTTCTTAGATGTCTTCTCACAAAGTACTGAGCAGGTAGCCCTAAATCTGTCATAGGTGTATTACGATAGTCCAACAAGCTAAGACAAGGACCTGTGTTATCCAAGCTAGATTTTTTGAAGAATGTTTTGTACAGTTTGAATGGCTCTCTCAGCCATTCCATTTGATTGTGAGAACAGTGGATTTGATATTTTGTGAATAAAGTCCTACTACTTTGCAAACGTTTTAAAGCCCCTGGAGCAACATTGTGGCCCATTGTCAATAAATGAGTTCGCCAAGTATGCCACACGTTGAAAATATAAAACTTGCAATGTCTGAAGATAGACACTTGTGATGTCCTGAAGCAAGGAGATTTCTAAGTATTTGGAGTAATCAACCAGTATAAGATAGTCTGCACCACAGGTCCATGCCTAGTTTCTGCCAAAGTCTGTTTGGGACCTCATGTAGTAGCACTGTACCATGTCTTCAATTTGACTACACATGCCTGGCCAATATACAGCACCTCGAGATCTCCTTTTACATAGCGCTTCTTCCAGAAGACCATCATGAATAACAGCCAAGATCTCTTTTCTGAGACTTTCCAGTAGTATGTCACTTTTACAGACAAGTCCATCTAGTAAAGAATAAAATTGTCAGACACATAGAAGAACATAAATTGTTCGGCAAAAGTCAACATGGTTTCTGTAAAGGGAAATCGTGTCTTACTAATCTATTAGAGTTCTATGAAGGGGTCAACAAACATGTGGACAAGGGGGATCCAGTGGACATAGTGTACTTAGATTTCCAGAAAGCTTTTGACAAGGTCCCTCACCAAAGGCTCTTATGTAAATTAGGTTGTCATGGGATAAAAGGGAAGGTCCTTTCATGGATTGAGAACTGGTTAAAAGACAGGGAACAAAGGGTAGGAATTAATGGTAAATTCTCAGAATGGAGAGGGGTAACTAGTGGTGTTCCCCAAGGGTCAGTCCTAGGACCAATCCTATTCAACTTATTCATAAATGATCTGGAGAAAGGGGTAAAAAGTGAGGTGGCAAAGTTTGCAGATGATACTAAACTGCTCAAGATAGTTAAGACCAAAGCAGACTGTGAAGAACTTCAAAAAGATCTCACAAAACTAAGTGATTGGGCAACAAAATGGCAAATGAAATTTAATGTGGATAAATGTAAAGTAATGCACATTGGAAAAAATAACCCCAACTATACATACAATATGATGGGGGCTAATTTAGCTACAACGAATCAGGAAAAAGATCTTGGAGTCATCGTGGATAGTTCTCTGAAGATGTCCACGCAGTGTGCAGAGGCGGTCAAAAAAGCAAACAGGATGTTAGGAATCATTAAAAAGGGGATAGAGAATAAGACTGAGAATATATTATTGCCCTTATATAAATCGATGGTACGCCCACATCTCGAATACTGTGTACAGATGTGGTCTCCTCATCTCAAAAAAGATATACTGGCACTAGAAAAGGTTCAGAAAAGGGCAACTAAAATGATTAGGGGTTTGGAACGGGTCCCATATGAGGAGAGATTAAAGAGGCTAGGACTCTTCAGCTTGGAAAAGAGGAGACTAAGGGGGGATATGATAGAGGTATATAAAATCATGAGTGATGTGGAGAAAGTAGATAAGGAAAAGTTATTTACTTATTCCCATAATACAAGAACTAGGGGTCACCAAATGAAATTAATAGGCAGCAGGTTTAAAACAAATAAAAGGAAGTTCTTCTTCACACAGTGCACAGTCAACTTGTGGAACTCCTTGCCTGAGGAGGTTGTGAAGGCTAGGACTATAACAGCGTTTAAAAGAGAACTGGATAAATTCATGGAGGTTAAGTCCATTAATGGCTATTAGCCAGGATGGGTAAGGAATGGTGTCCCTAGCCTCTGTTTGTCAGAGGGTGGAGATGGATGGCAGGAGAGAGATCACTTGATCGTTACCTGTTAGGTTCCCTCCCTCTGGGGCACCTGGCATTGGCCACTGTCGGTAGACAGGATACTGGGCTAGATGGACCTTTGGTCTAACCCAGTACGGCCGTTCTTATGTTCCTCTCTATATACCTCTGATTGATACTTCAGGTCTCATCTGGCCATCCTTTCAAAACAGTTTGTCTTGAGGTTTGCAGGCCAACATCATTTGCATTAGCTGCTTGAAATTCCTGCAGTTTGTTCTGAAATAGGCAAAAAAGCAATAAATCTCATGATGGCTACTTCAGCTTCCTCTGAATTTAATCCTTCACCATGCAACATGTATGCTCTGGATAAAGCATCAGCTATGGCTAACTCTTTCCCGGGTCTGTCTCTAACTTCCAGTTGATATTTCTGGAGCATTAGCAACCACCTTTGAATTCTCAGTGGAGTACTGGACAAAGGTTTTCTGAAAATAGTCTCAAAAGGCTTGTGGTCTGTCTCCACAGCTATTTTTTCCCCGTAGATAAACTGATGAAAATTGAGTACAGCCAAATACTATTGCAAGCATAGCTCTGTTGTGTAGCTGTCAGAGCTTTAGCGGAATAAGCATCAGGAGCCCTGTTTTGCAGCAGTACAGTCCCTAAGCCATAGCACTTGCATCCACAGACACAGTAACTAGTTCTTTGACTTTCAAATACTTCAGCACAGGTGCTCTTGTAAGCAATTATTTCAAGTGTTCAGATGCCACTATGCTTTGTCATCACAGCAAACTTAACAACTTTTCCCAACAGTTAAAGGAGTTGTTACTGTTGACAAGCGTGGTTACTTTCCCAAGGTAAGTAACAATTCCAAGAAAACTTTGCAATTCAGCCTTGCACTTCAGTGTGGACATTTCAGTCATTGCAGCAATGTTTGACTTGACAAGTTTTAGAACTTCTTCTCTCAAGTGGTGCCCCAAATGTTTTTTCTGTCAAAGCCTACTTGCATTTGCTCTTGTACAGTTCTAAGTTCCTTTCACTGTAGAACTCTTCAGCTTTTCACCAGGTTTTCATCTGGTATCTCCCCATACCAGTATATCAGCTATATAACATTGAACACCCTCCAGAGCTTTAAATGTCTGTTGGATCACTCATTGGTACACTCCAGGAACTGAACAGATGCCAAAAGGAATTCTGGAGAACCCGTACCTGCCATTGCCAAATGGTGTGTTGATGTACAGAGTCTAGAACTTTAAATTCATCTGTATTTGCCAAAATCCACTACTGGCATCTAAAACAGCTTAGACAGCTTCAACTAACTTGTGGGTGATTTCTTCTACTGTAGGTAATTGAAATAGTCCCTTTCTTATGGCTTTATTTATATTTCTTGGATCCAAGCATATTCTTTATTTCCTCTTGACCTGGTCGGTCTACAATTACTATAGAATTGACCCATTTTGTAGGTTCTTCCACTTCTGGTATTACTTGAAGCTATTCCACATGGAGCAATTCTTTTTCTACTTATGAGTTCATCTTTCTGCCACGCATCCTAAACCTTCAAATACATCTTTGTATACTTTAAATATATCCCAGTCACTTTCTGATTCTTCCTTTACCATATTGACTCTTTGCACTAAATTTAAACTTGCCCCAGTCTGTAAGCCCAGCATGGCTTGTGAGTCAAATACCACCACCCAAAATTCCAGCAATGCTTTCTTATCCTGATACTTACACTCCAAATTGCATTTACAATATATTTGCAGTATTCTCCCAAGTAGATTATCAGCTAGACCAGGGGTCCCCAACGCGGTGCCCGCGGGCGCCTTTGCGCCCGCCGGGGGGTGTAAGTGCGCCCGCGGAGCCCTCGGGGTTGTTGTGTTTTTTTTTTGCTCCGCCGGCAGCGCTTGGCGCCCGCCGGCAGCGCTCGGGGTGTTTTTTTGTTTTTTGCTCCGCCGGCAACGCTCGGGTTTTTTGTTTTTGTTTTTGTTTTTTTGGCGCCTGCCGGCAGCGCTCAGTTTTTGTTTGGTTTTTTTTGGCGCCCGACAGAAGAAAAAGGTTGGGGAACACTGAGCTAGACACTTGAGCTGCAAAGTGGTTCAGCCCTTAAAGTGTTGTATAACTTTACAGATATCACATTGGCCTGTGCCCCAGTATTGATTTTTAAACTCACGGTTTTGTGATCATTGAGAAAATCCACATTCCACTCATCCTTGGCAAGCTCAGCTCTCAGTATACTGAGGAACAGATCTTGTCGGTGTTCATCTGCTTCTGTGAGGGCAAGTGTTTGCCCTGGGATATTTCCTTTCCAGAGTTGCACATTTTGGCAAAAATGATTCGTCATTCTTGCCCATATGCAGGACAGTTCCTTATGGCATGGCTACAACCACATTTATAACAACCCTCAGTGGCCTCTGACTGCTCTTTTTTTCACTTCTCTTGATTGCAAGGCTTTTATTAGCAGCAGGACTGCATGCCTGGGTGTTTACTAATGACATGCTTACGTTGCAGTATGTGTGCATGTTTTTCCAGTTCATCCAGCCCTTTTAATTGTTTTGCAGTCATTTCATCTGCATGACATGTCCACAATATGTTCAAGGGTTATATTAATCTCCCTCAACAACCGAGCTCGCACTGAGATTGATGCAATGCCATACACAATGAGGTGTTTAATGAGTGATTCACACCGTTTTCCAAATTCACAAGATTGTGCTGCCAGTTTTAAATCAGTCACACGTTAGTCTCCATCTATATGGTTTGCAGTGAAACATTTGTGCCTCTCATATGACACATGCCTTTGCAGAGCACAGTCTGCCTCACACTTATTCTTTAACACCTGTATTTTTCCTTTACCTGCCACATCAAATTGAAAAGTGTTTCATTCCTCTCTTGCTTCTTCACTAGGGTTGCTAACTTTCTAATCGCACAAAACTGAACATCCCTGCCTCGCCCCTTCCCTGAGGCCCCGCCCTTCCCCAAGGCCCTGCCCATGCTTACTCCATCCGCCCTCCCTCTGTCATTCCCCACCCTCACTCACGTTCACCGGGTTGGGACTGGGGATGAGGGGTTCGGAAGAGGGCTAGAGCAGGGGGTTGGGGTGGGGAGGGTGAGGACTCCAGCTGGGGTGCAGACTCTGGGGTGGGGCCAGGGATGAGGGGTTTGGGGTGTAGGAGGGGACTCCAGACTGGGGCAAGGGTTTGGGGTGTGGGGGGGGGGGGGGGGGCTCCGGCTGAGAGGGTGGGCTCAGGGGTGGGCCGGGGATGAGGAGTTTGGGGTGCAGGAGGGGGCTGGGGCAGGGGGCATGTGGGTTGGGGCTCCAGGAGGGAGTTTGAGTGTGGGAGGGGACTCGGAGCTGGGGCATGGGGTTGGGGTGCGGAAGAGGGTTTGGGGTGTGAGGTTCCGGCGGCGCTTACCATGGCTCCCGGGAAGCACCTGCCAGGTCCCTGCAGCCCCTAGACGCACAGGTGGCCAGGAAGGCTCCACGCACTGCCCTTGCGCCCACAGGCGCTGCTCCCGCAGCTCCCATTGGTCGCTGAACAGCTCAAGTCCTTGCTTCCACTTTCTCCAGTTTTTCTGCTGCATTTCCTTCAGACACTAACTTTCCTGGAAGTTTTAGTTGGTCCTTTATTTTTTCAGGTCTGTTCTACCCTTTTCTTACATCATATCAGAACAAATCTAAAAGTAATAGCTGTTGCCAACTTGTT
The DNA here is from genome assembly GCA_003942145.1 of Platysternon megacephalum. NCBI lineage: Eukaryota > Metazoa > Chordata > Testudines > Platysternidae > Platysternon > Platysternon megacephalum. The sequence continues at coordinate 460,657 of QXTE01000469.1, forward strand.
GTTATAACATAAGGAAAGGTACTGAAGACTCTAAGTAACAGGAAACACTTTACTTAACATGTTGTTGAGAACTGTACATAAACATATTGCTGGCTTGCCTGGCAGGCTCCAAGTGCTTTAGCAATGTGCTTCTGCTGATAGGTCTCACTATACAATAATTGCCCCCATACAATATTAAGAGTAACTTTGGTTCCTACACCAGAGTTCCTATCATCATTACGCAGAGAGCAAATCCAGGAACCAGAAGAAAGCTGACAGTAGCAGTAGCTCTCTTTTATTGTATGAATATACCTCTAATCTGAGTCCAAGAGCAATTTAGAAAAAAGTGACTGTCTTGTCCACTAACAAAGAACATACTGATTTCCATTGTCCTTAATTAAAACAGGAAGTGGCAGGATGAGAAATTTTAATAAAAAAATGTGTCCCTAATGACAAAACCCAAACTGGATTAGTTTGCAATTCAGAGGTCAAATGAATCATTGCTTTATCTGCAGGAAGGATGATCTTGTAGTTATGGCACTGAAGTGGGACTCAGGAAAAAAAATGGGTTCAGTTCCTGCTTTTTCCACAGATTCCCTGTGTGTCCTAAGTCTGTTCACTTTCTCTCTCTGGGCCTTAGTTCCCCACCTGTAAAATGGTGGGATAATGCTATTTCCTCATCTACTTACATTATAAGCTCTTGGGGGCAGTGACTGTTTCTTACTATGTGCTTGATTTGCTTGTACAGTATCACACAAGAGAGTCCCTGTTGTGGGTGGGACTTCCACATGCTATTGTAATACAAACAATAATAAACGGCAATCTATTTCAGGTACTTCATGGCCCCCCTCACCAGATTATCCAAGCACCTCACACTCTTTCGTGTATGTATCCTCACAATACCCTGTGAGCAGGGCCAGCCCACAACATTTTGGCACCTGAGGCAGGGAGCTCAAATGACACCCCCATGCCCTCTCGCTTGGGTCAAAAATTTTAAAGATCTCAATTCTGCTTTCTTCCTGTTCTACTCCTCTCATTATGGTGGGGGACAAGGTGGGTGAGACCCCTTGGGCAGACCCCGCTGCCCCTCCTCCACCTGCGCCCCCCCCCCCATCATTCCACCTAGCCTATACCTCAACCGCCGCAGGGGGCAGACCCTCAATGTGGCGCCCGATGGGCTGGCCCGCCTCAGACCCCGGCTCAGTAGGGGGCGACGGAGAGAAGATACCAGCCCCTAGTGGGTCAGGACAGGGAAACACAAAGGCTGCTCCCTGGGGGTCATCCTCTGGAAAAGGGAAGGAGACGGCCCCACGGGTGGGAATAGCATCGCAGGAGGTGGAAGGGATAAGGACGGGGTCGGCATCAGGGGCAGGGCAGGTGTCAGGAGAAGGGTCGGGGAGAGGAGCAAGGGTGGGGTTGGGAGCCCCAGCAGCCGAGCCACTGGTGGGTGGCACCTCTCAGCCTGGCTTAGGGGTCTGTGGGGTGAGAGGGCGGCCCTCAACGATGCCAAGCTTGTCATCTAAGGCAGGTGGTGTGGCCGTGGCATCCTCAGGTGGGGAATCAGCAATGGGGCCCCCACCCAGGAAGGAGGTCGGCTGCCCTGCAGCAATGAGGGATGCCCCTGGTGACTCACGTCCCGGCTGTGTGGCACTGGCCGTCACCTTGATAGGCTCGGCGGCCATTATCAGGGTGCCACCTGCGGCCGGGCAGGTGGAAGAGTCCAGGGGCTCCTCAGAGGCAGGAGCAGAAGCAGCGGTTAGGGGGAGGGATCATGGGGAAAGGGGGGCCGGGGCGAGGTTGCTCAGATCGAGGCCCGCTGGCAGACGGTCGTCCTCCCCCTGGGTGACTGGGGTCAGACCCAGGGCCTCGATCTCCTCGAAAATGGAGGGAAGATCACCCACCACCACCCCGGGGACCTCCTCGCTGGCACCCGAAACGTCGCTCACCTTGGGCATTGCAGGGGACTTAGGTGGTATGAGGGCAGGAGGGACTTCATTGGGGGCTCCCCGGAGGAGGGACTCTGGAGGAGGGGCGGTGCTACCCTCCGATGCCGCCACGTCTTCCCCAGTCGGCACTGTTGGATGGAGTACTTCCGAGGGCAAGGCAGAAGGCTCGGTGTCGGTGCCCCCCTTCTGGTCTTCCAGGGGGCCTCTGCATCCGATGGCAGGAGCGGAGGTCGAGCCTTCCACTTGCCCCACTTCCCCTGTACTAGGTCCCAGCCCTCCATGACATCATCCGTGGGCTGGTGGACAGGGGTCGGGTCGGGGGGCAAGGGCAATGGCTCGGGGGCTCGGGGAGGTAGCAGGGGCGGCACAAGGAAGGGAAGATTCTCCCTGGGGCGGGCCCTCTCCCATGCCCGGCGGTACCCCGCCGCACCCTCCTCCACAGGCCCCGCTAGACTGCACGCAGTGGAGGCGGGGCTCTCCCGCTCGTCTGGGCGTGCTGGGGGAGGTGCCCCCAGGGCCTGAGCGGGAGCAGTGGTGAACTGAGAAGGAGGAGGGGCGACTCCGGGCGCCGGGCAGCCAGGGGGGCCGGTGCCCTGTTGGGGCTCGGGGGTCCCAGACGCTCCTCCTTGCCAGGCCAAGGGGAAGTCCCTAGAGACGTGCCCCATCACCCGGCAGAGGTAGCACCGGGCCTCCCCCATAGAATAATACACCCGGTAGCGGGCCCCCTGGTAGGGGACCAGGAAGGACCCCTCGAGCGCTTCTCCATCACGCGCTGCCAGCGGCAGTTGAAGCTGCACCTGCCGGCAGAAGGAGAGGACGTGACAGAGGGCGGGGTCTTTGCAGCCCAGTGAGAGAGGGCTGACAACGGAGAGGGGTTTCCCCAGGGTAGACAGCGTGGGAAGTAGGGCGGCATTGGGGAGGAAGAGAGGGACGGCGGTCCGGACCACATGGACGCCCAGGTCCTCAAGCGGCTCCAGGGGGATGAACACCCCCCACACCGCCAGGCCCTTCTCCACTGCCTCCTGGGCGGCAGCCTGCGACTCCAGGAAGAAAACGACCTTTCTGTACATTTTGGAGGCCGCCACGATGGCCGTGGGCCCCATCACCCTTGCCAACGCCCGCACATAGGTCTCCACGTGGGGCGAGGCGGGCACCAGGAGGCAACGGACGTGGCAGTGGGCTATGGGGCTGTGTCAGGGGCCCTGCCGGAGGACGACCGGGAACCAGTGACCCTGCCTCCCCATACGCTGTGAGAAGAGCTGCGGGAGTTTCTCGAAGATGTCCGTGGCTCCCGCAACAAGGTGCGGCTCGCTCTCCAGCGATGGGTGGATTTTCATCAAATCCTCCAGGCTGCGAGAGCCCTCATGGGGGAGGGTAAAAGGACCAGGAAGCAGGCCACCGCTGCCTACCAGCGGGTCCACGGCTTCCGTGATTCCTTGCTCACCTACGGGGTAGGTCACGGTTTGCTGCGCAGCCCAATGGGGGCCGTGAGCGTCCCTGCCGGCGAGGATCCCCCCCCCAAGCCCTCCTCATGGCACCCATCAGCTTCGCAACATTGAACACCCGGGGCTGTAGGATGGATCACCGCAGGTCCCAGGTGCTCTCCTTCCTTCGGATGGGGGGGTACTCTGTGGTTTTCCAGCAGGAGACCCATACGGATCCGGCCGCCAAAGATAGCTGGCGGCTGGAGTGGGGGGACAGCATTTATTTTAGCCATCTCACCACCAATTCGGCTGGGGTGGCCACCCTGTTCTCCCCCAACTTATGGCCCAAGGTGCTGGGGGTCACTGAGGCTGTGCCGGGCCGCCTGCTGCACCTCTGGGTCTCTATGGAGGGGCTAATGGTCAATCTTGTCAACATTTATGCCCCGACATCAGGCCCGGAGTGGCTGCGTTTCTATCAGCAGACGTTCGCCTTCCTCGGCTCCTTGGATCCTCGCGAATGCCTGGTCCTGGGTGGGGATTTTAACACCATCCTCGAGAAGTGGGACTGCTCGGGGACCAAGCAGTGCCCGGCGGCCGCGGATGTCCTCCGGGACATTGTCGACCATCACTCCTCGGGGGACGCCTGGCACGATGTCTCAACGTTCACCTTTGTCCAGGTGGAGGCCCATCGATTGCGCCATTCCCGGTTGGACCGCATCTACCTATCACGCTTCCATCTTTCACGGGCCCACTCCTCCAGTATCCGGCCAGCCCGATTTTTGGATCACCATCTAGCGTCCATGTACCAGCAATGGAGATACAGGTGAGCAACCGTTTTCATGTTCTCTCCACAGGTACTAATGCGGAGACTGGAGTAGACGATACATCTGAGGGAAGGGAGCAGAAGGAGACTCCACTGATTGGAAGGCATGAGATGCACTGTCCTAGGGATGGGGGTTCCATGACCACCGCTCCCAAGAGGAGGAGGGGGCGGTGGTCGGGGACTCCCTCCTCAGGGGGACTGAGTCATCTATCTGCCGCCCCGACCGAGAAAACCGAGAGGTCTGCTGCTTGCCAGGAGCTAGGATTCATGATGTGACGGAGAGACTGCCAAGACTCAAAGCCCTCGAATCGCTACCCCTTCCTGCTTCTCCACGTGGGCACCAATGATACTGCCAAGAATGACCTTGANTTCTAACTTTGACACTGTGCAGGGAAAAGGCCTGGGTAGAGACCGTTGAATTGTGGAAGTCAACGAATGGCTACGCAGATGGTGTCGGAGAGAAGGCTTTGGATTCTTTGACCATGGGATGGTGTTCCAAGAAGGAGGAGTGCTAGGCAGAGACGGGCTCCACCTAACGAAGAGAGGGAAGAACATCTTCGCAAGCAGGCTGGCTAACCTAGTGAGGAGGGCTTTAAACTAGGTTCACCGGGGGAAGGAGACCAAAGCCCTGAGGTAAGTGGGGAAATGGGATACCGGGAGGAAGCACGAGCAGGAGAGTGCAAGAGGGGAGGACTCCTGTCTCAGACTGAGAAAGCGGGACAATCAGCGAGTTATCTTAAGTGCCTATACACAAATGCAAGAAGCCTGGGAAACAAGCAGGGAGAACTGGAAGTCCTGGCACAGTCAAGGAACTATGATGTCATTGGAATAACAGAGACTTGGTGGGATAACTCACATGACTGGAGTACTGTCATGGATGGATATAAACTGTTCAGGAAGGACAGGCAGGGCAGAAAAGGTGGGGGAGTTGCATTGTATGTAAGAGAGGAGTATGACTGCTCAGAGCTCCGGTATGAAACTGCAGAAAAACCTGAGAGTCTCTGGATTAAGTTTAGAAGTGTGAACAACAAGGGTGATGTCGTGGTGGGAGTCTGCTATAGACCACCAGACCAGGGGGATGAGGTGGACGAGGCTTTCTTCCGGCAACTAGCACAAGTTACTAGATCGCAGGCCCTGGTTCTCATGGGAGACTTTAATCACCCTGATATCTGCTGGGAGAGCAATACAGCGGTGCACAGACAATCCAGGAAGTTTTTGGAAAGTGTAGGGGACAATTTCCTGGTGCAAGTGCTGGAGGAACCAACTAGGGGCAGAGCTCTTCTAGACCTGCTGCTCACAAACCGGGAAGAATTAGTAGGGGAAGCAAAAGTGGATGGGAACCTGGGAGGCAGTGACCATGAGATGGTCGAGTTCAGGATCCTGACACAAGGAAGAAAGGAAAGCAGCAGAATACGGACCCTGGACTTCAGAAAAGCAGACTTTGACTCCCTCAGGGAACTGATGGGCAGGATCCCCTGGGAGAATAACATGAGGGGGAAAGGAGTCCAGGAGAGCTGGCTGTATTTTAAAGAATCCTTATTGAGGTTGCAGGAAAAAACCATCCCGATGTGTAGAAAGAATAGTAAATATGGCAGGCGACCAGCTTGGCTAAACAGTGAAATCCTTGCTGATCTTAAACGCAAAAAAGAAGCTTACAAGAAGTGGAAGATTGGACAAATGACCAGGGAGGAGTATAAAAATATTGCTCAGGCATGCAGGAGTGAAATCAGGAAGGCCAAATCACACTTGGAGTTGCAGCTAGCAAGAGATGTTAAGAGTAACAAGAAGGGTTTCTTCAGGTATGTTAGCAACAAGAAGAAAGTCAAGGAAAGTGTGGGCCCCTTACTGAATGAGGGAGGCAACCTAGTGACCGAGGATGTGGAAAAAGCTAATGTACTCAATGCTTTTTTTGCCTCTGTCTTCACGAACAAGGTCAGCTCCCAGACTGCTGCACTGGGCAGCACAGTATGGGGAGAAGGTGACCAGCCCTCTGTGGAGAAAGAAGTGGTTCGGGACTATTTAGAAAAACTGGACGAGCACAAGTCCATGGGGCCGGATGCGCTGCATCCGAGGGTGCTAAAGGAGTTGGCGGATGTGATTGCAGAGCCATTGGCCATTATCTTTGAAAACTCATGGCGATCGGGGGAGGTCCCGGATGACTGGAAAAAGGCTAATGTAGTGCCCATCTTTAAAAAAGGGAAGGAGGAGGAACTACAGGCCAGTCAGCCTCAGCTCAGTCCCTGGAAAAATCATGGAGCAGGTGTGACAGCGTACCCCATAAAGGGGCTCATAAATGTATGTATAATATAACTGG
>QXTE01000470.1:0-45557 GCA_003942145.1 Platysternon megacephalum
GTTCCAAGTAATAATAGACAGAACAAAGTAAGTTACCAAGCAAAATAAAACAAAACACGAAGTCTAAGCCTAATACATTAAGTAACTGAATAGAGATAAAATTTCACCCTCAGAGATGTTCCAATAAGCTTCTTTCACAGACTGGACTCCTTCCTAGTCTGGGCCTATGAATTAGAAGGCTCTTACCTCAAGAGGTTTCCCATTGTTTAGGGAAACAAAATGTCATTGAAATGGACGTGTTCCCAAGGAATGTGTCAATTTCAAGGAATCAACATTTCCCAACTGAAAAATGTTCTGTTGGAAAACTTTCAACTAGCTTTAGTCGGTTTCCATGGTACAATGATTGCGCTTTGCTATGGCACCATTGTATGGTGCATTCATTCAATTTCACACATTCAATGAGGATGTGGTTTATAAAACTGAACCATATTTACCCCTTTAGTTTGTTAAACTATTTCCCCGGTACACCCTACCCCTCAATTTATTGCGTATTGGGCCTGGTTGTGTGATTCCTCCTGCTGTTCTATTTTTCAGTTGTTCAATAAATTAATAAATCAATGCACAAGATTCAAAGATTATAAGACCAGAAGGGACCATTACACCATCCAATGTGCCCTCCTGTATAACACAGGCATCTAATTCCAGCCCAGCCCAGCGTAAGCAGGGGCAACATGAAGATCCAGGCGTGCCCAGGAGTCAAGGTGCAGACGCAGGAGGCCTGCTGGCTGCTCAGCACCATGCGGGAGGTATCAGACACCTGCTCCCTGCCAGGTGCTGCTGTGCCCCCTGCATCCTGGGCTGTGGGTGCACATTGACACTGAGGCTTTAGGGTGACCTCCAGGGCTGAGGGGAAGAGGGGTGGGGGAACCTTCCACCCCCTGCCTGAGGTAGTGGGGCACCCCAGAGAGGATTAGTTAGACACCATAGATCCCAGTCTTGGACATTCTTATGGGAATGCTTAAATTTACTCATGTGAGTAATCTCATTGACTTCATTGGGACTCCTCATATGAGTAAAGTTAAGCATGTAAATAAGTCTTTGTAGGATCAGGTTCTTAGTCTGAATAATGTCCAGCTGACTGATCATTCCAGGACCGAATCAGAATGATGACTATCATTCCTATCATCGTCGGACTGAAAGGAACCTCAAGAGGTCATCTAGTCCAGTCACCTGCACTCATGGCAGGACCAAGCACCATCTAGACCATCCCTGACAGATGGGTCCTGAGAGAAAGAGACTTTGAGGAGAACAGATGGAGGCTACCGGAGCAAGCTTCGCCATCCTGCCCGTCACCCACACCATTTCCTGGGATTCCGGGTCTTTATCATCCCGATCATAAGAGACATCCTGACCAGGACAATTAGACTCCTTTATATTCCCTACCCTCCTTATCCATGGCTGTCATAATAACAAATTACAGAAATACCAACCGCTGGATCCAAACATGTCTCATCCCATCCTCACTGTCTCTGAGTATCAGAAAAGTGTGAAAAGAGCAGATGTGTTGCAGGACTTGCCTGAAAATCCAGAGAGATTTGATGCACATCACTGTGTGCTGGGCTGTGAGGGATTCACCTTGGGGAGACATTACTGGGAGGTGGAGTGGGGGAGGGGATCCTGGGCTGTGGGGTCACCAGAGAGTCTGTGAGGAGGAAGGGCCAGAACAACCCTAACCCTGCAGAGGTGATCTGGGCTGTGGGGCAGTGCAGGGTCAGTTCTAGGGTCATCATGTTACTCTGGATTTGAGGGGGGGGTGTACTTCAGATTTTGATCAAGCTACGTGCAACCATTTTATGTGCATTCAGTCCCTGTGAATTAATAAAATAGAACACCGCATAGATAAGGCTTAATTTGAAAAACAGGCTTTTAGAGTCAAGGTCAAAACTAGCTGGCAGTTTCTGCTAATCAGAATAGGAGGAGGGGAAAGAAAAGTCAACAACTGAGACTGAAAATCTTGGTGGATGAAAACCTTGAGTTCGGGCACCTTTGATATAGAAGTATTATTATGATTAAGATTGTTAGGAATGTTTGTTGATAAGTAGTTTATTGAAAGTTAGGAAAAGTGATGATTTAGTTGGGGTCACTATGACCTATGTGTTTTGTAGAAGTTCGTTTTAAAAGATTATATAATACAGTGTATTTTGGAGCAGTCCTCTGTTGCCATCTTGAGAGATGTTTTTCCTGTCACATTTTCTCCCCAGAGGGTGAGCACCTGGCCACTGCGAACTCACTGTTAATTACTCAATACTGTTCCAGATGTTAGGTAAATATTTGGGATGTTCTAAACCTCTTGCTTATGTTTGTGTGTGCTTAAATCTAATAAACTGAAGTTTTAGATAGAGCCTGCTTACCTGCATTCATCTTGTATCAGACAGAATTGCTGCGTTCCCATTGATTTATTCCTGACACCCCCTGGAGTGACACAGTTAAGTTACCCCTGCCGTGGGTTCTGAAAACCCCGGATAACAATCATAGACCTTCTTACACCTCTTCTACCTCTCCCATAGCCTGGATCCCTCAGTAACTTGTGTTCTTCTCTAGACTTACCCAAAGCCGGTCTCTAAGAACTGTGTGTTAGGGAGAGTGGCTATGAGACTGGAAGGCACAGAGGGAAGGCAAGTACTAGAATGTTTGTTTGTTTCTCTGTGGCGAATTTTTTTAAAAAATTATTATTATTATTATTATTATTATAAATCCTGACAGAAACACTTTTAAATTAAATCTGCCATCTCCTCCTCCCTCCTGCCCCCCCGCCCCCAGACGTTCCACCATTTGAAGTGAAGTGGCTCTTCTCCAATGCCATGTCTTCCCCTCTTTTCGTCGACATTCCCTCAAGGTCGAGGATGATCTCTTTCACACGTTTTATTTTTTATGGGTCCTTTGATGACTGAGGAGTCTGATCATTGAGCCACAGGCTCACTGACAGACGTCAAAGGTGGTGTTGGAAGTCAGGGTTGATCTACGGTTGCTACATGACAGTCGTCTGTCCTTTCTTTTCTGGTGTTTTTCTGAGACCAGAGCAGGCGATTTTCCTCAAATGTGGACATTCCTTCTCTGACAAGTCTTCCCCAGTTATCCCTATCCTGGGCTACTGTCCAGTAGTGTAGCTGGGGGGGGAGTGGCGGGAGCAGCTGCTCCCCCACTGAGCACAAGTGGTGTCTTGTCAATTTCCTGGCGCCTTTGTACTCACCCGGGGGAGAGATAAAAAAAACACTGCGGCGCTTTTATTTTACTCACCCGGCGGCACTTCAGGTCTTCAGCGGCAATTCGGCGGCAGGATCTTCAGTGCCGCCGAAGACCTGGAGCGCCGCTGGGTGAGTAAAAGCGCCACAGCGGGTGGCGCCTTTTTTTTTTATTGCTCCCCCTGTTCCCTCCACCTGGCTAAGCCACTGATACTGTCTCCTAGTGTGTGGTGTCGATGCCCCATCTCTTGATATTTGTCTTGTGGATGTCTTTAAATTGTTTCTTTTGGCCTCCGTTTCCCTTCTCCTTTGGTGAGTTGGCCATACAGCAGTTGTTTTGGTAACCATACATCAGGTGCCAAGATGGGGATTTGCGTGCCATCTATTGCCCCACCGCAATTAGGGAACCCCATTGCGGTAAAACCATCCACTAAATCCTGCACATTTCCAAGACTCACTACCCTTCGTAGCAGAAGTCGATTAATGGCCCTGCACACTTGGAGCACAGCAGCTCCCACGGTTGATTTACCTATTCCAAATTGATTCCCCACTGACCAGCAACTGTCTGGAGTTGAAAGCTTCCAAATAGCGATCGCCACTCGCTTCTCCACTGTCAGAGCAGCTCTCATCTTTGTGTTGTTGAACTGCAGGTCAGAGGAAAGCTATGCACAAATATCCTGGAAAGTGGCCTTCCACATTCGAAAGTACTGCAGCCACTGCTCATCATCCCATACCTGCAAAACAATGCAGTCCCACCAGTCAGTGCTTGTTTCACTGGACCAGAAACAGTGGTCAACCGAGTGCAGCTGCTCTGAGACTGCTAGCAGCAAGTGTGAATTGTTTTTTTCAATGGCTTGCAGCAGGGCAGCAAGCAGGACATCGCTATTTTCCACGCGATGGACTCTACTTCAGCTCTGGAAATACTGCAGGAGAAGGCGTGAGGTATTTGAGATGCTCGCAGCAAGAGTGCACAACTGAGCAGGATCCATGATTCTGGGGTTATGGCGTATGCTGTAGAACTGATGAATGAAATTGTTTTTAATTGCTCACTTTATTAATGTAACTTCATAAGTAAAGTTTTATGAATGAAACAACATTCATTCATAAAACCGGTTACCCCAATAACTGGCTAATTGACAATTAAGATGCTTGTTAAGAGCCATAGCTGTTCAGCCAGTTGCCCTTGTAAGTTTCACTCTTAATTCAATTCCTGCTTAAATCACTGAGACTTGCACTGTTTCAGTATTGTAACTTTTGTTCACTGTTTGCCATTCATTACACTTGCCTACATTGTAACTTCTGTTCACTGTTTGCCATATTGTAATTTAAACTTCATTTTAAAACGCTTACTCCATTTCGTAAAAGCTGGCTGCAACCTTTATTTTTGCAAAACCCTGCTGTAATCTTATTAGTTTAGTTTAGATGTTTGAATGAGGTATGTATGGATGATGGAATCAACCCTCCAGCACCAGCCTGTCCTGATGAAATAGAGTTCAAACACCAACGACTGAAGATGCAGACAACAGCCCTAACAAAGTAAGAAGAGTCCATCCTAAAAAGAAAAGAACAAAGGTACAATAGAAGGAAGATCAAAGCCAGGTCTGAGGCTGAAAGTCACGTCTGCAATTGACGGGTGATCAATCACACTGAACCCAGAGGCAGCGTGACACAGTAAGACCTATAGACTCTGGATTCAAACTAAAGCCTACAAAAAGGATGGGTGAGATGGAAGACTTTGGAGGGTAACGTTCTGCTGCCAACATGGGAGGGCAGACCCAGCCCTTCCTTGTGCCCGGCTTTCCTGGCCAGTTAGCCGCCACAAGCTACGAACCCCAGCTGCAAAATCAAGCCACGGACTCAAGCTATGTTCAGGACTGGTAACTATACAGCAGCTGCAGAACATCTAATGGATGTGTGTGTGTGTGTGTATGTGTATGTGTGTATGTGTGTGTGTGTATAGGTATTAGTTATTGGTCATAAATCAAATTGTGTTATCATAATAAATGTGGCATCTTTGCCTTGCCCCCTGTGTAGTTTTGTCTGCATAACAACGCATGGGGTTTTTAAGGTGCGAAAACCACTGGGTTGTTTGTCATTGATATTAGGGAGGGAGGACAGGGAGAGCAGTGCATCATGGGATGCCAATTCAATGTTTCCATTCTCCCCTGCGACAATGTTTTGGTACCATGAGGCACTGCACAAACTTCCCAAAACACACTGCGGCAAGTTGCACTTTGGGATAGCTACCCACGATGTACTGCTTTGTGCATCGATGCAGGCGCTGCTACCGAGGACACACTCCATCGAGACAATGAGCATGGTGTGGCCATGCACAATCGACTTCACAAATTCGGAGGCTCGATGTCGAATTAGGTAAATTTGACTTAATTTTGTAGTGTAGACAAACCCTTAGAATCAGCTAATGCTCTTTGATCCTGGTTAGACTCTTATCTGAGAACACAGATGGGTTGGACTTAAACCTTCAGACCTTATAGTGATAAAGACACGGGCTTCACCAGAAACTCCAGTGTAGCAGTACAAAGGTTGTTTATTACTGAAGTAATTAAAAGGGGAGTTTCTACTTGGAGGATGAGATGGAAAATATCATTATGAGGATGATAATGACGGTACTGAGCAGTTTTCGGGAAACTGGAAGCGGAGCCTCTTGGAAATTGTCATTGTCGTCATCTGGCCTGGAGCACTTGGAAATCTGAGTCTGCTGCCACCAACACTGGCACCCTAGAGGCGCTTCTTTGGGATCCTTATCTGCAAAGTGTAATGAGGGTGTAATAGCGACTGGAATTATGGTAGCTTTCCAGTTCCTTTTCTACTTTCGCTTTCTAGCTTGGTGAAGGCATCGAGAGAGACACATCTCACTTCAGTGTCCCACAAAGAAGAAACACAATTTTGGCAGAAATACGGAAGGAAAGACCAGGATTCAGCTCTTTGTCTCTGTAATTTCTTACTAAGAATTAATTTTGCAGTCTCATCACTGAAATAGTCACTGACAATGTAAACTAATTAGAGGAGAATGGATGAGGATTTTAGAAAACCTGGGAACACCAGGGAGAGCTCAAAACTGTTCCAAAGCTTATTTCCAGGATGTATCAGGTATGTGAGCTTCTGTCACTTGAATACCATCTCCTTTGCTCTTTGATATCTCCTAGGAGACATTTATTCCCTGTGTGAATTATTAACTGCAAAATGATCCAATAATCCCAGGATAAATGTGTCTTACTCTTGAATACAAACTTTGCTTTGGAACTATATATTCAAAATGATATATGAGCTATTTTTTTCCTCTCCTTTCATTGAAATTCAACACCAGGCTATTCTTGTTATTTGATTTAAGAATTTACTTCTTTGCACCTATATTTTATTCAAGAAAACTGGGCCTGATCCTGCTCTCAATGCATTCCAAGGGAGATTTGTTATGAATTAACTAATTGCATATTTCTATTTTGCAAAGTAAGTTACAAACTCTCGCAAATCCACGTTTATGGGAAGTCTCTTTCTCTGTGGTCCCTGTTACTTAATAACTTTGTTTATGGAACGGAATCATTTTGCCTCTGATCTGTTGAAAGAAAAGAAATGGGTAAAAAACCCACAAGAATCTTTCTCTCTCACACACACACTCTGTTTCTCATTCCTTAAAACTTTTTTCTCCACTGATAGAATTACTACCAACTTTTACACTCATCTGACTTTTTTAAAATGTGGATTTTGTAGCGATGGGACAAGATCAGACTTATAAAGGAAACACATTTTGAACTGTAATTGAATGGCTGTTCTAACTCCGTAATATGAAAGAGTTCACTTAACAATGTATTTGTTCCTTTTTTATTTAATGTGTCTTTAATGTTTGACTTTAATGATTTAGGATTAATCAGTGTTATACTCACTATGATAAGTTTTTTCATCCTTCTTCCCATTGTCTAGAGATTAAGTCACAGTGAAGATGAAGATTCTTTCATTCTGCCACAGCTCCAGAGCCAGCTCCCCTCTCCCTGGTTTTATTGTTTTCTTCCTTACTTTTTATGGTCACAAGATGGAATCAGGTAGGAATCTGCCCTGTGTCTGCTGTTTCTTAGAGGATTTATTTAGGTCCCTGAAGTGTCTTAACAACATGCTCCACTCAAAGTGAATGTAACTACTCCCAGTGTATAAACTTAACCACACAGCAAGATCAGCACCTTCATTATTCATTGTTTGCTCTGATTATGTTGCTGCTGGGTTATTTTATTTGCTCCTGGGATAGTGCACAGGTCTGTTTCTTCACACAAGTATTTTTAAAAGATTGTCAAAGATGCCCAAAGCATTGGGTGGACACTTATTGAAGAGCTTAATAATAACAATAATAAATAATAAAATCAAGTAACGTAGTGGGTTTCACATGTAAAAAAGATCAGAGCCATAGTTTAAGACTAATGTGCACAAAAACATAAGAACCAGAATATATTGATGTCATGTGACTTTTTTAATTGGGCCTGTTAGCTAATACATATATGTTAGGTGTAGTATACACCCTATTATTAGGCATTATGTGCACGGTAATCCTATAATGTACATTAGAGAGAGAGTTGGGAAGTTAAGTTAACTGAATGTATTATGATCCTCCCACAAGTCTGTTCACCAATAACTAATATCCCACCACACTTTACAAATCTGAAGTTAGCGTTCACAATAGAAAATAGAAAGCCTGTCAAAGCCATAAAAGGTGTGTCCTAGCACTGGTTGGGATGTACCTCTACACCCACCTGGTTTGGAACGTGGTATCCAAAACAGGGGTAAGGAAGGTACAGAACAACGAGTTAAGAAACTGGTAGGTTGGATCTTAGGTGATGTATAAAGTGTTTTCTCACTTGTGAATAGCCCTGGTATAAACATAAGTGCATTTTGGAGGGGTGTATTTTTGAGGCACGCCTTCTGTGTAATGTGTGCACGCTGCAAGGTAAGAATTGCTTCCCAGGAGGAGGGTACGGATGTCTCCTTTTCATAGTGTACTGTTCTGTCTTTAGCCAATAATTTTGGCTAAGTTTGGTTATTTGGTCTCTTGATCATAAGACGTATTGAACCATAAATGTCCAACAATTGGCTATAGCAATAGAGCTATGTCTCAGGAACACCTTGGTGAAAGAACACCAAATATGGCCCAACAATCCTACCCTTATTCCTGGTGAGGCCCAGCAAATTTCTTGACAATGTCAGTAAGTGTGTCAATTTGAGAGCACTTAGAAAAATGGGCTGTTGAATAGTAAGCTTGTCTCAACTATATACCGAGCACGTCTATTTCCAGGTCGCTGCCTCAGTTTCTCTGATGTGTGACTTTGCCAGGGACTGAACACACCCGTCTTCAGCTTCCCACCCCATGTCAGCACTGCGTGCCTGTGCCATGCATTGCATCTACCGATTCTCAGCTCCCTTCTCTGTCCCGTGCGCTGTGCCTGGGCCATGCACCAAGCTTGCCTGTCATCAGCTCCATGCCCCATCTCAGTGCTGTGTGCCTGTGCCATACAGTGAGTCTTGAGTGTTCTTATAACAGAGCCCCAGTCCTGCTGCCCATGAGCGCTGCTCTCGCTTAAACATTCAGGCTGAAATTTTCCATTCTGGGTGTCTGCCTCTGGCTGAACTTTTTGGAAAGTGTGTATAAAATGGAACCTGTTGGATGTGTCCTTCATATCAAATTCCCACTCTCCTCTGAGCTGCTTTTGTTCTTGTTGTTGTTGTCGTGGTGCATTTTCCAGCAAAATTCACAGTGATTGGACACCAGGACCCTATCACTGCCATCGTGGGTCAGGAAACTGTGTTACCCTGTCACCTGTCCCCGCCGATGAGCGCTGCAAACA
Source organism: Platysternon megacephalum (assembly GCA_003942145.1). Classification (NCBI taxonomy): domain Eukaryota; kingdom Metazoa; phylum Chordata; order Testudines; family Platysternidae; genus Platysternon; species Platysternon megacephalum. The sequence continues at coordinate 9,029 of QXTE01000470.1, forward strand.
TGGAGGTGAGATGGTTCCGATCTCAGTTTTTATCCATTGTGCACCTGTACCGTGATGGGAAGGATCAGTATGATGGGCAGATGCCAGAGTATCGGGGAAGGACAGAGCTTTTGAAAGCCCGACTCACAGATGGAAATGTTTCCTTGAGGATTCTCAATATCAGACGCTCTGATGAAGGACAATACCACTGCTTTGTTGAAGTCGATACTTTTTATAAAGAAACTATAGTGGAACTGCAGGTAGCAGGTAAGTGGCTTGTGTCTGTTTTATCTTTGTGTGTTCCAGTGGCTTTGTTCTTTCCTATTACAGTAACTGTGACTCCCTGCTTGCAAATTATTTTACAATAACACAGTGTATCTAAATTTCAGCAAACAGCCACTTTCATACTGGGGAAAATACACTGAAAACGTTCCCAGCATTAATTAAAAACATTTTCAGGATGGTCAAGGTACTTTCTTGCCCAAAAGAAATTCTTGATTGACTCGAAAAGGGGTCCTTGGTTAGGAGGGAAAGGACTTCTGGACACGTGTGGCCTTCCAGTTGCTCTACTTAGAATGTGGGACTGCCAGACTTTTCTGGCTTTTTTATTGGTTCAGTGTTAGTCGCTACTTAGAGGTGTAGTTAATATCAAATGAAGCCTTCTTATTAGCTGAGACTGTATGATGGTGGTAGTGGGAAAGTTATGTATTTAGATAACTCTTAGATAAGGCAGTGCATTTGTCCCATGCTGCTTTGACACTGTAACCAGGAAACAAGTTAGACTTTTAAAAAATGTACATATATATCCACCCAATGCATTAAAGACCAGATTTTCAAAGAGTTCAGTTCCCATTTAAGTATCTAAATCAGGGGGTTTCAACCTTTTTTCATTTGCAGAACCTTAACAAATTTCGAATGGAGGTGCAGACCCCTTTGGAAATATTAGACATACTCTGTGGACCCCCAGGGATCCACGGATCACAGGTTGAAAACCACTGGTCTATGGTAATGACAACCTTTTGTGGACCCTGTAGACATACAGGTTGAAACCACTGATCTAAATGAAGGGGTCATATCTCCAGAGGTGCTCAGCACTCTGTTGCTCCTGTGTTGAGACAACAATATTTCCCACTGACTCAATGACATTATTTTAAATATTTGTTCACATTTTTGTGTGTCCATGAGCATTGGGATTTCAGAAATTCCAGTATCAGTTATACCTTCTACTGATAACCCACATGAATAAGTGCTTTCGAGTGTGAGTAAGAGATCAACAAACTGTCCCTCATCCCTTATGCTTTAGAAATTATTTCATGGAATTAACACCTTTATGTATTTCCCCTTAGGTCTGGGCTCTGCTCCTCTCATCTCTGTTGAGGATCACCAGGATGGAGGGATCCGGGTGGTTTGTCGATCAGCTGGTTGGTATCCAGAGCCCAAAGTGCTATGGAGAGATCTCAGTGGGCAGCATTTACCATCACTCTCTGAAGTAATATCCCAAGGGGATAATGGCCTGTTTGAAACAGAAACTGCTCTCATTGTAAAAGAACATTCAAACCAAAACTTGTCCTGTTGCATCAGGAACATCTTTCTCAATCAAGAAAAGGAATCAGCAGTTTATATAGCAGGTCAGTTACCATCCAAACCCCACACTGAACTCATCAGCACTAGAAACAAAACACAACATAGGAAACAAAGAACTGAAGCATCTCTGGTGAATATTATATAATCTGCATACAAACAAAAGAGATGGGAGGCTGGTGTCTTTATGGGGTCAAAGTTCAGGCAATTTGATTACCTTGATTGTGAATATTCAGATTATCAAAGGTTTAGGTTGCACATAAATTCAATCTTTAATCTGACTTTCCTGAGATTCTAACAAACAAAACAAAGAACCCTTCAGTGTTTTCGAGAGGAAATAGTCACTCAACCCTCGGACACAGTGTGCTCCTGCAACCTTAAATTCACCTTCATGTTTTGAATGTGGTAATTTTGATAGTGTGGCTTGTTTGTGATCTTTTCACTTCACCAACTCATTGTTTATTATTTGTTATATGAAATGTCACCTAACTCCTGTTGTTGTTTCTTTTGATGTTCAATTAGACTTGTGCTTCTTCAGTCATTTTGGTCCAGATCCACAAAGAGACTCACTTTGACCTTGTCCTCGCACAAAAAGTTTCACTGATTAGCTATTTAATTAATTAACACAACTTGCTTTTCTGAACACTCTTATACAAGTTTCAAAGTGCCTATATTGATTTAGCTTGTCAATTCCTTACTGACTTAAGCTAAATGGAGGTAGGATACTATTAAGCTAATTTACAATTTAAGGTTTTATGCATCAATTTAGTTAAATTGTTGCAACCCTCTTTTGAGGTCAACTATTGAACCAATTTAAGAATGGCCACCTGAAAGAGTTGCATAAATTTCACTAATTCAGTGCACAAGCCATGTGCAGAGACGGTCTTCAGCACATTTGAAAATTTCACCCTAGTTAGATGATTCAATCACTGTGAACACAAGGACAGCAAAAGAAGATTAATTAATTTGCTGCACAAATGTTTGCAGCAATTGTAATTATGATTCCTCCAAATATTTTGGGGGTAATAGTGAATTTTTCAAAAATATTGTAATTAATCTGGCAATTTCTGAATGTTGCCGAACACTGAGAGCCAAATTCTTTGCTGGCGTAACTCTATTGAAGTCAACGGGGTTTTATGAGCAGAGAACTTGCACTTGAACTCTCTGACCTTCTGAACAGCAGTGAATCCAATCAGGCCTGTGTATTCAAGAATAAATCCGTATTGAAGCTGTGGTGGTTGGAGCCATTTTTAAAAGCTGTTTCTGGTCTTTTTTGTGTCATAGACAGGCACAGGTTGTGGAACTAGGGATGCGGGCACCCCCTGGCTTGAAGTGGTTTCCATCATGTACAGAGTTTATAGTTTGGTTCAATGGTTCTCAGCACCCCCACTATGCAAGTTGTTCCAGCACCTCTGTAGACAGGGCCATGTTTTCACTCTTGTCTGACAGAATCCTGCTGGGGCTATTTATGGATTCATATAGAATAAAAACATCTGATTTCAGTGACCACTTCCATACTAAGGCAAGTCCTGGTGTTTTGCTTTTCAGATCCATTTTTCCCAAGGGTGAATCCCTGGATGGTGGCTCTGAGTGTGATCCTGGGGGTTTTGTTTGGTTTCACTGGTTTCACTGTTTGTCTCTTTAAAATGAAAGGTAAGTAGTAGAGGGAGACATATATTGTGAATACAGGTTTTATCCTAATAAGTGAATAAGGGCAATTTAGGAATTTAACATTATAAGGACATGTGACCTGCTGGACTTGTCTTTAACAAAGGAGAAGAATGCATGTGAATTCATTGATAGAGGGTGGGTGAGGAGGAGAACTGGTGGGAGGAGAGTCTCAAGCAATAGAACTGAGCCAGAGAATCACATCATAGCAACATACATCTGAAGAAGTGGTTTTTTTACCCACAAAAGCTTATGCCCAAATAAAGCTGTTAGTCTTTAAGGTGCCACTGGACTCCTCATTGTTTTTGTGGATACAGACTAACACGGCTACCCCCTGATACTTCAGATCATAGCAGATACAGCTGCATTCTGCTTGGTCCTCCATCTCCCCCTCTCCCAGTTCTCTGGGGCTACTGGTGTCCATCTCTGGTTCCACTTGAGACAAGTGGAGTGCCTAGGCTCTCATATTTGTACTTAAAATATCGCTTTTGCTAATAAAGTGCAGTGCATTGACAATATAGTGATGGGCCCCATAGAGATGCCCTGGTGGTAAGTCTGTTAATAAACACATTTGTTTCTCAGTTAGGGAGAAAATCATACCAACTTTCATGGAACTCAGACACACCTGTTCATGACCTTGGTGAATTTCATGCATAAAGAATGTCTTTGGCCAACTTCAACATAACTCAGACACATCCCCCTATGATCCTAGTGAATTCCATACATATTTTAACTCTGTTTGATGAAGAAAGGACATAATAATAATTTATATTTATTTCTGTATTTTTAAGGGAAACTTATTGAAGAAGTTGGTAAGTTTCATTTTCCCTTTTCCCACAATTACAGTTTTTGTATACACTTACACAGTTGTACATTAACCTGTTTGTTTCTTTTGTTTGATTTATTTTATATGTGTTCTTGTGTGTGTGTACGAGCATGTTAGTCTACTTTTAAAAAATCTGGGGACAGTTTAAATTATATAAACTTCATGCCAAAATGTTATTGGAGGAGTGATGGGGAAGATAAGTAAGACAAAAGAGGAACTTGACTAGAAAGCCTTAACTTTCATATTGATGATTCAGTGAAATAACATATAAGGAAAGGGAAGGGAAGCTCATAATAAACTATTATTTTTATTTATGTTTATTATTTAGGGAAACGAAATGTAGAAATTGGTAAGTGTCATTATTCCCCCTTTGACAAGAAAACGTTTGTACAAAATTGGATCCTCAGATGGTAGTTTCTTTAATTGGTATGGAGTTGTTTGCTTTTAAATTTAACTTTTAAAATTTTATTGCAATATGAAACCTGTTTTTGTTTGCTTGCTTGCTTTTTTGGGTGTGTGCATGTTTGTTTTTTAATGTAACTTTACAGAATGTGGGGAAAGACTACATTGGATACATTTCACACCAAAAGCTAACTTGAAAAATTGATAAGAAATCGAGCCACAGACTAGAGTTTAAGACCAGAAAACATCACCAGATCCTCTAGACTGAAATATTCTTTCAGCCTTAACTATCATATTGATGATAAAGGGAAATAAAACAAGAGGAGGGTAATGCATAACGGAAACTGATAATTATTTCTTTTTCTTTTATGGGAAATGTGATGCAGAAATTGGTAAGTCTCATTCACCTCCCTCTGAGGAGAAAACTTTCTTGCAACGTTGGATCTTTTGTGGGGGTTTCTCTTTAATTTTTGTGTAGTTGGTTCATTTTTAATTTAACTTTTTAAAAGAAATGGGGGCAAGACTGAACCTGAGGAATTTCAAACCAAAATGTAATCTGAAGTGTTTTACTCAACAAAAACGATGTTTGTATTGTGATGCTCTCTTCAGACTCTACCAGCTGAATAGAAATAATCTCTGAGCCTTTACATCAATAATTCTAAAACCAAATACATGTAACTTGTAAAAGAAGAAGCAAGCTACACCGATACAGTGCACTCTGACACTATGGGCACGTCTTCAAGCAAAAACAAAATCAAACAACTGCAGCAGCTCAAACGTGTCTGCACTGCGATTTTATAGCCAGGCAGCCCAAGCCCCGTGAGCCTGAGTCTGCTGATCCAGGCCAACCTCTGGCCTTTTATTGCAGTGTAGACATACCCTCAGGGGCTAAGCCCAATAGAAGTGCCTCTGTGGAAGCTCAGTAAATAAATGCTCATAGACTGCAGAAAGGAAACAAATTTACAGCAATTTTAAAGCTTCAAAACAAAGTCCTTTTTGAGTCATCAGTGTCAAAACGTATTGACTGTAAAATCTCTCTGCCCAGCATTCACATAACTCAGACACAGCCCTACACATGCCTGGTGAATTTCATGCATATCAGATTAAGTCCTTTAACCATGTACCAATGCAGAAAGAAGTTCTGAATAATCATTAATATTTATTTCTGTACTTTTTAAAGGGAAACTTACTGCAGCACTTGGTAAGTGTCATTTCTCCTCTTTCCACAGCTACAACTTCGTACACAGCTATAGCTTGATTGGAGTGGGAATTTTGGATTGTTTGTGTGCATGCTTGTGTGTTTCTTTAGTTTGATTTATTTTTATTAATGTGGGGTAAGGCTAAGAGTGATGATTTTCACACCAAAAGAGAATCTGCGAAAAGCAACACACAATTAAAAGAAAGCGGTTTATACAGAAATGAGTTCTCAGTCTTAACTTTAATACAGTACTGACAATACTGAGAAATGACGAGATAAATGTCATATATAGAAAACAACAATTTGAACAGAAATAATCACTCAGACTTTACGTTAATGTTGACAGCCTAATGTAATAAAGACATGGAATATACAAAAGAAGGGGAAAATGAAACTTTTTCACCTTTGTGGTAAGACCTCAGTATCTCTAAATAGATTTGTTTCTATTAACCAAAAAATAGCAAATACACAAGTCATTTTATCTAAGTATATGTATTTATCATTTAATTTTTCTCCATAATTGTAAATCTTTACAAATAATTATTAAGGTTGTGACCCTGCAAAGTTTCATGCACTTAAACTGGAAATCTAGCTTTGCAAAATATTTTTAAAATGTCACAAAGGCTTTAATTTCAAATGCTTAAAAAGGGCCTATTCATTTGTTTGGGGATTTTTTTAAAAAATTCTGATTAACACTTTTTGTTCACTAAAATTAAAAACTTGATAAATGAAAAAAATATCTTTTAAATAATGTATTTGATTTGGAAAAAAAAATCAAAATATTTCACAAAAGACAGAAAATGATCATAGTACTGACAATTTTTTGGAAAAAAAACAACCCTGTAAAACAAACAAAAAAACCCACAAAATATTTCTCTGAGAAAGGTCATTTTTAAAAGAAAACTTGTTTATTATAATTTATTATTTTTCTAGCCTCATGTTTTATTTGCTGTCTCTGAGTAGAACCTATTGAACTCAGTGGAACTACCCATATACATAGAAGCATGGAAATGTAGGGCTGCAGGGGACCTTGAAGTCATAAAGTCCAGCCCCCTGCACAGGACCAAGTAAACCCCTAGACCATCTCTGACAGGTGTTTGTCCAACCTGTTCTGAAAAACCTCCAGTGATGGGATTCCACAACCTCTCTTGGAAGCCTATTCGGGATCTTATCTACTCTGAGAAAGTTTTCCCTAAGATCTACTCCTAACTGCATACTCACCACTCCATTACCCAAGTCACTAATGAAAATACTGAATAGTACCAGACTGAGGACAGACCCCTGCGGGACCCCACTAGCTACACAAACTTAAGTACGTTAATCTGTCTTGGTAAGATCAGGACCGATGCATTTAGTTTTGCTCCCCCTGAACTAAATGGGAGATTTGCTATTGACCTCAATGGTTGAATGATCAGGCCTTTATTACCAGGTATTTTACAACATAACCCTAGTGTGTCAGTGGGGAAACTGCGATTGTAATGTGTTAATAGTTACATAGGTAATGGGACTTCTTATAATAGAAAAGTATTTTAAACCTGTAGTCACTAGAGGCCCATCTTCACTGCAGAGTTAGTCCTGGTGATCTGCACCTGTGTCTGAGAAACTGGGTTAGTGTCACCCAGGTGTGAGTGTCCCCACTGCAAAGCCCCACCCAAGTCCTACCCAGATTGCTGTGTCCACAATGGTGCTGTACTCACCCAGGCCTTCGCATGGGACTTGCTATCTAAGCTGCCTCTAGAAATGTTTTAATGCTCGTATCAGTGTGAGATCATGGAAATGTTGGGCGGGAAGGGATCTGAAGAGGTCATCTAGACCACCTCCCCTGTACTGAATCAGGATTAAATATACCTAGGTAAAGTCCCCTATTATATCTATATCTATATCTATGCTTCTGCTGCCCATTTCCCTATGTTTGCAAGCGTTGCTGGTTGTATTTCTTGGATGCATGCAGGGGAGGGTGCCACAATACATCACTGGTTTTGTGTATATTCCTTCTTTTCCTGCCCCCCCCCCCCTTGGAATTCAAGTGGCCAGGGAGGAGGGGGCAAGAAAGCAGGAGCAGGGAAAATGGAGGGTTCTTCTGCCCTCATTTGAAGTTTTGTTATCAAACTGACCCCTCCAGCACATAGCATCCCTAGGACAGCAATGAGATTGGTCCTAAACAGTTGTAATATTCCCCATAACACTAATAAATATGGCAGCTTGTATCTTCCCCAGCTGCTAAAATGCTGGTCTCTCTTCTTCATCCTCCTGGTCCATTCTCCCATCTCCTTCCTGAAGAGGTCCTGGGATTCAGGCTTCAGGTCATTCTGGCTATGCCACAAAGCATGTAATGTTTATTCTAGCTCCTGTGGTGCCACTTTGCCTGGTCAAGCACCAGCAACATCCATAGTCAAAAGCCCATTCAGGGGAAAGGGGGCTCTCTGCTTGGGGCAGTGCCAAGCGCCTGGTCCAGATCCTGGTAGAAAGGGCTCATTCCCAGTGAGTTGTCAGGCTGGGGGATGTGATCCTTGATTTTATGTGGTTTTGAGGGATTTGATTTTCTCCCTGCATTGCGATTCCCTCTGCTGAAATCCCTTCTCTGCCAGAATCTTGGAGACATCCTCCTCGAACAGCAGATTTTGACTCCATCCTTCCCCAAATTGTGGGTGTTACTGAGCTTGCACCAGAGGTCCACCAGGATCCTTGTTTCAGTACCTGACCAGCTGGCAGCAGGCTGGGAGGATAATCTCTCAGAAGACATCTCTGTACAAGTGCTATGGAAGTGCAGTAGAATTGTAGCAAACCCCGTGCAATGTTTAAACAATGAACTGGTGTCTATAAATGGAATGGTGGCTTCCAGTGCAGAAGAAAGGTGTAGGTAGTGGCCAAGAAAATACAGCCCAGGAGGAATTGTGGGAAGGCACTGGAAGACTATCACCCCCTGAAGTGATCAGCCTCCATCCACACTGCAAAGTGGGCAGGTAACCATCCTGAGTTAAAGCAGAACCTGGGCTATAGGCTATACTCCAAGCCTTTCCATTAAACCTGAGTCCGAATTTTTGTGCATGTTCTGTAAAGAGGTTGGGGCAACAGTCAGGTAAGATCCTGGGCTAACTCTGCAGTGAAGCTACACCCTTGGAGAGAAACACGCATGCAACCCAGTGGACATTCTAATGCTTTATATTCCAATATACTTCTGGAAGAACTTATAACATTCTTTTTTTCTCGGTGTATTAGTTTGTACAATATTGAATCATTCAATACTTGTTCAAATCTGCTCTCATCTCTAATTATATGGTTGGTTTTAGGGTGGAGAAGATCTGTAGAAGAAGGTAATTAAACATCACATTTTATCAGTGTCCAAATATCAATTCCCATGAGACAATGTTCCTCTTTTTCCTTGAATTTGGGAGTGGATGTGATAGTTCAGGGCAGACCTCTCCAGCACCCTGCACCTCACGGCGCATCATGAGGAGAGGCAGGACTTGTGCCTATGTCCTACCACACCATAATTAATCTATATCATATTGTATCTACTCTTCCTGCCCCTCCACCGCCAGCATGTACACTGCACCCTGCAGAGATCTGTGATAGCAGCTTCCACTCACTGTACAGATCCAGTGGGACATGCACCTCCACAGCCACTACTCCAGGGGGGGTTTGTTTTATCTCCCTGTGCTGCTGGCCTGTCTCCAATGTCTCTCTGTTTCTTCCTTCATCTTCTCCCCTATAAAGAAAGCCACTAAGTCAGTAGCTCTGCAGTGCCCCCACACAGAGTGGGTGAGCAGGGACTGTGTCTGTGGGCAATCCTTGCTCCAGTCTCAAGCAGAGGAACAGAGCCTTGATCCCAGACAGGGGCTCTCCGGTTCCATTATACAGATCCGGGATCTCCTGTGATTGGAGCTCTGAGCTTGACTCTTTTCTCCTCTCTCCATCCACCATGATCTCAGCATGCTCCTGTCTCTGGTAAACAGGACGTCACTTTAGCCTCCCCATCACTAGCATGACCCTCACCCTCTCCCTCTTTCCACCAGCTACCTATCCTACACCTCCCCCCACACTTGTAGCTTCTGCCTCATTCTATCATGAAGCCCCTTCCCTTGTGTTAACCCCTCACTCCCTGCCTCGTGCTAATGTACTTTTGTGCTGTGACTGCTGCTGAGCAGTGAAATTCTGGGCATGTTCAATCCTGGTACCATGTGGCCTGTTCCTGTCCGAGCTGTGACATTTCAGAGCAGGCCGGGTGCAGTGGGGAGGTCCCATAGCAAAGTCCAGCACAGGGGCAGCTGGGACATGGTGAGATTTAAGTTGGGAGGGGGAGGGGAGCTCTGTCAATGTTCACTGAGTTGTACCATCTGCTGGGGCTCCCAGAGTCTCTAGTCCCCTCCCTGGAGAGAGGTGGGAGCAGGAGGGGAAAGATTCTGAGTCTCAGGCCTGGACCAGCTGATCCTTTCTCTCTGTCACTGACCCATCTCTGCCACGGGGGGTGACTCTCCCCAGCTCTGTGCTGAGATCTCAGAGCTAATGGGTACATCCTGGAAGAAGGAGATTTCCTGTTTCACTCTCCAGCTGAGGCAGATTCTGTCACTGACACAATCAGATTTTACCCCAGGGCCGAGCTCTGCCCCTCACACTCTGATTCTCTCTTTCCCCAGCAAATGTGACTCTGGATCCAGACACAGCTAATCCCAAACTCATCCTGTCTGAGGATCGGAAAAGTGTGAGATGGGGAGAGACACGGCAGGATCTGCCCGACAACCCTGAGAGATTTGACTCTGAGCTCTGTGTGCTGGGCTGTGAGGGATTCACCTCGGGGAGACATTGCTGGGTGGTGGAGGTAGGGGATGGGGAAAGCTGGGCTGTGGGGGTGGCCAGAGAGTCTGTGGGGAGGAAGGGACGGATCAGCCGTAGCCCTGAGGGGGGAATCTGGGCTGTGCAGTGCTGGTGGGGGGGTCAGTTCCGGGCTCTCACCGACCCTGAGTCTCCCCTGCCCCTGCCCCACGTCCCCAGCAGGATCCGGGTTTGTCTGGACTGTGACCGGGGGCAGGTGACATTTATCGATGCTGGTGACGAGGTCCCGATCTTCACTTTCCCGCCGGGCTCCGTCCCTGGGGAGAGAATCCGACCCTGGCTCTGGGTGGGGTGGGGATCCCGGCCCAGACTGTGTCCCTGAGGTGGGGGGAGGAATATCCCACTGGGGCCCTGAAATCAGCCTCTCTGGCCTCACACACCCCAGTCTCTATGATCTTGGAGGACTCCTGTCTACCCAATCCTCTGGCCTCTTAACTCTATGACCTCTGGAAGCCCCTCCCCCTCGCTGCAGCCCCAACAATGGGAGGGGGTGGTGGGAAGAACCCCTGGAGCTGCAGGAGGGGCAGAGGGGCCCTGAGGGGGAGAGGTGGGGGTGGGGGCTGGGCAAGGGGCAGAGCTAACGGCTAGACACAGGCAGATATGGTGGTGGCAGGGACACAGAATGAATTAATCAGGGTTTGGGGGGTTGGGGAGAAGCAGCAACAGGGAGTGTTTTGTACAGATCTGTGTCATTAGATCTCACTGGGGTCTCCCAGCCAGAGCTCCTGCCACAGGGGCCCAAGTCACTGTCCCAGAGAGCTGGCAAATTTGTAATAGTCACACAGACAGGGGAGGGGCAGGAGTGCAGATTGATCAAAACCCGTTATACAATCTTTTAAAAAATCATTTTGGGTCAGTCTCATGATTTTTTTAAAACTCCTGAGGTTGGCAGCACTGGGAGAGGCAGGGACAGGGCGGGTTTAACCAGGGGGAATTAGAAGAAGGAAGAAGAAAAATGTGAATTAAAATAAAACAAGAATAAAGGGAGAGTCCTGCAGAAATGGTGAAAAACAGAAATGAAAAAAGTGACAGGAAAATATCCCTGACAGGGGAACCAGCCCAGGGGCAGCAAGAGGGGAAGGGATAAAATCAGGGAGGGAAATGGAGATGCCAAAGGTGGTGATCTGTGGGAAGGAGGAGAGGAGAGTGGGAGAGACACAGGAAAATAAACAGGGGTGGGAAGTGAGGGCTAGAAAAATGCTGAGTAGAAAAGGACAGTATGAAAGAAAAGGGAGAAAAAGAGAACGTGAGCAGGATGGAGAGATTTATTACATGTTACTGAAAGCAAAACTAACTCATTAATTCTCTATATTAATTCCTGGACATTGGTGCTATTTCTGTGCTATTACAAAAACTGTTCTCAGTAGCTGGGGATCTCCTTCCCATATGCTGTGGTTATTAAAGCTCCTTCTCTGCTCCTTTACTTTCCAGTTACTTACTGGAAATAAAAGATTAAAAACAATTCTTCTTGTTTGTTCTACTTTAATGTTCCAGCTGCAGCTGTTGGACGCAGAGTCCTGGGATTTGCCTCCTGACTTGGTCCTGTCCCCCCAGCACCCACAGGGAATATGCCTCCAGGAGGAGAGTTTGGGGTTTACTGGGATGTGTCGCTACCCAGCCTGTGCTCTGTCTCTGTCCTGTACACACCCATGTCAATCAGGAATTACTCAGCTGTGCTGTGCAGAAAGGTGACTGGTTACACAGGGTGCAATCCATGAAGGGACAGGGCCGGCTCCAGGTACCAGCAAAACAAGCAGGTGCTTGGGGTGGCACATTCCTAGGAGCGGCATTCTGGCGCCGGCCATCTTAGGCGCCGACTCCGGGGCATGGGGGAAAACTGCCCCCGCTGCCCCAGCTCGCCGCCCCAGCTTGCCTCCGCCTGCTCACCTGAGCGCGCTGCCGCCGCTCCGCTTCTCCCCCCTCCCTCCCAGGCTTGCCGCGCGCGAAACAGCTGTTTTGCGCAGCAAGGCTGGGAGGGAGGAGAAGCCGAGCGATGGGGTGCTCGGGGGAGGCGGCGGTGGTGGAGCGGAGATGAGCTGGAGCGGGGAGTGGTTCCTCTACCCCCCGTTACTTCCTGCGCCCCCCCAGCCTAGCTCACCTCCGCTCCGCCTGCTCCCCTGAACATGCCGCTGCTCCGCTTCTCCCCTGTCCCTCACCTGAGAGGGAGGGGGGAGAAGTGGAGCGGCGGCGCACCCGGGGGAGCAGGTGGAGCGGAGGTGAGCTAGGACGGGAGGTCTCAGGGGGCCCGCAGGAAGCAATGGGGGGGGGGGAATGCAGCACACCCGGGGGAGGAGGCGGGGCTGGGGATTTGGGGAAGGGGTTCAGAAGGGGTGGAGTTGGGGCGGGGCCGGGAGCAGGGAGGCATGAAATAAAAGGGGGGGACAGCCAAAATTTTTTTTGCTTGGCGTGGCAAAAATCCTAGAGCCGGCCCTGTGAAGGGACTTAGGTGTTGCACTGCTGAGCATCACGGGGCCTATTTTTTAGTCAGCTAGAAAATCACAGGAACAGCCCTGTGCCCCGCGAAGCTGAATTAGGTGCCTGAACTCCCTATACAATGCATGGGCAACACAGGCACCTTAGAGTGCGATTCACAAAAGACAGCCATTTAAGCTAGCCAATGGGAGAGGCCGGCAAGGGGGGAGGGGTGTCCTAAGCCCTGCCCCTCTCTCACAGACAGGTGCCTAAATCTGGGCTGCAGAGGGGCGTCTATCTCTGCTTAGCAATCCACAAACAGGAAGCCAGCGCCTAACGTCACTATACTAAACAGGAAGCTGCCCAACCTAGCCAATGGGAGATGCCGGCCAGAGGGATATTGTGTAGGGAGTCTAGGCACCTAATGCAGCTTTGTGGATTGCAGGGCTGTTCCTGTGACTGTCTAGTGCCCATTGTCTCTTGATAAATTTTGTCCCTGATGTCAGGGCTGGCCTTAGGGGTGGGCAGGCTGGGCGAGGACCCAGGAGCACCGGTCTAAGGGGGATGCACCTCCAGTGCAGGGGTGCCCCTCTTCCCTCCCCGCTGCTCTGCTCTGATGACATCTGCAGCCACCATGGCTCCTGCCTCCCCTCCTTGGAGCTGCCCCTGGCCAAGCTTCTCCTGGGAGCCTCCTGTCTGCTGTGCATAGCAGGGGGTGGGCAACTGATGTTGGCGTGTCCCCCACCCATGTACCCTGTCTCTGCTGAACTGGGGTAGGGGGACAGGAGTCTGTGCTGCTGCCTCTGGGTCAGGAGTGGGAGCTTCTGTCAGCTGCTGCTGGCTGAACAAGCCTTCAGAGGAGTGAGTGCTGAGCTCAAAGTGACAGCGCGCTCTCTCACACTGTCCCAACACACACACTGTCTCTCTCTCATCCCACAACACAGACACTCTCCCACCAGAACAGACTTGTATTATTGTTGTTGTTATTACTTCTTGGTACTTCCTGTTGAAATGTGCAAGGCACATATATTCTCCGTAATTTTATTCTTTCAAAGTTCGTTAAGGATCACAGTGGTGTTATTTCAGTGTTGTGCCTGGTCTGTGCATTTCATAATTTTCTCTTTTATGCTTAAATTTAATTTTCTTTGAGGAGTGAGTTCTAAAATGTCTAACCTGTCCTGGCTGGAGTAATTATCAGTATTACTTTTATTACCATATTGTGCTTTGTCATTATTTAAAATGGTACAATCAAATAATAGCATCCTTCTAGAATGTAAATTTAGCTTCTACTCACCTTAGCAGTGCCGGTTTAAAAAAAAATTAGCCAAACACATAACTGTAGACACAGTGCAGATGAAAGTCACTTATTTTCAAAGGGTATCCCTCTGGCACTGAGATCCCAGAAATATCATCCCTCTGCCTGTGCTGCAATCAGAAGGACTGCTATTTGCCTTTCACACCACTGACACCATGTCTCAGTCTCCCTTGCAACCCTCTCTGAGTTTGCTAGGGGTCGGCTGGAACAGTGAACTGAGCTGCTAGGAGTGCTGCTGCCCTCCGGACTACAGCAACGATGGCTCCAGAGCCTCTGGACACCATTTCCCAGCCTGCTTAGGGCCTAGGGTGGGGACAGACTAGACTGTAAACTCCTACAAATGCCTGTGGGGAATTTCGGATGGCGCGATTGATATAGACAGTTTGCTGGTCCTGTGAGGAGCCAGGACTGTTCAGTCTCTCTGTAGGAGGGGACAGGCTGCCTCAGAGACAAAGGGACTAGTTTTAGTTTCACTTTTTTTTTGGTGGGGGGAGACAGTCCCAGCCCTGCCGGGGTCTTTGATCAGCTCCCCTCTCAAAGGGGGACTCTGGCTATTGTGGGATTTAGTACGTGATCAGGAAGTGCCAGTTTCGGACATTACACCAGCACCTCACAGATTCTAACCATCTTTATTTTCACCAAACAAACCAACAATTGGAAAATTTGCTAACAAAACCTTCATTAATGCTGAGTTAGACATGTCCAGGGCTGCCTCATTCCCTTCTCCAACGCTGAGTGCGCCTCCACTTAAACCTCAGAAATCCAGAAAATCAAGAATTACGGGAAAACAAAACAAGCTTGTCTACACTGAAACTTGTCTACCACTTAGCAGATTTCAGCCCTATGTCCCTGTACCCTGCACAGAACCTGCTTATCATCACCTCCTCCAGTGGGAATGATGTGATGCTGTGCTGATGATGATGTGATGCTGTGCTGAGATTTTAATGATAAAAGTGTAGTTAACATATAACCAAATCTACTGTAATAGATGCATAGAATTTAAGGCCAAAGGGACCATTAGATCATCTGTTCTCACCTCATGTATCTCACAGGCCAGAGAATTCCAGCCATTTATCCCTATATTGAGTTCAATAACTTGTGTCTGACTAAATCACACCTTCCAGAAAGGTAACCAATCTGAATGCTGAAACACCAAGAGATGGAGAATCCACCACTTCCCTGGTAGCTTGTTTCAGAAGTTAATCACCGTCCGTGTTAAACATTTGTGCCTAATTGCCAATTTGAATATGTCTGCGTCAGTTTCCAACCAATTTGTTTTGTGATGCTTTTATTTGCTAGATTAAAGAGCCCTATAGGAAACTATATTTTCTCCCCAGGAAGGTAATTATTCACTGTAATCAAGTCACCTCTCAGTTTCCCTGTTTAAACAACCAAGGCTCTCATTAGCCTTTTCTTGCCACAGCATTGCACTGGGAGCTCATGTTGAGCGATGACCCAATACCAGGGGTAGGCAACCTATGGCACACGTGCCAAAGGTGGCACGCGAGCTGGTTTTCAGTGGCACTCACACTGCCCGGGTCCTGGCCACCGGTCCGGGGGGCTCTGAATTTTAATTTAATTTTAAATGAAGCTTCTTAAACATTTTAAAAACCTTATTTACATACAACAATAGTTTAGTTATATACACCTCTACCCCGATATAACGCGACCCGATATAAAACGAATTCGGATATAACGCGGTAAAGCAGTGCTCCGGGGGGGTGGGGCTACGCACTCCGGTGGATCAAAGCAAGTTCAATATAACGCGGTTTCACCTATAACACGGTAAGATTTTTTGGCTCCCGAGGACAGCATTATATAGGTGTATTATAGACCTATAGAAAGAGACCTTCTAAAGACATTAAAATGTATTACTGGCACGCGAACTCTTAACTTAGAGTGAATAAATGAAGACTCGGCACAGCACTTCTGAAAGGTTGCTGACCCCTGCAATACACCCATAGCACATGCACACACTCACTCTCTGCCTTTGCCAATGGTGCATAGGACTCAGGAAATAGGGCACACGACAACTGTAGCACTGAGTCAAATGACTTCTCTTTACTAAAGCAAAACTTGGTTTGAGGTGAGCTGTGCTGGCCAGGAGCCGCCTACATGTCTTCTACACTCAAACACTGAGCCTGTTCCCCACAAACAAGCCCACGTGTCAAATAGGATAATCTTCCCCCTGCCTTTTACAACCTTTCACCCTTCTCACAAGATTCTATTCAACACTATAATTTCACTTACTTATCATTAAACACAGATGGCGCTCACATCCCACCACCCTGCTGCAATCCCCATGGCAAGAAGATGCTGCAATCCCCTGTCCCCGGCTGCCGACTCAGCCTCAAGTCAGTGCTGAAATCATGCATACAGGATCCCTCAAGGTACACAGGCACCTCTTTATTTAGATAACATATATGGGGGCCTCAGACCCAGATCTCAGATCACAATCACAGCTCTGAGACACTCCTCAAATTAATCCCCTATCGCTGCATCTCGGAATCACAGCTCTCCCAAGCTGCTCCAACTAATTCCTCCACCATTCGGTATAGCTACACCTCACACCGTGAATACAGTTGGGGAGCATAGAGATAATACCCAGTGACTATTGACAGCCTCATGGGGGCAGGGTTAAGGTTGCATTGGCCTGTGCCTTAACTCTGTATTTCCTGTTTGTTTGTTTTTCAGAAGTTTGAGGTTTGATGAACTTAGACAGACCAGGTGGGTGAGGTAATATCTTTTATTGGACCAACTTCTCCTGGTGAGAGAGACAAGCTTCCGAGTGACTCAACTCTTCTTTAGGTTTGTGTAGCTCGAAAGCTTGTCTCTTTCACCAACAGAAGTTGGTCTAATAAAAGATATTACCTCACCCAACTNAAGTTTTGCCCCCCCACAACCTGGGTGGAAGGGGGGGAGCAAGGGTACACAGGGTGTTAAGGGGCACCTTACGTGGTCCGAGGCCGACTGCCCCCCCTCTCCGTGGAGTTCTGCTGCCGCCTTCACCACGAGCCGCTCCACGTCCCACGAACTGCTCCGCTCCGCTCCGCTCGCTGTCCCGCAGGCCGCGCCAACCGTCCCGTGAACTGCTCTGCTCACCGTTCTGTGGGCCACGCCAACCGTCCCACAAACTGCTCCGCTCTGCCAGCCACTTCCCAAACTGCACCGCTCGCCGTTCCGTGGGCCACACCAACTGCCCCACAAACTGTTCTGTTAGCTGCTCCGCAAACTGCTCCACTCCACCAGCCGCTTAGCAATATAGCTTCAGGCTCCCCCACTAGTTCAGCACTCAGTGATTTCAGCTCTTAGTGATTTCAGCTCTTAGTAGGGGAGCCCTAGTGCTGGTGCACCATTGGCCCAAAGCAAATTCAGCTTAGCAGTCCATAACTAGGCTCCTAATGGAATCAAAGTTAGCTCTGACATTCAACAATGGAGAGAGAAAGAGGTGCAATTGGTGTTTCAGGCCCTCAAAAGCAGAGCAGCCCAGCCCATCAGGTACAAATACCTGTCCCCAACCTCTCTCAATTTACTGGGTTTTGGAACCCATGTCCCTTGTCTAGCAAGCGCTACATAGTTGATAGTGAGTCCCTCCGTCATAAAACAGTTCCACTGGCCTTGATTCACATAACCATGGTAACAACATTTTATTCTTCCTGCCCCAATAACAGAGAAACTGGGGATCCTACAACAGCCAAAGTGACCATTTTGGGCTGCTATAAGCTCATGCTAGGCAGAGTGGGTGTGCCTATGCAAACAAGATCAGCCCCTGACGTTCTTTTCCACACTCGCCATAATTCACCACCAGATGTCAGGGTAGAGCTCATCCTGACTCTGCTTACATTTAGATAACATATATGGGGGCCTCAGACCCAGATCTCAATCACAGCTCTGAGACACTCCTCAAATTAATCCCCTATTGCTGCATCTCGGAATCACAGCTCTCCCAAGCTGCTCCAACTAATTCCTCCACCATTCGGTATAGCTACACCTAACACCGTGAATACAGCTGGGGAGCATAGAGAGAATTCCCAGTGATTATTGACAGCCTCATGGGGGCAGGGTTAAGGTTGCATTGGCCTGTGCCTTAACTCTGTATTTCCTGTTTGTTTGTTTTTCAGAAGTTTGAGTTTTGATGAACTTAGACAGACCAGGTGGGTGAGGTAATATCTTTTATTGGACCAACTTCTGCTGCTGAGAGAGACAGGCTTCCGAGTGACTCAGCTCTTCTTTAGGTTTCTGTAGCTCGAAAGCTTGTCTCTTTCACCAACAGAAGTTGGTCCGATAAAAGATATTATGTCATCCACCTTGTCTCTCTAATATCCTGGGACCAACATGGCTACAACAACACAGCAAATAACTTTTGATGAACTTGATGTTCTGGAAGGTCATGATCTTCACTGGGAAACCTTAACTTTATGTTAACAAAAGGTTTGTGGGTTTTTTGCAATTGAATTTATTATAGTCAACAAAAGCAGTAAGAAGATTTTCTTTGCAATCATGCCTGGATTCAGGTAACTGGGGATGGCTGAATACTTGAGTGTGCTGGCATAGTTCCAGCTCAGCAGGACTGTGGCTGTTTCTTTAAGAGAAGACTCTAACCTCCCCATATGACAGGCAGGGGCGGCAAGTTTGTATAATTTTTGGTGGTGCCCAGAACAGGTCCAAGTCCCGCCCCCCCCGCACACACACACACCTGCCTTGTAAGCCAATATACAGTAACTCCTCGCTTAAAGTTGTCCTGGTTAACGTTGTTTTGTTGTTACGTTCAATTAGAGCAGTGGTTCTCAAACTTTTTTTTTCACAGACCACTTGAAAATTGCTGAGGGTCTCGGCGGACCACTTAATGATCTTTCTAAATGTCGTTTGTACCGTTAGCTAACTATTGTAAAGCGCTTTAGATCAAAGTGCTATCTAAAAAAAACCCTTAATAATAATTAACTTTTTTTGTTCTACACATAAAAGCACACAACTCATATTTTAATATCAGTAGTCTTAACCTTTCTAATGCGATGGATGTGCCCTCTCTCCCCCACCGTGGCAGCCCCCAAGCTGGGGCTCTGTATATTTTTTAAAATAATGTAAAAATGTGAGGGCTCTAGGGTGGGGCTGGTGATGAGGGATTTGGGGTGTGGGAGGGGCTCAGGCAGAGGGTTGGGGTGCAGGGGTGAGGGCTCTGGGGTGGGGCTGGGGATGAGGGGGTTGGGGTGTGGGAGGGGGCTCAGGGCTAGGGCAGAG
This sequence comes from Platysternon megacephalum, assembly GCA_003942145.1. Lineage (NCBI taxonomy): Eukaryota > Metazoa > Chordata > Testudines > Platysternidae > Platysternon > Platysternon megacephalum. The sequence goes on from QXTE01000470.1 coordinate 28,481, forward strand.
GGTGGGGGTGAGGGCTCTGGGGTGGGGTGGGACTGGGGATGAGGAGTTTGGACTGGAGCACTCATAGAAAAAAATTTGTGGGTGCTTAGCACCCACTGGAGAGATCAGCTGTCAGCAACTGCCCATCAGCTATTTAGCATGCGCAGCAGCCCCCATCAGCTCTTTGGCTGGCTGTGGCCAATCAGCTGTTTGGCGTGAAATCCCCGCCTATCAGCTGTTTCCTCTACGGCTGCTGAAGCTCCCAGCGGGCTCCCACCTCCCACTGCAGGAAGGTGTGAGTCCTTTTAATTTTCAGGGCAGAGGGAGCTGAGCTAGGGGGACAAGCAGCCAGGGCATGGCAGCTTCTGTGCTAGCTGTGGAGGGGTGGGGGAGATGGACGGGCAGCCAGCTTCTCGGGGGGACAAACCAAGGGACATGGCTCCTTTAAGAAAAGTTTACCCTTGTATCTGATCAGTGAATTTGCGTGGGGACCAGCAGCTAGCCCTCTCCCTGTGCTCTGTCCAGCCAGTCGGGTGCACCTGGCAGCAGCCAAAGGTGAGACAGGCTCTTCACTGCAGCCCCAGGTGCAAATGAACAGCCTCCCGCAGCCCAGACCCCTCCCACCCAGGCTCTGAGAGCTCCCAACCCCTACGGTTCTGACCCAGGTCCGGGGGCTCTGCATCCCTTCCCCCGTGCGTGGAGGGACAGGAGGGGCAACACACCACCAGTACTTCTAGCCACATCCTCCCCACGGGCTCTTCTCCATGGCCGGTGTGACGACACAAACAGCTCCCTCTCCCAAATGAAACAGCACCCCTCAATCATCAAATAAATCAATTTTGCACATTAGCAAAGAGAAAGCAAATCATAAGTGTTTTGAACCAAGTAGAATCATAGAATATCAGGGTTGGAAGGGACCTCAGGAGGTCATCTAGTCCAACCCTCTGCTCAGAGCAGGACCAATCCCTAGACAGATTTTTGCCCCGGATCCCTAAATGGCCCCCTAAAGGTTTGAACTCACAACCCTGGGTTTAGTAGGCCAATGCTCAAAGACTGGAGAAGACTGGGGCAGGAGGGGAATGTTATGGAGAGGGAGAGGAATGGAGGGATGCGCAGGGGATCCTAGATGTGGGCCCTGAGAGGAATAACACTTCTTCAAGGGGGCTACAGCTGAAGTTGACACCAGGAATACAGCCATCAATCATAGCACTGATGTTCAATGGGAAAGTCTGAGAGAGACCGGTGGGGGATAGGAAAGGCCTGAATAAATGATATTGCTCAGAAGCTAAAAGATGTCTTTGTATCAGGTACTATCAGAGATTGAGGGTTTTTCCCTGTCCCCATTAGTGCCCCAGGAATTCCTGCAATGGCCCCATCTGACTGACGGGCAGGGGTTGCCCCTCTGTGCCACCCCTGCTCCAGTCACAGCCAGGTGGAGCAGAGCATGTACCACACACCAGAGATCTCCTGGCTTGAGCTCACTGAGCAGGGAGCTGCAGAGATCACAGTGGTTGCTGAGGTCTCTCTTCTCTGTCCAACCACCATGATTTGATCATTCTCCTTTCTCTGCCCATCAAGGCACCACTCTAACCTCCTTGCTTTAACCACAGCCCTCCCCTTTTCCTCGGTCATTTACTCCACCCTCCATCCCCCCACACCCTTTATCTCCCGATTTCCACTTTGAAACCCCACTCATTTGGGCAAATCCCTTGCTCAATGCCCATTACCATAGAGATAAACGATTCCTTTCTGCTGGGCCCAGGATACTCCAGAAATTGTGCCTGCTTTTGCTCAGTGAAATCTGGGACATTCATCTGGGTATCATGTGGATTGTTCTCATCTGAGATTCCAACACCTCAGAAATGTAGCATGTTGGAGCAGGGAAGGTGTCATAAACAGATAGTTAAGGGTTAAGAAGTTCACCTAGCCTAGCTGACACCTGACCAAAGGAACCAATGGGGGGACAAGATGTTTCAAAAGGAAGGAGGGAAGTTTCCTTTGTTTGGGACAGTTTCAGTTCTGGCCAGAGAGGAAAAGGAATCAGGAATCAAACAGGGTAGTGAGTATTAAGTGAAGGAATTAGCTTATGTTTATTTTTTATTTGTAACTTGTCTTGGGCATTATAGGTATAATCAAATTGGCTATTTTTTGATGTACTAAGGGTTTTGCCCAGGGGAACATCCTTTGTGTTTTAAATTTGTTGTCTGTGAGATCAGCTTGTATGCTATCTCCCAGAGGTTTTTCTTTTACCTTTCTTTTCTTTAATTAAAAGCCTTCTTTTTAGAAACCTGATTGATTTTTCCTTGTTTTAAGATCCAAGGGAGTTGGATCTGGGCTCACCAGGAATTGGTGGGGGAAAGGAGGGGGGGATGGTTAATTTCTCCTTGTTTTAAGATCCAAAGGTTTTGGATCGGTGTTCACCAGGGAATTGGTGGAGGAGTCTCTCAAAACTACCCAGGGAAGGGTTATAGTACTTGGGAGGGAAAGATTTTGGGGGTGAAGACTGAGTTTCCCAAATGACTCAAATATTTGGGTGGTGGCAGCATACTGATCTAAGCTGGTAATTAAGCTTAGGAGTTCTCATGCAGGTCCTCACATCTGTACCCTAAAGTTCAGAGTGGGGGTGAAACCTATCACAGAAGGTTCTGTGGAAAGGCACCTAACAAACTGTGAGCGTGGGGCAGGTGGGACACAATGAGGTTTAAGACGGGGACTGGAAACTGCAGGGAGAGGTGAGCTGTATCAATGAGTGTGGAGTAAAGGGAGATCAGTTTCTGACCATTCTGTTGGGCCTCCCGTGACACCTGGGTCTCTAGTCACCTCCCTGGAGAGATGGAGCAGATGAAAGAGCCTGAGTCTCAGACTTGGCCCAACTAATCTTTTAGCTCCATGGCTGGCCAATCTCTGCCAGGGGCGTGAATCTCCCCTGCACTTTGCTGAGATCTCAGAGCTGAGGGGTAAATCCTGGAGGAAGGAGATTCTCTGGTTCACTCTCCAGCTAGAGCAGATTCTGTCACTGACACCATCAAAGCCGCCCCCAGGGCTGAGCTCTGCCCCTCACGCTCGGATTCTCTCTCCCCAGCGAATGTGACTCTGGATCCAGACACGGCTCATCCCCAACTCGTCCTGTCTGAGGATTGGAAAAGTGTGAGATGGGGAGACACATGCCAGGATCTGCTGGACAACCCTGAGAGATTTGACACTGATCCCTGTGTGCTGGGCTGTGAGGGATTCACCTCAGGGAGACATTGCTGGGAGGTGGAGGTGGGCGACTGTGGGCTGTGCGGGTAGCCAGAGAGCCTATGAAGAGGAAAGGAGGGATCAACCGTAGCCCTGAGGGGGGGGATCTGGGCTGTGGAGCAGTGGGGGGATCAGTTCTGGGCTCTCACCGACCCTGCAACCCCCCTGCCCCTGAGCCGGTTCCCCAGCAGGATCCGGGTTTGTCTGGACTGTGACCGGGGGCAGGTGACATTTATCGGTGCTGGTGACGAGGCCCAATCTTCACTTTCCCGCCAGGCTCCGTCCCTGGGGAGAGAATCCGACCCTGGCTGGGGGTGTGGTGGGAATATCCCAGCTCTGTTTTCCTTGAGACGTGTGTGTGTGTGTGTGTGTGTGTAATATCCCACTGGGGGTCCTAAGATCAGCCTCTCTGGCCTCATACACCCCAGTCTCCATGACCTTAGAGGACTCTGCTCTGACCTCTTAACTCTCTGACCCCTGGAAGCCCCTCTCTCCCTGCAGCCCCAGGGATGGGAGGGGGAGGGGTGAAGAACCCCTGGGGAAGCAGGAAGAGCAGAGGGGCCCTGAGGGGCAGATGTGGGGGCTGGGCAGGGGGCAGAACTAACAGCCGGGCTGGGGACAGGCAGATGTGGGGGTGGCAGGGACACAGAATTAGTTAATTACAGATTTGGGGGGTTGGGAAGTAGGGCAGCCCTCACTGGAAATGCCAAGGTCAGGGCAGGCTGCAAAAGGAGAGCAGATTCTCCCAAAACCGGTGGTTTACACTATAGTTAGATTCACCAACCAGTCACAAAACTGTGCTCCTGATCCCCCACACTGGTTATGAAGCAGCAAAAAAAAATCAACAACAAAAAAATCATACAGCCCCGTTTATTGCATTGCAGTTCTCTGGCTCCCAGTTAGCACCTAGGTGCAGCAAAATGAGATGTTATTTGAAAACTCTGCTCACATATACAAAATGTTCTGACCCCAAAGAGTCAACCATGTCACCAGGTCAGAACTTTTACCCAAAATACCACGCTGCCAACCAATCCTTTAGCATCTAAAACTAAAGGTTTGTTATAAAAGAAAGAAAGAAGAACAAGAGAGTTGTTAAATGGTCAAGCAATCAGTTACACACATAAGACTTCCAAGTCCCTGTATCAAGTTCCTAGCAGTGTTGGTGAGTTTCCTGGCTTGAAAGTCTCTCTGGAACACATCCACAGCTTGCATAGGTCATTCAGTCCTTTTGCCTCATTTCCACTAGGACTGTAGAATGACATCACTGCCTTGTGTCTACTATCACATTGACAAAAACACCCTCTCTCCTGGGGTGAACATGAGCTAAAAGATGGGATCTAAAGGGAGACACCCCACCCTCGACCAGGGTTGTGACTTTGTCTTCTGTGAGCTTCTAATTTAAATGACTGTGATGGGATCCATGAAGGGACTTAGGTGTTGCAATGCTGAGCATCACCCACGCCTAATTTTTAGGTGCCTAGAACATCACAAGGACAACACTGCAACCCACAAAGCCTGACTTCAGTGCCTAGTCTCCCCGTACGATGAACGGAGACAGGCAGATGCTTTAAAATGCCACCCACAAGAGCCAGCACACTAGGTGGGGAGCCATCTAAACTAGCCAATGGGAGATGCTAACAATAGGGGTGTGTCCTAAGCCCCTCCCCTCTTAAACATTAGTGTCTAAGGCTATGTCTACACTACAGTTTATGTTGGCATAATAATAATAAACCACCCCCTGAGCGACATAAGCACCATTGTCTACAGTGTTATCTCAGCGGGAGAGCTTCTCTCGCTTACATAGCTTCTGCCGCTCACGGAGGTGGTTTTATTTTGCCAATAGGAGAACTCTCTCCTGTCAGCATAGAGCGTCTTTCAGAGGCGCTGGAACGGGGGGGCCCAATCACTTTTTACTGGCCGTAAGGGTGAGCACCGGGGGGAGGAGATGGGGTCATGGGGTGAAGAGGCTGTGCAAGGATAGGGGCTGGGGGGAGAGGTGTGGAGTGAGCAGGAGCGCCGCCAGCTTTTCCGGTGCCCTAGGCAGCAGAAGGTCCCGCCCCCGAAATGCCGCCCCCAACAGCGGCGGCGGCAGGTCCCGCCCCCAAATGTCCACGGACGGACGGGGTGCCGGCATCCCCCAAATAGTAGTGCCCTAGGCGACCGCCTAGGTCGCCTAATGGGTTGCGCCGGCCCTGGGAGTGAGGGCAGAGGCCAAGGGAGAAGGGGTGGTGCGGGGGAGCGGGGCCACAGTTTGGATGCCGGTGTCCCCCCCACACACACATACTTTTAGGGAGCTTCTGTCGCTTCAGGCGTCTTCACCAGATGTGCTGCAGCGGCACAGCTGTATTGGTAGAGCTGCACTGCTGTACGTGCACACATGGCCCTAAGTCTGGGCTGCTGGGGGGCACCTACCTCTGCAAATCGATCCACAAATGGGACCCAGCGCCTGAGACTTCTCTTGTGGGAATGAGTTAGGCCCCTGCTGCGCTGTACACAACATGTATGTGGGTGGGTGGGTTGTTTTGATGCTTCTACCCACGTTATAACTTTGATCCCAGTGGTGGAGCCCTTGCCTGGGCTGTGGGGGCTCAATGCCCCGCTCTTTGCCTGAGGGGGAGAGAGGATTTGAAGAGGGGTAACTCATTTGCTAGGTGGGTGCTGCAACCACTGAGCGATGGTACAGTCTGAGGGTGGGATTCTTCAGTCTCACCTGTCCTCACTCGCCCTGAGCATGAGACCGGGACCAGCACACAGCCACCCAGAAGCGTTCTTCCTCGTTCTGGTGGGGGACAGGAATTTTAGTTATTACATACAACAGTGCAAGCAACACCTCCATAACTTCCCTCAGCTGAACTCTCCACCCGCTGAGACTCTGGCCATTATCATGAAAGATTGTGGTGGAAGGATCCTAGCTTTAAAGTGCTCTGTTCTTCCTTTTATTTATTTCTTTATCACTGGTAAGACAGTTCTGGGCAGATCCTCAGTTTCACAGCTCCACAACACTGCTGAGATTTGCCCCAGCAAATTTCCAGTGCATTGAATGTCACCTCTTCCCCAACAGAAATACATTATATTATATCAAGCACAAGGGCTAGAACTGCATAAGGAGGAGCTGAAACTTCAGAGGAAGGATTGTCCAGTGGTCATGGTGTGAACCTGGGTTATATTCTCTGTTCTGCCAGACTCTCTGTGTGGCCTCAGGCAACTCAGTTCATTTCTCTATACCACAGCCCCCATCTGTGAAAAGGGGTGAGAGGATAAATACATTGAAGCTTTTTATATCACTCAGATCTTACGATCCTGGAGGCCATAAAAGGACCACAGGTAGCTAGAGGGGAAACGCACGTCCAGAGCTACCTCCCCTGCTGAACTCAGTTTGGGTCTGATCAGTTGCTCCAGTTACCCATGAGCAGTACCTCTCATACTACTGCTGCCTTACCCCTGTATTTCACAAAGGGCAGCACCCCTGAGAAGGGAAACCAGAGCCCCACCCCCCTCCCCAACACAACACAACAGTCAAGGCAAATGGACCCAGCAGACAAGGGTAAATATTTTTCCTTAGATTAAAAATACCAAGTGGAAAAAATCATTACAAACAACCCAATAAACTATCCCTGCTTCATTGGCTTCCTTCAGTTCCTATGAGGAAAGTTTCCTTCAATGATGTGGGAGGGGGAGGACGAGGTATTTGCGGGGGGGCGGGGGAAGGAGTTGAGGGTGAAAGGCAGGAAGTAGGGTTGCCAACTGTCTAATCGCACCAACCCAAACACCCTTGCCATGCCCCCTGCCCTGCACCTTCTCTGAGGCCCCGCCCCCCGCTCACGCCATCCCCCCTCCCTCCGTCACTCACTCTCCCCCACCCTCACTCACTTTCACCGGGCTGGGACAGGGGGTTGGGATGCTGGAGGGGGTGCGGGCTCTGGGAGGGTGTTTGAGTGCAGGAGGGGCTCAGGGATGGGGCAGGGTGTTGGGGTGTTGGAGGGGGTGAGGGGTGCGGGCTCTGGCCGGGCAGTGCTTACCGCGGGTGGCTCCTGGGAAGCAGTACAAGGTTGTTTATTACTGAAGTAATTAAAAAGGGAGTTTCTACTTGGAGAATTAGCTGGAAAATATCATTATTATGATGATGATGATGATGATGACAGTATTGAGCAGTTTTCAAGGAGCAGGAAGTGGAGCCTGTTGTAAATTGTCATTCTCTTCAGCCAGATTGAGGCACTTGGAAATCTGAGTTTGCTGCCACCAAAGTAGTATAAGGGCCCTACCGTCAATCAAATGTTAACCCCGTCCCTTGACCTTTGCCGGTGGGCGGGAGGAGCTGGAAGCCGGGGGCAGGGGAGCTGATGGAGGGCTGCTGATGTATTACTGTGGCTCTTTGGCAATGCACATTGGTAAATTCTGGCTCCTTCTCAGGCTCAGGTTGGCCACCCCTGGTCTAGACACTAGGGATATAACATGGCCTGTTCACTGCTAGGTCTCTGCTTACAACCATGTAATCAAGCCGTGATCAAGAAGAAATAGCGACTCACAATGAGACTTAGCCCACATACTATTGTTAATGGCCAAGTCGTTAAGGCCTAAAATCCCAACACTGGCCTAATTTGGGGTGTCTCAGTTTAGCTCCTGGAAATACAGGACTTCAGGGCACCTGTTCCACCTGCATCCACAGCTGCAGCCAGAGTCAGTGGGCGCTGCAGGTGCCCAGCCCCTTGGAGAACCAGCCCCCAAGTACTCAGGTCAGTATCCCAAATTTGGACCCGAAATCAAAAGACATTCTTGACATTTGGACCCAGCCCATCATTGTGCTCTGGCTCCCGAGCTGGCTAGCATGGGCCACGTGGGTGTAAGGAAGGGGTAAAGCCCTCCCCCACCCTGGGAAATTCCTCCAACAAAGGAGCCACTTGTGCCTCCTTCCCAGCAGCTGCAGGCACAAGGAGCGCTCCTGGGAGGGGTGCGGAGGGAGTGGGGTTGGGGCATGGACAGGCTGGAGGCGGAAGGGGCGGGGCAGGGATAGAGGGGTGTGGCCAGGGTGAAGCTGCACCTTACCTCTTATACTCTGCACCCTGGCAAAGCCCCTTAGGATCATTAAACCAGGGATGCGGCTCTGGCTGGAGCTCAGGACTTGCCTAGCTGCTGCCAAGGTCTGCACTGGCCCTTGTAGCCACTGAATAGGGGCCTATTGAACCATCCTTCTCCCTGCCTCAGTTTCCCCATCCCCATGATGCTGAGCTCTGAGCAGACACTGAGCAAACAGACCTGAAAAGGTTACGATTCAGAGTCCTGATCCTAAAATGTCTCAGTGTCCCAATGATGCCAAAGGGACCAGAGTGGGTAAAGTTACAGCCACCATTTACCAAGAAAGGGGCAGAGCACAAATATGCCACCCCCAGCTGTCTGAGTGTCCCTAAGTAACCAGCAGGACTCAGTACGTCCGACAGCCAGGGGAGATAAATTACAAGGTATTATATGTACCATTCCCATCTTTTTCTGTAACCCTGTACCTAGAACATTGAATCTGCTCTGCTCTGAAATGCTGAGTGAAGACCCAGGTACCTGAGACAGCAAGAGGGCAAAGGTGTTTGAACATGATTTCAAATCTCAAGCCGTGCATTGACCAGCAAAAGATCAGCACTTCACTCCGCTGAGCTGCAATGTCTCTATTAACCATGTTGTTAAACTGCTGCAACATTGTACTCGGGGAACTAGCTGCATCCGCAGCAGCATCTCTGCGCAGCACGGCTTCCCCGCCACAGCTGAATTCCCTCTCCTTGTCTCCGGCCCCTGCAATCTGTCCCCAGATCCCTGTGACGGATTAGATCACAGAAACCCCCTGGGAGCTGCCACCTGATGTGCCCAGACTACTTCTATCCCTGCTTTACCTGCCAGCTCAGGACTCCAGCACCCTGTCTTGCTGAGCCAGACACTCTCATCTGCTCCAACACAGACCCAGGGTCTGAATTACTTGCCCCAAAGCTGCAGGTTTACCTGAAAGCAGCTAACAGAAGTGTTCCTGTCTTTAACACTCAGATGCCCAACTCCCAATGGGGTCTAAACCCAAATAAATCCGATTTACCCTGTATAAAGAGTATACAGGGTAAACTCATAAATTGTTTGCCATCTATAACACTGATAGAGAGATATGCACAGTTGTTTGCTCCCCCAGATATTAATACATACTCTGGGTTAATTAATAAGTAAAAAGTGATTTTATTAAATACAGAAAGTAGGAGTTAAGTGGTTCCAAGGAGTAACAGATAGAACAAAGTAAGTCACCAAGCAAAATAAAATAAAATGTGCAAATCTATGTCTAATCAAACTGAATACAGATAATCTCACCCTCAGAGATGCTTCAGTAAGTTTTTTCCTCAGACTGGACACCTTCCAGGCCTGGGCACAATTCTTTCCCCTGGTACAGCTCTTGTTCCAGCTCAGGTGATAGCTAGGGGATTCTTCATGATGGCTCCTCTCCTCTTTGTTCTGTTCCACCCCTTTATATATCTTTTGCATAAGGCGGGAATCCTTTGTCCCTCTCTGGGTTCCCACCCCCTCCTTCTCAATGGAAAGACAACAGGTTAAAGATGGATTCCAGTTCAGGTGACATGATCACATGTCACTGCAAGACTTTATTACCCATTTGCCAGCACACACGTAAACAGGAAGACTTACAGGTAAGCCAGCCATCTGCAGTCAATTGTCCTGGTTAATGGGAGTCATCAAGATTCCAAACCACCATTAATGGCCCACACTTTGCATAATTACAATAGGCCCTCAGAGTTATATTTCTAGTTTCAGATACAAGAGTGGTACATTTATACAAATAGGATGATCACACTCAGTAGATTATAAGCTTTGTAATGATACCTTACAAGAGACCTTTTGCATGAAGCATATTCCAGTTACATTATATTCACTCATTAGCATATTTTTATAAAACCATATAGACTGCAACGTCACACCCTCCTTCTGAACTTACTGCCAGAGACTTGGACACTGACCATGGCGGAGGCAGTATACCTAAAATTCGTTTTTGGGCTCCCCTATGGGGCAGACACTCCTGTGTCCCCCAAAAGGGAAAGAGACCCTGATCCAGCTGTAGGCTCACCGCTACCAGCTATGACAGACCTTTCACTGGCCAGCAAAATCCGCCCCCTTTCACTCAGGTTGGGTTTGCTTCCAGCTAGAGTCCCTGGGGTTTGTTCCCACTGCAGCAGTCACCAGGACCCCAACTTTCAGCTCCAGGATACATGTCTCTGTGTACCTCTTCCACTCCATTACAGCCAGTTCATGCTTTTGGGTCTTAATTGCTTTGTCTTTTAAGTCCAGGGTTTGCAGGTGAGCAGCCTTTTCTTTTTCCAGGGCAGCCTTTTCCCGGGCAAGTTGCACATCAATTTCCATTTGTCTTCCCTTGAGACCATCACTCTATGAGCTGGGATACCACAGAGAACCCCCTCCTGCCAGAACAGGCACCCCTCCACTCCTGTCTTGCTAAGTTAGACACACCAGGCAGCTTCAGCACAGACACAGAGGTTGGGCCACACCCGTTTGCAGTTCACTGAAACTGAGATGCACTCAGCTCAGGGGCTTCTTATTTAACAGAGACTTTCCCAGTGCCCAGTGTTCAGCCTTTCTGGGCAATTTGCAACTTGTGTAGTTCTAGCTTCTTCTGATCTTCAATCTTATTTATTTTGCTTCCTTTTCTGTCCCTACTTCCCTTACCCGAAATAAGCAAACAGCAAATAACAAACCAGTAACCCCTTTGTCTGTTCTCCAGCCACCACACTTAAATTTCACTTAAAATCACTACCAGTATCTCAAAGCAATCAGCTGTGCACAGATCCTGCCAACTACACCACTGTGACGGGTTGGATCACAGAAACCCCTGGGAGCTGCCACCTGATGTGCTAAGACTACTTCTACCCCTGCCTTCCTTGCCAGCTCAGGACTTCAGACCCTGGGTCTGTGTTGGAGCAGACGGGAGTGTCTGGCTCAGCAAGACAGGGTGCTGGAGTCAGGGCCAGTGCAACCACTTAGGCGAACTAGGCGGTCGCCTAGGGCGCCCAGTGCTTGGGGGCTTCTGACATTTTTCCTCCCTTCCTCTCACACAGAGTGCGGCGCTGCTGATTGGGCGCCTGGGCTGATTTAGCCTCTCCCATTGGCCTCCAGCAGGCAGAGTCCCTCCCCCACTCCCCAGCGTCATGTTTGTTTTGGCTGCACGTGGAGCCAGCGGCTGGAGCGGCCTGGTGGTAAGGGGAGTCGGGGGGGCTGTCAGGGCGCGGGGGGAGGGTTGGATGGGTCAGGAGTTCTGAGGGGGCTGTCAGGGGGCAGGAGTGTGGNGGGGGGGGCGTTCTGAGGGGGGTGGGAAGTGGGAGGGAGTGGATGGGGGTGGGGCTCCCCCCCATCCTCTTTTTTGATTGTTGAAATATGGTAACCCTAAAAAGTGGTGCCCTGGCTCGGAAGGGAGAAGCTGCCTTCCGGAGGGACCGGAGAGCCAGAGCGTCGGCTTGCGGGGGTGGCGAGCCCCAGCCATGGAGGAGCCGGCACAGCACCGGGGGGCAGCAGCCCTGCAAAGGCGGCGGCACCGCTAGTGGGGAGCAGCTGCGCCTCCTGCCCAGGCTGCAGCCCGGCGCGCGCCCCCCCCCCCCCGGGGGCTCCTGCAGGCTGTAGCAGTTGCATGTGGTCGGCAGCCCCCGTGCGCCCCCGAGCTCCCCTCTCGCTATGCTCGGGCTCTGCGGCTCCCAGGCATGTGAGCTACCGGGGTGCAGGGCCCTGAGCCTACTCTGGGAGGGGCAGCAGCAGCTCACACGCCCGGGAGCCGCAGAGCCTGAGCATGGTGAGTGGGCAGCCGGGGGGTACATGGGGGGCCTGCATCCGCTGCAGCCTGTAGGAGCCCCCAGGGGGGTGCCCAGCCACAGCCTGAGCAGGAGGGGCGGGGGGGTGCAGCTGCTCCCCGCTAGCCGCGCCACCGCTTTTGCAGGGCTGCTGCCCCCCTGCGCCACACCGGCTCCTCCATGGCTGGGGCTCGTCGCCCCCGCAAGCCGATGCTCTGGCTCTCCAGTGCCTCCAGAAGGCGGCTCCTCCCTGCCGAACTGCTGCAGTGGCCCAAGCCCGGCAAAGCCAGTGAGTGGACTCGGGGCGGGGACGGCTCGTGGGGGGGCTGGGCCCCCTCCAGGGGAGTTCAGGGGGCGGGGAGGGGGGCACCTGGTCTGGGGAGCAGCCCCTGGGCACGGCTGGCCCGTGGGGTCTATAAAGGCTCATTTGGATTTGCCTCTCAATTAACCAATGTGCGGGGGAGGGGGCGCAAGATGGAAGTTTCGCGTAGGGCGCAAAATATCCTTGCACCGGCCCTGGCTGGAGTCCTGACCTGAAAGGGAAACCAGGAGTAGAAGTAGTCTTGGCACATCAGGTGGCAGCTCCCAAGGGGGTTTCTGTGATCTAACCCGTCACAATCCCCCCCTGCAGCCGGAATGGACATGTGGCCTGAGAGCTCTGTTTATCCCACACTATGTACCCTGCAGGCCCTAGTACGAGCTCCCCTCACTCCCGCTGCCCTCGGCCATTGGGCCCCAGCCCTCAGCTGGTGGGAACGAGCTTGGTCTCTGTACACCACTGAGTCCCTGGTCTCTCTGCTGGGACTGACAAAAAGGGAGAAAATGGGTGCAGGCCTTGCTGGGTGTGGTTGTGTTACAGGCTCACCTGGCCCACTAGGGCCAAGGCTGAGATCCCAGCACATTCCACAGGCCCCTGAGCCGCCATCAGATGGACTTTCAGCCTCTGTCCATATGGTGTGGGGGAGGAATTGGATTGTTGCCCTCAGGGAGCTGCTGAGGGATAGGGGAGATTTACCTGCTCACAGACAAAATTAACAGTTATAAAGCTTTAACTTTTTGAATCTCAGTGTCCAGTGTCATTAAATAGTTATTGTCTGACCAAAATATTGTCTGATCCCTCCTGATTTCCCTCAGCTGTGAAAATTTAAATTGATAACAATTGGAATGAAATGCTGAAACCCAGACTTTTGTGCAACTGTGAAAGTTTAAATCAATAAATATAAAAATGGCTTAAAATAAACATTATCTGTCAAAGTTATATAGTATAAAAAAAGAATTCTGTCAAGTCTGACTATCACTCCTTAGACACACAGATCCTGCTCCTGCAGGCTCATCCTGACAGGTGGATGCTGATGTCCATGTGAAGCCCCAGTTACCCTCCACACCAGCACAGGGGCTGATTGCAGGACCAGAACCCTAGTGGTACATTTTTCACCAAAGCCTCCAGGGCTTTAATGTTACCAGTGGGCCCCTTCCAATTCAGCAAACATCTTAAGTCAGTTCCAGGAAGGGAAATACCCCGTTGTTGCTGCTGCAGGCGGGGCATAGTGTGAACTGAGGAAATTGAAACTTACACTGCCCAGAGGGAGCGATGGCTGCAGAGAACCCTGTGGAAAGTCTCCAGGAGGAAGCTACATGTCCCGTCTGTCTGGAGTATTTCACAGAACCTGTCACTCTGGAGTGTGGGCACAATTTCTGCCGAGCCTGCATCAGCCAGTGCTGGGAGGGATCCGATACAGACATCTCCTGCCCTCAGTGCAGAGAAACTGTGCAACAGAGAAACCTCAGACTGAACAGGCAGCTGGCAAACATGGTAGAAATCACCAAACGGCTGAGTTTACAGGCAGCAAAGGGAGCAGGAGGGGATGGGGTGTGTGGGGAACACCAGGAGGCTCTGAAACTGTTCTGTGAAGAGGATGAAACCCCCATCTGTGTGATCTGCAGAGAGTCCCGGGCTCATCGCTCTCACACTGTGGTTCCCATACAGGAAGCCACCCAGGAATACAAGGTACCGATTTGCTGTCCAGTCTAATGGGTAATAACTTTGGATTTGAATTACAGGTTAATGGCATCACAAGTTGCCCGAGACAGGTGTAACTGTGTCATTCAGCTGTGTGTAGCCTTCATTGCATGAAAGAGGCTGTACAAATTAATGATACTCCAGGCTGGCAAGAAAGGCAAGAGATGAAGATTTTAAAATTGTCTGATGTGGGAAAGTTTACTCTGAGCAGCTGAATCCTTTTCAAACCCAGCTCCCACCAGTGCAGGGGTCTCAAACACGCAGGCCGCATGCGGCCCGCAGGGTTATTTTCTGCGGCCTGCGAGCTCCTCACGGCCCCCCTGCCCTCCCCCAACGTTTACCTAGAGCGGCTCCAGCCCGACCCGCACCGGGGACAGGGCAGGCTCCCTGCCTGCCTGCCCTGCCCCCGCGCCGCGGCGGGAAGCAGCTGGAACCTGGGCAAGGAGGGGCACGTGGGGGGTGTGGCTATTGCTTCAGGCACCGCCCCCAGCAGCTCCCATTGGCCACAGTTCCCCATTCCCGGCCAATGGGAACTGCTGGGGGCGGTGCCTGAAGCAACAGCCACACACACCCCTGCGCCCCCTCCTTCCCCAGGTTCCAGCCGCTTCCCGCCACGGCGCGGGCCGGAGACCGCCCCCCGCACTCCTCCTTCACCATGACCCCCTGCCCTGATCCCCCTGCCGCACGCTGCACCCCGACCCCCTGCCTGGAGCCCCCTGCTGCACCCTGACCCCCTGCCCTGAACCCCCCACCGCACCCCTGCCCTGAGCCCCCTGCTGCACCCCTCCAGCACCCCGACCCCCTGCCCTGAGCCCCTGCCCCACCCCACACCCCTCCTGCACCCCCTGGGGGCAGGGAGGGGGCAGCGTTGGGGTGGAGATTTTGGGGAAGGGGAGGGGTGGGAAGAGGCGGGGCCTCATGGAAGGGGTGGAGGGGGGGCAGGGCCGAGGGCGGCGGGGGGGAGGTGTCAGTAAATGCAGCCCTCGGGTCAATGTACTAGTCCTCATGTGGCCCTCATGGTCATTTGAGTTTGAGACCCCTGCACCAGTGCAATAAAGGAACTCTCTGCAGACCGGAAGTTATGAAATGACTAGTGAGGTTTCATTGACAAGAGCTGCAGGCCAGTCTATGTGAGAGTGTTGCCTTCAGACTGGAGAAGGGGGAGTTACAAGCTGTGGCTGTTATTACTGATTGGATCACAGTGTTTATTGTTGTTGTTTGCATCCCAGCAGCCCCTACACACCCCAGATGAGAACTGACCTTGATTGTAGGGGGCCCTGCACAAAACCCAGTGAGGGACAATCCCTGCCCTGAGCCATTTACAGTCTAACTGGACAAGAGGGACAAAAGGTGGGAGGGGAAACTGAGGCACAAAGAGGGGAAGTGACTTGTCCAAGGTCACTCAGTAGGTCAGTGGCAGAGCTGGGTATAAACGTCCACTTTTACAAGGCCAAGCCCAGTGCCCTAACCACTAGGCTATGCTGCCCCCCACAGCAGCACTGAGCAGTGATGAAGTGCGAACAGTAGGAGGGAAAGACTCCTTGATAAAAGTCCCAGGCTCAGCAGGGAGAGGAGGTTTCCCACTGGGATTCTGAACTCCTGTGTTGCTCCATGAAGGGTTAAACTCAGATGCTGCCGGCCTGCACTAGAGGAGATCACTGGGCTAAATGCCGTGTGGACCCCAAGCACCTTGAGTCCACACACAAAAGGGGTCCAGACAGCTCAGGTCCATGCCAAGTACCACTGGGATTTCACTGGATTGTAGCAAAACTAACCCCAGGCTGGAGCTGACCGGTGTCAGTCTGAACTGTTCTAGTGTATACGTGGGCAAGGACCAGCCTAAGTGGTTCCATTAGCCCCACCAGGCAGCCTTTGAAATCTCCCAGAATCCACTGCTTCCAGGATCTTTACTAGGGAATGGGACAGTGGGGACCTACCCAGAGTGCATTGCCACTGACAGGGTTTAGGGCAGCACTGGGGCAAACCCCAACCGTTCTTTATACAAGTCTGCCTGTCTAATTAGGGGGGCCACTGAGGCATCCCCAGAACAAGGACATCCCCATGCCTGCCTGCATAGGCCCTCCCACACCTGAATCGGTCAGCCTGTGTGGGTCCACCCCCCACCTTTGTCAGCTCGCCCCCACCTGCATCATTCTGCATGGAAGTGCCACCCCCACCCCTGCCCCCGCCCTCACTGGTATCCTCCTGCATCCTCAGTCTCCTCCTCTCTTTTTCATCGGACAAACCCACGTCCAGTGCCGAGTCCCTACCGGACAGGGATAGTGCTCCACAGAACTGGGACTGTGCAGCTTCCAACAAGACGAATGGCCTCCCGACGTCTCATGGGGTTTGCCCTGGGGTTCAGACCAGCTCTGTCCAACCAGTGCAGTCCCCAGGGCTTCAGGGCTGAAATCCCAGCCCATATTTGAACCCTGGTGGTTTCTGGGATTTGTATCACTTTGTTCGTTAAACCTTCTCAAAAACAGGTTTATTGATTCACCCCCATGTGACTCCAGTGTCCTGTTATGCGCTGTACCACTAAGCAATTCACAAACACCAATAAAGCTTGGTTATAATTGAGATCTCTGTGTAATTACTAAAAAGACTGAACCCGAATTGGTAACAAGTCTGAATATAGAATCATAGAATCATAGAACTTAAGATCGGAAGGGACCAGTATGATCATCTAGTCTGACCTCCTGCATGATGCAGGCCACAAAAGTTGACCCACCCACTCCTGAAATAATTCTCACCCTTGACTCAGCTGTTGAAGTCCCCAAATCTTGATTTAAAGACTTCAAGTAGCAGATAATCCTCCAGCAAGCGACCCCTGCCCCATGCTACGGAGGAAGGCGAAAAACCTCCAGGGCCTCTGCCAATCTGCCCTGGAGGAAAATTCCTTCCCGACCCCAAATATGGCGATCAGCTGAACCCCGAGCATGCGGGCAAGACTCTCCAGCCAGACACTCAGGAAAAAGACTTTCAATATCCCAACATTGACCATCGGTACTAA
>QXTE01000470.1:48768-166753 GCA_003942145.1 Platysternon megacephalum
ACATGCCTCCACTGCCCATGTTCCCCACCCAGCATTCCCCCCTCACAGGCCTTTGCCCCTGCTTCCCCCTGTACCCCTGAGCATTCCCCTTCAGCCACACCTTGCCTTTGCTCTATCAGCTGCTCGAACCCCCTTTTATGCTGTATCAGGGTTTCTACCTGCATCTCCAAACCTCGGATCTTTTCTTCCATCAGCTCTATTAGGCGGCACTTCATGCAGACATACCTCTGTTTAGGCAGCCCCACTAGGACCATATACATACCACAGCTGCCACATGCAATCATCTGCATTGAATCCTCTGCTGCTTGGCTCATATGACACACTCCCAGTCTGCATTGATAAGGTTTCATATCCTTGGTGGCCCTGATGTCACAAAGCGATTAGGACCAACAGTCATCTTGAGTTTGGGTGGAAAAACACCCAACTCCACACGCCTTTCAACCCTCAAAATGAAACCTCCCGAATCCTTTTGGTTTCTTCAGGAAAATATTCAGGCCCATTTGAAGACTCTGAGGGAAGAGCGAGAAAAGCTGCTGGGATTTAAAGTGACTGGAGAGGGGAAAAGCCAGGAGTATCTGGTAGGTGCCTGTTGTTATTAACCCGCCGGGAGTGGCAGTGGGAGGTCTGTTTGGAGGCAGATTCCTTTGTGCCCTTGGTGAATGTGGACTTCATAGGCGTGTGCACAGGGTGCGCAATGAGCTGCCAAAATATTAACAACCGGTTCCCTCCTCACCCCACGAGGGGGTCGTGCCTCCCCCCGCCCCCTGGGACTCCTGCCCCATCCAACCCCACACGTTCCTTGACACACACACCCCGGGACCCCTGCCCCATCCAACCACCCCTTCTCTCTGTCCCCTGACTGCCCCTGGTACCCCTGCCCCTGACTGCCCCCCACCACCCCATCCAACACCCCTGCTCCTTCCTGACTGCCCCCCCCCCGGGACCCATGCCCCCATTCAATCCCCCTGTTCCCTGCCCTTTGACCACCCCGACCCTAATCCAACACCACCACCCCCGCTGTCTATCCAACACCCCCTCCCTGCCCCCTCACCACACTGCCTGGAGGTGGGGGCCGGGGCGCTGGGCCGGCCCGCCGGAGTCAGGACCAGGGCCAGGCCAGAGCCATGCGGAGCCTGGAGCCCTCCTCGCCCCCCCCCCCCCAACCACCCCAGCTCACCTGCAGGAAGCCGCTGCTTCCTTCTCAGCCCTCCCAGGTTTCCCGCGCGAACAGCTGATTTGTGGGAAGCCGGGGAGGGGGAGCGTCAGGGGAGGAGGCAGAGCGAGGTGAGCTGGGGCCGGGTGCAGGGCAGGGAACTGCTGGAGCTTTTGTTAAATTTAAAATCCCTTTTAGAACTGGTTGTCCCGGGACAACTGGTTCTAAAAGGGCTTCTAAATTTAACAACCGGTTCCTGCGAACCGGTGGGAACCGGCTCCAGCTCACCTCTGGGTGCGCCAGGTGTGCCCAGGCACACCCTAATGCCCGCGGGCCGGATCCGGCCCCTCAGGGCTTTGGATCTGTCCCACAGGATTTGCCCTCTGTGGTGCTGCAGGCCCCGCACCGCTCTCAGAAGCTGCCGGCACCACGTCCCTGGGGCCCCGGGGGGGGGGAGGAGAGGGCTCCGTGCGTTGCTCCAGGCGCCGCCCCCACCGCCCACAGCTCTCATTGGCCGGGAACGGGGAATTGCGGCCAATGGGAGCTTCAGGGGAGGTACCTGGAGACGTCGCAAGGGTAGCGCATGGAGCCCTCCGCTCCCCTCTCCCCCAGGGGCCACGCAGGGACGTGCCGAGCGGCGAGGCGTGGGGCCAGGGCAGGCAGGCAGGGAGCGCGCCGCTGCAGGTAAGTGGTGCCAGGCCGGAGCCCGAACCCCTCCTGCACTCTGCCCCCCAACTCCCTGCCCTGAGCCCCCTGCCTGCATGCACCTCGCACCCCTCCTGCACCCCAAACCCCTGCCCTGAGTCCCCTGCTGCACCCTGCACCCCCATGCACTCCAACTCCCTGCCCTGAGCCCCCTGTTGCACCCCGCACCCCTCCTGTACCCAACCCCCTGCCCTAAGCCCCCTGCCTGCACCTCGCACCCCAACCACCTGCCCTGATCCCCCTGCTGCACCCTGCACCCCAACTCCCTGCTCTGAGCCCCCTGCCACAACCCGCACCCCTCCTGCACCCCAATCCCTTGCCCTGAGCCCCTTCCTGCACACCGCACCCCCTCCCACACACCGCACTCCCTCCCGCACCCCAACCTTTATGATGTTCGCCTTTAAAAATAAATAAATAAATAAAATTCCCTGGGTGCACACCCTAATGAAATGTGCTGCGCATGCCTATGGTGGACTTGTGTGTGTTTCTCCATGATCATAGATTGCTGGGTTAGATTCATGTGTAGACAAGCCCTAAGCTTCCATTGCAGTTGATTAGTTAATGTCTAGCCCTTGTGGCTTTCACAGAAATCCCCCCAAGGCAACTGAATGTCACCCGTGAAGTGCTGTCCACTGTGTCTGGTCATTTCGTGCATTAACATGTTTGTTTCTTTTTTCTGCCCTGGTGTCTCTGTCAGTGTAGTGCTGAGTCCTGCCTCCTGCTGCTCTGGGTCTGAATTCCCAGAGACCATGAATAACATAACATGACAGACATGGAAACCTCCCTTTCAGAGATATAGGGGCTGAAGGGGAATCTGTGAGAGAATCCTCTCCCCAGGGTAAAGTCTAATGTCAGAAATCTTAGGATTTTCAATGAAGTTCTCCCTCCTGCACACTCAGCGCTCCATGAAAGGACCCCAGGCGCCATTCCTGTCCCTGACCAGCCCTTTCCCTATTTTCATACAGAAACAAACACAAACCGAGAGGCAGAAGATTGTGTCCGAATTTCAGGAACTGCGGCAGTTCCTGGAGGAACAAGAGCGACTCCTGCTGGCCCAGCTGGAAAAGCTGGATGAGAAGATTGTGAGGATCCAGAATGAAAATGTCAGTAAACTCTCCGAGCAGATTTCCAGTCTCAGTGAGCTGATCAGTGAGATGGAGGGGAAGTGTCAGAAGCCAGCGAGTGAATTCCTGCAGGTGAGACTGAGGGAGAAACAGAGGCGCCAACTCCATGGGTGCTTAAATGCTAGAGTACCTACGGGAAAAAAATTAGCAGATGCTTAGCACCCATCGGCAGCCAACTCCCCCCCCCCCCCCGCCTCCTGCCCGCTGGCAGCCCCACCGATCAACTCTTCCCCCTCCCCCCCAGCGCTTCCCACCTGCCTCAATCAGCTGTTCCACGGTGTGCAGGAGGTACTGGGAGGGAGGGGGAGGTGCGGGGATGGGGTGCGCATGAGGGAGGGGACAGAAAGAGGTGGGGTGGGGGCAGAGTGGGGGTCGGAAGAGGCAGGGTGGGGTGTGGCATTGGGGAAGGGGTGGAGTGGGGCTTGGGGCTGTGCACCCCCAGGGACAATTAGAAGCCAGCACCTGTGGTCAGAAATATACCAGATCCCCACACAGGGAAGGGAGGGCTCCTGAATCATAAGCACTGGAGTCCAGCGGTCAGAGATCTCAGGGTAACTCGGCGTGTGCATTGCTGACATGTGAGTGACTATTGTTCTTTGCAGAGCTACAGACACATAGATATTAGAGATGGAAAAGCACCATTAATTCAGGGAATCCATGGCCCTGTGGCCAGGGTAGGGCCTCTTTTCCCCATATTTGCAAAATCCCTTCCATGGGATCTCCTGTGTGTGTCAGATGGGACTGAGATTCTCTCTCTCTCTCTCCCCCTCCACCCCAGGACGTCAGAAGCACCTTGAGCAGGTATGTGGCTCTCTCTCACTCCCCCTCACACGTCACAACGCTGGGAAAGAGCTTGATGGTGATGTTAGCACTGCATCTCCCCAGGGCGCTACAGTAAAATGTGTGGGGAAGGTCACATTCTGTATACAAATCTCTCTGATCAACTTCATCCTGAGATTCTCACCCTTGCACAGAAGACTCTGGAATTCTCCATTCAGTGGGAAGGACTGACCTCAAGTATTTCCCAGAGATGTCACATCCCTGGGGGACTGGCTGCCTCAGGATAGTGAGGATGGAATATGAGCCTTTCACTGCTGGGGCCCTGGTCACTATTCAGCCCAGGGCAGCAGTGGTCAAGAGTCTTTCCCACCTGAGGACTGTTTGGAGACCTGTGTGGATTGAGCTGGGGAGGGGGGAGTTGGTGTCTCAGTCTAGTTCCTAGGGGACAGATTTCTACAACACTTCACCTGGGAACCTCCTGTCCCGCAGAGCACGGAGGCCAAGGAATGAATTCGCCATGGAAACTCAATTCCCCTTTTATCTCCAGAGCTGGTCTCTCCAGGCCAGAGTTGAAGAATATTAATGGGACCTTTGGGGGGAAGGTTGCACGGCCATGGGCTCTGTGGCACCTGCTCTGAGGCTGGGAGAAGTAGAGGAATTCTAACTCCAGGCCCATTAGAGCAGCGACTCCCTAGCAACCACTTATAATGAGTCACTAAATGAAATATAATCACGTGAAATTGTTTCTCTCCAGGTGTGAGAAGGGGAAGTTCCAGCAGCCAGAGGAGATTTCTTCTGAACTGGGAGAGCGAGTCAGTGGTTTCTCCCAGAAAACTATTGCGCTATTGGAGGCTCTGAGGAAGTTCAAAGGTACCTAGAAGGGATCTAAGAGGGGAAATTGGGATCAGTGTCTGAAACTGTGGGAAGAGAACAGCGCTGGTCAATTGGTTCATAATTAGATTATGCTTCTATTTAATTGTTGGTTGAGAATGCCACACTTAGAGTCCAAGTCACTCAGGTTGATTAATTCAACCCCTTATTTGTTCCAGAAGCATGTCTTGCTATTACAATTACTATGAAAGTAAGAAATGACAGACATACTGAAAGAAATACTGTTCATCTACCTTCTCCAGGGGAATAGGCAGGTCATGATGCATTTTTCCTATGATGCTCCGACTACCCCTTACAATGTCTGACATATTAAACACATCCAGATTATATATTTATTAGTTCTTTTCCAATCAGCTTTGTGTGTTATGCATAGTAAGTATCTTGTATAACTCATACACTACACATGCATGAATGTTCTAATTGGCAGGACTTTTGCTGTCCAAGCTATTTTCAAGTTATTCTCATTTCTGATTCGTTCATTACCAATCATTACACACTGATGTGCACAGGTCACTTTGACCCTTTTCTCCACATGGGATTTTTTGGACGTTGCTAACTGCTCCTTGGCAGTACATTTTGGGTGTCTGTGTCTTTAAGCACATTGTGTGGTCAAAACATCTCTTTGTCCTAAATAGCAACTTATGAACACGTCACTTAATAACAAGGTCACTTAAGGCAACATTTCCCTTATGTCAAATACGATGATTTCTGAAAATCTTATTTCATCATATAAAAGAAAAGGTTCTACCAATCCCAAAGGATCGGACACATTACGTCCCAGGTTAACGAATGTTTCAGATCTTACCCAAATATATGCTACAGCCATTTCTTATTAACTGAACTAAACTTTATTAAAAAACAAAAGAGAGAGAATATGGTTAAAAGATCAATATACATACAGACATGAGGTTGATTCATCGAGGTCAGATTCATAGCAGAGATGGCGAGCTTTCTAGTTGTAAAGAGTTCTTTCAGAAATAGTTCATAGGTTATAGTCCACTGTCCAATATCACCTTCAGAGCGTACCAGCATAACTGGGGCCTCAGTCTTGTGACTCAAACTTCCCCTGATGAAGCCTAAGCAGATCTGAGATGACAGAATCAGGACCTTAAGATCTTTTATACAATTTCATGTCTTTTGACAAGTTGTGAGTTCAAAAGGATGTTAGTTCCATCGCTGGGAGATGCCTGAATGAGAGAGGAAAGAGACGGTTTCAGACCTTTTTACATTAAATACCTGAGTGTGTCTCTGTCTGTTTCTGTGTCATGATGAAAACACAATTCTAGGAGTTCAGAGTGGTGATGCTGTTATAAATATGAAAGCCTGAAATCTCACCTCTCTTATCCTTTTCTCCTCCAGACACTCTGCCATCTGCACTGGAAAGAAAACGAGGGCAACCACTAGGCGCGCACAGACAGGGTGAGATTGCAGCCGCTTCCTGGCATTGGCCCCTCTCAGTGGCCCCACCCCTGCTCCACTTCCTCCAAGGCCCTTCCCCCTGGCCAGGCCAGAAGCCAGAGTCGGGCTCCCACCCAGGGAGCCCAAGCGGCACTGGGGAGCCCTGCACCCTCCACCTGCCCTGGGGTGGTGCACTCTGGGGAGTGGGAACATGGGCCGGGGGGCTGCTCCCAGGCCCCCCAGACACCAGCCCAGGGCAGGTGGAGGGTCCAGGCCTCCCCACAGTGGCCAAGGCTCCCAGCATGGTGAGGGGTCAGGGCCTCGGTGGGAAGAGGAGTAATGGGGCAGGGCCACGGAGTGCCCCACCCCCAACTTCTACCAAGGGTCTGGAACTCCTGGGGAGATCCCAAGCTGACATCACACAAACAATCCTGACACCAACCTTAGTGCTGAGTTCATGCCTACGCTGATGAACAGAAACACTCACTCAGCAGCACCCAAACAGAGCTCTCTGCCCTTCACCCCAGTGCAGGGGGTCTCCCCATCACTCTTCTCCAACATCCTACCTTTCCTTTGGGCAGGGCTGGGCTCTCCCATTGGAGCTGCTCCCTGCTTCCTGGATTGGGGAGACGCTCTCCCTCTGATGCTGGCAGCTCCTCCCTTCTCTCTGGGCTGGGGATGGGGCTACCCCACCCAATGCCATCTCCTACTCTATGTTTTTAAGTAGCTCTTCCCCAATACTGCACCTTCCTCTCTGTTCCCTGGCCTGGGACTGGAGGCTGCCTTTAGGGGACAGAGTTTCTCTCGAGGGTATAGAGCTGGTAACTGCCTCCTCTGTTCCCTCCTCAATAAAAGCTTCTGACACCTTCCTGGCTGTGTCTCTGCTGCTGGGAATGGAGAAGCCCCAGCAGAGGGAGAAGGGAGCTGAAGCTTCTGGAAGCAAATGAGAAACACACTGAGGAACTACAGTGACATCTACTCAGTCTCAGGCACCCAGGGCAGAGGCAGCTGCCTGGGATCCAGGAGTGTCCCCGCCAAGACAGGGCTGCTGGGGATTGTGAGAAATGGTCCCAGCCTCCCGCAGGGCCGAGCTCTGCCCCAACGCTCTGATTCTCTCTCCCCAGTGAATGTGACTCTGGATCCAGACACGGCTCATCCCCAACTCGTCCTGTCTGAGGATCGGAAAAGTCTGAGATGGGGAGACACACGGCAGCAACTGCCCAACAACCCTGAGAGATTTGACTCTGATCCCTGTGTGCTGGGCTGTGAGGGATTCACCTCGGGGAGACATTGCTGGGAGTTGGAGTTGGGGGATGGGCGATACTGGGCTGTGGGGGTGGCCAGAGAGTCTGTGGGGAGGAAGGGACGGATCAGCCATAACCCTGAGGGGGGGATCTGGGCTGTGGAGTGCTGGTGGGGGGGTCGGTTCCGGGCTCTCACCTCCCCTGTGACCCCCCTGCCCCTGAGCCGGGCCCCCAGCAGGATCCGGGTTTGTCTGGACTGTGACCGGGGGCAGGTGACATTTATCGATGCTGGTGACGAGGCCCCGATCTTCACTTTCCCGCCGGGCTCCGTCCCTGGGGAGAGAATCCGACCCTGGCTCTGGGTGTGGCCGGGATCCCAGCTCAGACTGTGTCCCTGAGATGGGGGAGCAGGGGAATATCTCACTGGGAGCCCTGAAATCAGCCTATCTAGCCTCACACACCCTAGTCTCTGTGATCATTGCCTGTGGACTTTCTATCATGCCGTCTCTATGACCCTGGAGGTTGCTTCTGGTCTCAACTCTGCACCGTCTGGACTGTCAAACCATAGAGAGCATTGAGTGAGCGAGGTAGAGAAGCTGATCTCATCACTGCCCCAGCATTGTGCAGCCTGTTTGTCACTGTCCTCTATGAGCCAGGAGGACTCTGGAGATCCTGGGTCAGACAGTGTCACTGAGACATGGGAGGAACAGACCAGTGGGGATGGAAAAATGGGTTTCTCTAGCCAAGTAACCCTAGTCCCTATGGCCTGGACGACTCCTGTCTACCCAACCCTCTCGCCTCTTAGCTCTATGGCCCCTGGAAGCTCCTCCCCCTCCTTCCCTGCAGCACTAGGTATGGGAGGGGGACGGGGAAGAACTCCTGGGGTGCAGGAGGAGAAAAGGGCCCCTCACGGGCAGATGTGGGGGCAGAAGTGATGTGGTGTTGAGGGGCAGAATTAATGTGGGGCTAGGGACAGGCATATGTGGGATGGCAAGGATACAGACTTAATTAATTGGGATTGGGCATTTTGGGAAGAAGCTGGAAGCTCTGCACCAGCCAGAAGCTTGGGAGAGGGAGACCCGGGGACTTCGGAGTGTGCATTCATCCCAATATCCAGTAGAAATGAGTGACTACCGTAGACACTTCCTACATCGATATAGTAAAGGCAGTAAATCGACCTCTAGGAGAGGCAGTAGGGTTGGCAACAAAGAATTCTTCCCTTGACCTATCTGCGTCTACATCGGGGTTAGATCAACCTAACTACGTCACACAGGGTGTGAAAGTTTTCACAGCTCTAAGCGATGTAGCTAGGCTGACCTAAGTTTTAGGTGTAGACCAGGTTTCAGGAAGAATAACGGTATATCTACACTACAGTCACTACTACAGCAGAGCTACAGCACTACAGCTGTGTTGCTGAAGTGTCATAGTGTAGAGGCATTCTGCATTGACGGAAGTGTTTTTTTTCCATCGCTCTAGTTAATCCCCCTTTCTGAGAGGCCGTAGCCAGGTCACTGGAGGAATTCCATTGTCTGCACCGGGGGTTAGGTCGATCTAGCTGTGGCACTCAGAGCACACAATGTTTCCCAGCCCTGAATAATGTCACCAGGTTGACCTAAGTGTTAAGTGTAGAGCAGGCCTAAGAGGGGTTTCCCTGGAGCTGGCTGTAAACACAGGGGCTGAGGGCTTGGTGTGTGAGAGACATAAAGCCAAGAGAACCAGTCGTGGGTGTGATCCCGGCAGGAAACTGAGTGACAGAGCTTGCTTCAGGCCCAAGGTTCCCTGGAAAGGGAGACGTGGAGTTCTGAGTAAAGAAACTGCCTGCAGTTGTTTGTTTCTATTGTGTTCAGGACACAGGAATGTGTGGACATTATTCGTAAATAATAAAGATATCACCAAAGAAATACCTGACTCCTATAATCAATTTCTCCTGCCAATGGGAGAGCAATGGTACAACCCGGGTCAGAATCTAGAGCTATGGTGGCAAATGCATTGCTGGGAAACATTTGCGGGGAGCTCCAGCAGCAAAGAGCCTGTGCAGAGGAGCAGATTGCTGCTAATTGTGGACTTGAGCATGTCCAGCTTTGTGTGCTGAGCAGTCCCCATTGTCCCTTCTCTCCAGCCTGACATTAACCAAAACATGGATCCCTGGCTCGTATTCCCCCCCCCCCCCCCAGCAGACCCAGTCAACACAGTGATAATGAACTCGGTATTGGCCCAAGGAGAAAAAATGAGAGGAAGAGACTGGGGCAGCTGGAACAGGGTGGGGGATTGGGGTGGGGAGTGGGTTGGATTGTTATTTTCCCTTTTGTGTTTGGAGTTTTACAAAATTAAAACCTAAAATCTTCTTACTAGTTCTTAGCTCTTGTTTTGAATGGGCTGGGCTGTAACCTTTAGATTGCGATGACATACATTTTAGAAGATTTACCATAAAATCACCCTTCAGCTCAAGGTTTGCACCCAATTAATGAGTTGTTGCCATTTTCATGCCTTGTCACTAGCACACACCCGCTGCCTCTGACCTTAACCCAGGGAGCCCCTGTAGCCCAGCTGGTCCCAGGTGTGTGTTTAGATGTTCAGCAAGACACAGCGAAGCCAAGGCTCCTCTGCACATACATTGTCACTGAAATAACTCAAGGGGGTTTAGTTCCCACCTATTATTATTTCAGTGCAAGTCTGTGTGTGGCTGTGGACGCCCTCATTGTGTATTAATATAACCCTTCTGCCAAGTGGAGCTGGCAGCAACCAGGGCTGGGTTTAATATCTAGGGGTTCCTCTTCAACAATACAACACAGAACCAGCTCTAGCCCCCACCCAGTAACCTGGGAAAATTACACACCACCCCTGGATGCCTCTGGGAGGCAATACTTCCCCTCTCGCAAGCACTGAGTCCAAGTGTAGAAAAGAAACTTTTAATTAAAGGAGGGAAATCAGAGGGCATTCATTTGGGAGAATGCTGCAAGCTGGATTAATAAACATAAAACCATGAGCAAAACACCCACCCTGGAGTACGTTGGGCAGTGACCTTTTGTCTCAGGTTCTTAAGTCAAGCAATTAAAAGTTCCTTTAACGTGCCCGTCCCTTCTCCCTCTGCCACACTCACAGTGCAGACCCAGAATTTAGAGGTGCATCTCCAGAGTTCACCTCTCGCCCTGATGGTGGTGGTGGTGGGGGGGGGGGAGTGCATCTTGCTTGCTCCACTGTCCAGGCATTTGCTCTGGCACCAGCTGTCCTGCCAGCCACTCACAGCTCTACTTACCACTGCACCAGCTGCTCAGCCAGTTATTGGCTCGCTGCCCCACACTCTCTAGGACATCTTCAAGTCATACCACTTAGCACAGCTCTCAATGATTTCAGCTGCTAGTGGGGGAGCCTTACTGGTAGCACAGACAGACTCTCCCAAAGCAGATCTAATACTTAGACCTGATAATCAGTGATTTCAGCTCTGTTGGTATGTAACAAGACTCCCCGTTGAATCTTAACTAGCTCTGTGATTACACAGTAAGGATCCGATAACAGCCAATACTTCTACCATCTAGTACAGATATCTCACCACACCCTCACATCTCCACTAGTCTTTGGCACCCATGTCCCCTGCATAGCGAGTGCAGTTTAGTTGAGGGTGAGTCCCTCAATCAGGGTATGCCAAGCACAGTTCTGCTGCCCTTGATTCACACAAGGATAACAACCCTTTAGTACCTGCCCCAATAACAAAGTGACTGGTGATCCAACACCAGCCAAAAGTGACCATTTTGGCAAAGCAGCCCCATCATGCTGAGCACCTAGGCAGGGTGGGTGTGTCCATGCAAACAAGGTCAGCTCCTGAGGTCCTCTTCCCCAGCTCATCAGTAGGTGTCAGGGGAGAGCTCATTCAGACCCTGCTTACATTACGAATGTCCTGGTTCGGTTGAGGGCACGTCTACACAGCACCTGGGAGGTGTGATTCCCAGCTCGGGTACATGTACACATGCTGACACTGCTGGAGCGAGCACACTACCAATAGCAGTGAGGCTGCGGCAGCAAGAGGACGGATTGGACTAGCTGCTGGAGGGGAAGCAGCCCCAGTGCCCCATGGAAGGGGAATCCCAGTGGTGCAGAGGGGCTGCAGCCAGCGCTCCAGGGCACAGGCTAGGGAGGGGCTGACTTTAGGGTGGACAGGATGTGCTGTGCTGGGGCCCTATGTCCTGGCCCCAGGATGGGGGTGGATTTCACCTTCCCACCCCCTGGCACTTCATCTGCAGAGAACCCGGTTACTGGGGTGCAGTGAATGGCACTCGGGGTGACTGACCAAGTCTAATGAAAAATTTACCAATAGTCACAGTAAGAACAGTGCTGCATGAGAACTTACTAGACTTTGATTTAAGATGTAACATAATATTTCATATGCTTTATGAAAATATGCTTATGATCTGAATATGACATAACTGAGATATACTTTATGCAAGATGAGTCATGTAAGATATCATTGGAAAGGGTATGATTTACTGAATATGATTAATATGATTATTTTTGTAAATGAAATTAGGAATATTGACCTGTGTATCTGTATTTCATATTTGTTGCTTTATGTCACTCCAACTGCTGACACTTCAGGGACTACAATAGAAAAGCCAGACAGGGCTTGATGGCCCATCAGCAAAGACAACGGATTGTGAAAAGGCTTGGCCATCCTGTGGAGGTGATGCTGGGATGCTACAGAGTCAGGTGGCCTGGTCACCTGATACTAACCAACTCCTTGGTCTGATGTTCTTCTCCACGGCGGGGTGGGGAATCAAACATGAAATAGCAGCAGAATGAAGAAGTGTGACTGATGGCGGCAAATCTCCAGCATCTCTCCTTTTACAAGTACTGGGGTGAATCCGGCCCATGGAGCTAACCTTCCCCCTGCCTCAATTTCCACATGGATCAAATGATTTTATTATTATTCCTATTTCTGCCTATGGAGGATGAGGTCCCCGTCGTGCTGCTCTCTGTAGAGATGCTGAGTAAACAAACCCAACAGCTCACAATTTGAGCCAGGATTTCACAACCTCTGAACATCCTGTTAGAGTCAAAGGGACCAAAGTAGGTAAAGTTACTTTTATGCCAAAGTCTTTGCGTGATCTGGGTCTAGGTTACGACAAAAGGCAGTAAGTCAATGAGACAAACCAACTGGGGTCTGAAGGGTGGGAGGGGATGATGAGGGGAAAAGTAAATCTCTCTTACAGATTGTCTGTCCTGGGATTGTTGTGAGGCTGCAAGGATGTTGGTTCCATTGCTGGGAGACACCTGAATGAGAGAGGAAATAGAAGGTTTCAGGTTAGTTTATATTAAATATCTGAGTGAGTCCCTGTGCCTCTTGGTCTGTTCCTCTGTCATAATTAAAACACAGATCTAGGAGTTCAGAGTGGTGATGCTGTTATAAATATGAAAGCCTGAAATCTCACCTCTCTTATCCTTTCCCCTCCAGACATTCTGCTGTCTTCACTGGAGACAAAAACAGGGGACCCCTAGGAGCGCACAGACAGGGTGAGGTTGTAGGTGGAGATTGTCTTTAAATTATGAGAAAATTCCAGAGAAACCATCTTCATGAGATTGTAGCCAAAGTTACCAACCAAACCAACAGAGACCGTAGCACACACAGCCCTAAAAATAAAACCATTAAACAGTGAGGCAATCCCAAGCTGAAGTCACACAAACACGCCTGACACCAACCTTAGTGCTGAGTTCATGCCCACGCTGATGAACAGAAACACTCACTGAACAGCACCCGAACAGAGCTCTCTGCCCTGAGGGCTGACCCATCCCTCTGCTTTACCCCGGTGCAGGGGGTCTCCCCATCGCTCTTCTCCAACATCCTGCCTTTCCTTTGGGCAGGGCTGGGCTCTCCAATTGGAGCTGCTTCCTGGATAGGGGAGATGTTCTCCCTCTGATGCTGGCAGATGGGGCTACTCTACCTAATGCCACTTCCTACTGTGGCTCTTCCACAATTTTGCACCTTCCTCTCTGTTCACTGGCCTGGGAGTGGAGGATGTATTTAGGGGAGGGAGTTTAAAGTTGTTACCTGCCTCCTCTGCTCCCTCCTAACTAAAACTTTCTTTGCTGTGTCTCTACTGCTGGGAATGGAGGAGCCCCATGAGGGGGAGCTGGGAGCTGAAACCTCTACAAATAAATGAGAAACTAAGGAAATCCCATTACACAGACTGTCTCCTGTACTCCCGCCTCACTGGAAGAGTCTGACACCGTAGTTCCTGTCTGCTTCTCTGCTACTGGGAATGGAGCAGCCCCTGCAGGGGGAGCTGAAGTCTCTGCAATGAATGAGAAACTAGTGAAGTGGGTCCCATTAAACAGGCTGAGGAACAGCAGTGACAGCTCTGCTCAGTCTCAGGTGCCCAGGACAGAGGCAGCTCCCTGGGATCCAGGACTGTCCCAGCCAGGACCGGGCTGCTGGGGAGTGTGAGAAATGGTCCCAGCCTCCGCCAGGGCTGAGCTCTGCCCCTAACGCTCTGATTCTGTCTCTTCCACGAGAATGTGACTCGGATCCAGACACGGCTCATCCCAACCTCGTCCTGTCTAAGGATCAGAAAACTGTGAGACATGGATTAACTTGGCAGGATCTGCCTAACAACCCAGAGAGATTTGACACTGAGCCCTGTGCACTGGGCTGTGAGGGATTCACCTTGAGGAAACATTGCTGGGCGGTGGAGGTGGGAGGTGGGGATACTGAGCCATGGGGTGGTCAGAGAGTCTGTGAGGAGGAAGGGAAGGATCAGCTTTAACCCCAAGGAGGGGATCTGGGCTGTGCAGAGGAAGTGGGATGAGTTCCAGGCTCTCACTTCCCCTGCAACCCTCCTGCCCCTGAGCTGAGTCCCCAGCAGGATCCGGGTTTGTCTGGACTGTGACCGGGGGCAGGTGACATTTATCGATGCTGGTGACGAGGCCCCGATCTTCACTTTCCCGCCGGGCTCCGTCCCTGGGGAGAGAATCCGACCCTGGTTCTGGGTGGGGTGAGGAGCCCGGCTCAGCCTGTGTCCCTAAGACAGGGCGGGGGGAGGGTGGAATCTCACTGGGGAACCTGAAATCCACCATTCTAGCCTCACACACCCCAGTCTTTGTGATTCTGGAGGACTGCACCTTTCTACCACGCCGTGTCTATGAACCTGGATGCTCCGTGCATTGCCCTGTCAAACCATAGAGAGCAGCGATTGATGGAAGGAGAGAAGCCAGTCCCATTGCCCCAAGGGCTTTGTAGCCTGTTTGTTACTGTCTTCTAGGGCAGGTGTTCTCAACCTTTTTCTTTCTGAGACCCCACAAAGCTAAGTTGCTCAGGCTTTGGCTTCAGCACCGGGCGGTGGGGCTCTGGGCCCCTGGTTTCAGCCCTGTGCATTGGAGCTTCAGCTTTCTGCCCTGGGCCCCAATGAGTCTAAGGCCCCAGCCCTGCGTGGTGGACCCCATGAAACCTGCTCGTGGCCCCCCAGGGCACTCCGGACCCCTGTTTGAGAACTGCTTTCTATGGTCCAGGAGGACTCTGGGGATCTCGGCTCAGACGGTGTTGCTGAGACATGATGGGAATAGCCCAGTGGGAATAAAAAAGACGACTTCTCTAGCTTCAGTCATCCCAGTCTCTGGGACCCNCGGTGATGAGGCCCCGATCTTCACTTTCCCGCCGGGCTCCGTCTCTGGGGAGAGAATCCGACCCTGGCTCTGGGTGGGGTGAGGAGCCCGGCTCAGACTGTGTCCCTAAGACAGGGCGGGGGGAGGGTGGAATCTCACTGGGGAACCTGAAATCCACCATTCTAGCCTCACACACCCCAGTCTTTGTGATTCTGGAGGACTGCACCTTTCTACCATGCCGTGTCTATGAACCTGGATGCTCCGTGCATTGCCCTGTCAAACCATAGAGAGCAGCGATTGATGGAAGGAGAGAAGCCAGTCCCATTGCCCCAAGGGCTTTGTAGCCTGTTTGTTACTGTCTTCTAGGGCAGGTGTTCTCAACCTTTTTCTTTCTGAGCCCCCACAAAGCTAAGTTGCTCAGGCTTTGGCTTCAGCACCGGGCGGTGGGGCTCTGGGCCCCTGGTTTCAGCCCTGTGCATTGGAGCTTCAGCTTTCTGCCCTGGGCCCCAATGAGTCTAAGGCCCCAGCCCTGCTTGGTGGACCCCATGAAACCTGCTCGTGGCCCCCCAGGGCACCCCAGACCCCTGTTTGAGAACTGCTTTCTATGGTCCAGGAGGACTCTGGGGATCTCAGCTCAGACGGTGTTGCTGAGACATGATGGGAAAAGCCCAGTGGGAATAAAAAAGACGACTTCTCTAGCTTCAGTCATCCCAGTCTCTGGGACCCTGGAGGATTCCCATATACCCAGCCCTCTGTCTCCTCATCTCTATGGCCCCTGGAAGCTCCTCCCCCTCCCTCCCTGCAGCACTAGGAATGGGAGGGGGAGGGGTGAAGAACCCCTGAAGCTGCAGGAGGAGCAGAGAGGCCCTGCGAGGCAGATGTGGGGACTGGGCAGGGGGTAGAAATAATAGCTGTGCTGGGGACAGGCAGATGTGGGGATGGCAGGGACACAGAATTAGTCTATGTCTACACTACATAGCTGTGCCGCTGTAAGGTTTCCCGTGTAGCCGCTCTTTGCTGGCAGGAGAGAGCTCTTCTGCTGGCAAAATAACATCACCTGCAAAAATGAGCAGCAGTAGCTCTGTCGCTGGGAGAGCATCTTGTGCTTTTTGTTGGTAACATTTTGTCAGTCGGGGGGTGTTTTTTCATACCCCTGACTGACAAAAGTTCTAGTGTAGACAAGCCTAAGTTAATTGGGGTTTGGGACTTTGGGAAGAAGTTGAAAACTGTCCACCAGCAGGGAGCATTTTGTAAATCTAGTCTGCTAGACACTAAAAATCATGGAGTGAACAGACACACTGGATTTATGGCTCATTACAAAAATCTGTAACTCACTCCCCCCCCCTTTGTCCTATGACTGCAGAGGTGTTAACGGGCCACTCTACCTTGAATGGTCCCATATATGTGCTAATTATTTAGACTAAACAATCTGTTCCACCTTGCATTTTGCCATGACCTCTGAGTACCTTTCCCAGCACTGTGCATCTCAAAAGCTTCTCTCTCTCACCGACAGAAGTTGGTCCAATAAAAGAGATGACCTCATCCACCTTGTCTCTCTAATAACTATGTCCATACAGTCCCGGCTTCCGTGCTGTTTCAAGTCTTGTTGACGTGATGGGAAACCATTGCATATCCCTCTACAAATATTGCACTCTGATTGTCTGGGTCTGACCCCATGAATGCACTGTTCACTTGTAAAGGAATAAAGAGAATATGGAGGGTTGTGATTCATGGATTCAGTAACCTGTGATGATAACTTAGACAGGAGTGTGACACGCCGTACCTCAAAATAGCACCCTGTAACCCTCACATTCATCATTCATATATGGTTGTGATATTTCATACAAGCATGCCATGTGAGATATCATATGGAAGGTCATGATATGCTGAAACCCGTTGTTCTGTCCAAATATGTATATAGTTAGTGTATATGAAGTGATGATATTTTGCTGTATGGTTGTTACTGAAATATGCTCTGAATTTGGGAGTCTCTACTATAAAGGTCATGATCCCCACCCAGGAGGGTGTTAAACGACCACTAGTCAACAGGGGAGCTGTAATTCAGTGACAGTTGTGCAAGCAACACCCAATGGGGACTTCTCGACCCCATGAGTCAGTTGCACAAGACCACGCCAGTTGCTCAACCCTGTGACTCCACAAAGCCCACCAGGCCATGTCTGGGCAAGTGTCTTCTAGGCACATGGACTAAGGATATAAAATAGGGAACAGTGGCATCATGCTTTTGCCTTTCTCCTCCCCCACCTACACTGGAAGCAACAAGAAAACTGAGACATAGGCGCTGACTCCATGGGTGTTCCAAGGCTGGAGCACCCATGGAAAAAAATGGTGGGGTGCTGAGCACCCACCAGCAGCCCCCCATCAGTGCATCCCCTTCCACCCAGTGCCTCCCGTCTGTCAGAGGCCCCACCAATCAGTGCCTCCCCCTCTCTCCCAGCACCTCCCACCCGCCATGGATCAGCTGTTCCGCGGCATGCGGGAGGCGCTTGTAGGGAGGGGGGAGTGAGGACAGGGTGTGCTCATGGGAAGGGGTGGAATGGGGCAGGAAGAGGCAGGGTGGAGGTGGAGCCTTGAGGGAAGGAGTGTAGTGGGGGCAGGACCTGGGGCAGAGCCAGGGGGAGCACTCCCTGGCACATTAGAAAGTTGGCACCTATGAGCTGAGAAGATGAAGGCTTCAGTTGAAGAGGCTGGTCCCAGGCTTGAGAGATAAGCCTGTGTATTAAGAACTGTAACATCCAGTGTGGTGAGAAAATTGCTTGATCTAAATACTGCCTAGTGTAATAAGGTTGAAGATTTAGATTGTGCGCTTACCTTTTATTTTCTTTGGTAATTGTCCCTGAACTTTTATGCCTACCACTGATAATCACTTAAAATTTATCTTTCTGTAGTTAATAAATCTGTTTTATATTTTACCTAAAACAGTGTGTTTTGGTCCCAGTGCTTGGGAAATCTCTGCTCAGTTTACAAAGGCTAGTGTGTGTCTTCTCCATGTTGAAGGTGGGGTGGACTGGGTAAAAAACGTACACTGGTCAGGCTTCTGACCAAGGCAAGACAGTACAATTCTGGGGTGTATGGCTGTGGAGCTGGGGGGAATTGGCTGGTGCCTTTCTCTGTGTGATTCGTGAATGGCTCTGGGAGCATTCAGACAATCTAGATGGATGTGGGGCTCCACATGCTGTTGTGCAGAGTGATAAAAGAGCCTGGATGGGTTTGCTGCTTGTCACTAGCAAGGCATTGTGAGAGACAGCCCAGCCTGGAGAGTTAAGGGGGCACAGCAGTACCCCAGTTCCAGGTTGTACCACGGGGATCCTGTCACAAGGAGAACATTATGTCTGCTGACCAATCAGAACCTAGAATCAACTAACGCAGTTTGATCCCTGTTTGACTCCTATCTGAGAACAGAGATGGGTTGGACTTTAAACTTCAACCTTACAGCAATAAAGACACGGGCTTCACCAGAAACTCCAGTGTAGCAGTACAAAGTTTGCTTGTTGCTTAAATAATTAAAAGGTGAGTTTCCATTTGGAGCATGAGATGAAAAATATAATGGTTATTATGACGGTATTTACCAGTTCTCGAGAAGCAGGAAGCCGAGCCTCTTCAGAATTCTCATTGCCTTCAGCCAGACTGGGACACTTGGATGTCTGACTCTACTGCCACTAACACTGGCATGCTAGGAGGACTTCTTTGGGAGAGGATCCTTATCTCCAAACGATAATCAGGGTATGATACGGACTGAAATCACTGTAGCTTTCCAGTTCCTTTTCTACTTTCTCTTTCTAGCTTGGTGAAGGCATTGACAGAGACACATTTCACTTCAGCGTCCAACAAAAAATAAACACCATTTTGGCAGAAATACAGAAGGAGAGACCAGGATTCAGCTCTTTGTCTCTGTAATTTCTTACTAAGAATTAATTTTGCAGTCTCATCACTGAAAGAGTCACTGACAATGTAAACTAATTAGAGGAGAATGGACGAAGATTTTAGAAAACCTGGGAACACCAGAGAGATCTCAAAACTGTTCCAAAGCTTATTTCCAGGATCTATCAGGTAGGTGAGCTTCTGTCACTTGAATACCATCTCCCTTGCTCTTTGATATCTCCTAGGAGACATTTATTCCCTGTGTGAATTATTAACTGCAAAATGATCCAATAATACCAGGATAAATGTGTCTTACTCTGAATACAAACTTTGCTTTGGAACTATATATTCAAAATGATATATGAGCTATTTTCCCCTCTCCTTTCATTGTAATGTAACTCCAGACTATTCTGGTTATTTGATTTAAGAATCTATTTCTTTGCTCCTACACTTTATTCAAGAAAACTGGACCTGATCCTGCTCTCAATGCATTCAAAGGGAGATTTGCTATGAATTAACTTACTGTATATTTCTGTTTTGTAAAGTAAGTTACAAACTCTTGCAAATCCAAGTTTATGGGAAGTGTCTTTCTCTGTGGTCCCTGTTACTTAATAGCTCTGTTTATGGGACTGAATCATTTTGCCTCTGATATGCTGAAAGAAAAGAAATGGGTAAAAAAAAAAAACCCCAAGAATCTTTCTCTCTCTCACACACACACTGTTTTTCATTCCTTAAAAACATTTTTCTCCCTTGATGGAATTACTACGAACTTTTACACTGATCTGACTTTTTTTTAATGTGGATTTTGTAGGGATGGGACAAAATCAGAGTTGTAAAGGAAACACATTTTCAACTGTAATTGAATGGCTGTTCTAACTCCATAATATGAAAGAGTTCACTTAACAATATATTTATTCTTTTTTGATTTAATGAGTCCTCTTTAATGTTTGATGTAAATGATTTAATGTTAGTCAATGTTATGGTCATTATTATAAGTTTTTTATCCTCCCCCTGTTGTCTAGATCAAGTTATAGTGAAGATGAAGATTCTCTCATTCTCCCACAGCTCCAGAGCCAGCTCCCCTCTCCCTGGTTTTATTGTTTTCTTCTTTACTTGTTATGTTCACAAGATGGAATCAGGTAGGAATCCATCCTGTGTCTGCTGTTTCTTTATTTAGGCCCCTAAAGTGACTTAAGAACATGTTTCACTCAAAGTCAATGTAACTACTCACAGTGTGTAAACTTAACCACACAGCAAGATCAGCACCTTCATTATTCATTGTTTGCTCTGATTATGTTGCTGCTGGGTTATTTTATTTGCTCCTTGGATCGTTCACAGGTCAGTTTCTTCACACGAGTATTTTTAAAAGATTGTCAAAGATGCCCAGAGCATTGGGTGGACACCTATTGAAGAGTTTAATAATAATAATAATAATAAATAATAAAATCAAATAACTTAGTGGGTTTCAGATGTAAAAAAGATCAGAGCCAAAGTCTGAGACAAATGTGGGATGTGTTCTTCATATCAAATTCCCTCTTTCCTCTGAGCTGCTTTTCATTGTTGTTGTTCTGGTGCATTTTCCAGCAAAGTTCACAGTGATTGGACCCCGTGACCCTGTCACCGCCATCCTGGGTCAGGAAGCTGTGTTACCCTGTCACCTGTCCCCCGCGATGAGCGCTACAAACATGGAGGTGAGATGGTTCCGATCTGAGTTTGCATCCTTTGTGCACCTGTATCGTGATGGGAAGAATCAGTATGATGGGCAGATGCCAGCGTATCGGAGAAGGACAGAGCTTTTGAAAGCTGGACTCACAGATGGAAATGTTCCCTTGAGGATTCTCAATAGCAGACACTCTGATGAAGGACAATACCACTGCTTTGTTCAAGATGGTACTTTTTATGAAGAAACCGTATTGCAACTGCGGGTAGCAGGTCAGTAGCTTGTGACAGTTTAAGCTTTGTACAGTTTGCAGGCTTTGTTCTTTCCTATTACAACAACTGTGACTCCCTGCTTGTGATATATTTTACAACAACACAGTGTATCTAACTTTCAGCAAACAGCCACTTTCATACTGGGGAAAATATGCTGGAAACTTTCCCAACATGTTACTAAACACATTTTCAGAATAGCCAAGGCACTTTCTTGCCCAATCTTAATTGACCCCAGAGTGGTCTTTAGTTAAGAGGGAAAGGACTTCTGGATGCGTATGGCCTTCCAGTTGCTGTGCAGTCATTTCTAGGATGTGGGCTAAGGTGGGACTGACAGACTTTTATGGCTTTCTCATTGGTTCACTGTTGGTTGTTGCTTCGGGGCGTAGTTAAAATCAAATGCAGTGTTTTTATTTGCTGAGACTGTAAAATGGTGATGGTGGTGGTGGGTGTGACGGGTTCTCCCTGGGGTGCCAGCTGGAACTGAGGTACAGCTGAGCCCTCTATCTCAACAATCTGGGTTCCATCTTGCACTGTGACACTGTGACATGCTGCAAAGCACTCCACACTTGCACTCACACCAACATCCTCAGGCAGGGACCACACCCAGCTGTGTGCATGATGCATCTGGCCAGGCACTCATGAACCAACAATAGCGAGGCTTCAGCCAAAACACCCCCCAGCTTCCCAACCTAGGACCCTGGAGCTGTACCGTCCTGCCCTGGTCAAAAGCCTGACCAGTAAAGATTATCACAGTTACCCAGTTTGCCCCTCCCTCGATGTGGAGAGGAATATGCACAAAACCTTTGTTAACTGAGCTGAGATTTTTCCCAAACACTTTACTCAAACCACACTGTTTTAGGTAAAAATATAAATTAGATTTATTAACTACAGGAAGATAGATTTTAAGTGATTATAAGTGATAGCAAACAGATCAAAGTAGATTACTTAGCAAATAAACAAACACACAGTCTAAGCCTAATATACTACACAGGATTTGAATCAAACAGTGTCTCACCCTGTTAGATCGTATGAGCACTTTATAGATGTTTCACACACAGGCAGGGTTTCCTTCTTTCCCACCTGGGACTAGCACTTCCCCAGTTCAAAGTCTGTGCTCTTCCAGAGCTATATCCAGATGTGGAGTTGTGAGGAAAGTGAGGCCTGTTGGTGATGTCACTTCCTCCTTTTATAGTTTCTTCCATATGGCGGGAATCCCTTTGTTCCAAGCCAGGTTCCCAGCCCAGTTTGTGGAAAAATACAGGTACCAAAATGGAGTTCAGTATCATGTGATCTAGTCAGATTCCCCTGCATACTTGATGAGTCATGGCAGCCATTATCCATAGGCTGTCTGAAGTGTCCCTCAGTGAGGACAAGACTTTTCCATGGCCCATTTTTTTTGCTGATGGGCCATTAGCATTGTCTAGCTTCTTCACTGTTGTACCTGAAAGGCTAGTTGTGGGTGTTACCCAGGACAAGCACATTTGAAATACAGATGCATAGTCAATATTTATAACTCCAGATACAAAAATGATACATGCATATAAATATGATAACCATACTCAGCAA
This sequence comes from Platysternon megacephalum, assembly GCA_003942145.1. Taxonomy (NCBI): domain Eukaryota; kingdom Metazoa; phylum Chordata; order Testudines; family Platysternidae; genus Platysternon; species Platysternon megacephalum. The sequence continues at coordinate 71,031 of QXTE01000470.1, forward strand.
ATCATAACTTTTCCATTGACACCTTACATGACACATCTTATATAAGATGCAACATAATTATATCATAATCATACCATAATCATATTACTAATTATGTATTTACCACTCTTAGACAAGACCTAGCATTTCTCCCCTGCTGCTTTGACACTGTAACCATGAAGCCACTTAGACTTTTTTTTTAAATAAATATATCTATCCATTGCACTAATTATTAGATTTTCAAAATTTCAGATCCTATTCAGGTATCTACATTGTCATATCTCCAAAGGTGCCCAGCACTCAGTTGCTCCTGTGTTGAGACAACAATATCTCCCACTAACTCAGTGAACTTATTTTAAATATTTGTTTATGTTTTTTGTGTCCATGAATATTGGGATTTCAGCCATTCCAGTATTCATTTATCTGTTCTACTGACTACCTGCATGAATTAGTGATTTCTGGTGTGAGTAAGGGATCCACAAACTGTTCCTCATCCCTTCTGCTTTATAAATTAATTCATGGAATTGACACCTTCATGTATTTTCCCCTTAGGTCTGGGCTCTGCTCCTCTCATCTCTGTTGAGGGTCATCAGGATGGAGGGATCCGGGTGGTTTGTCGATCAGCTGGTTGGTACCCAGAGCCTGAGGTGCTGTGGAAAGATCTCAATGGACAACATTTACCATTACTCTTTGAAACAAAATTCAGAGAGAATAACAACCTGTTTGAAACAGAAACTGCTATCATTGTAACAGAACAGTCAAACCAAAACTTGTCGTGTTGCATCAGGAACACCTTTCTCAATCAAGAAAAGGAATCAGCAGTGTACATAGCAGGTCAGTTACCATCCAAATCCCACACTGAACTCACCACCACCAGAAACAAAACAAAATATAGGAAAACAAGAACTGAAATGTCTGTGGTGGATATTTCATAATCCACATACAAACACAGAAGATGGGAGGCTGGTATCTTTACAGGGTCACAGCTTAGGCAATTTGATTCCTTTCATTGTGAGTATTTAGTCTATCAAAGTTTTGGGTTTCATGTACATTTAATGTTAAGTTTGACTTTCCTGATACTCTAGCCAAATAGTTAATCACACTCACGTACAGACACAAACTTCCAACCTTTTGATAAGAAACTTTCACTCAATCCAGTGACACAGTATGTTCCTGCCACCTTCATCTTAAAGATTTTTTTTGAATGTGGTAAATTTTGTAATGTGCCTTCTTTGTGATCTTCTTGCTCCCCCAACTCATTGTTCATTACTTGTGTGAAATGTCACCTGTCGTGATGTTCTTTCTACTGACATTCAATGCGACTTGCACCCCTTAAGTCACTTTGGTCTGGATCCACAAAGGGACTCATTTTACCCTTGTCTACACACAAAAGTTGCACTGATTAACTATTTGGTTAATTGATGACACTTGCTTGGGTGAACACTCATATATGTTTCAGAGAGCCCTATATAGATTTAGCTCCAGTCAATTCCGTACCAACTTCAGCTAAATGGAGGTAGGACACTATTAAGCTGATTTATGATTTAAGGTTTTGTGCATCAATTTATTCAAATTGGTGCAACCCTCATATGTTTTCAACTCTTCAACCAATTTAAGAATGGCCACATAAGAGGATTGCCCCAGTGTCACTGTATCCGAGCACAAACCCTGGGCAGAGAAAGCTTTAGGTACATTTCAAAAATTCCATCCTGGGTGGATGTCTGAATCACTGCGAACACAAGAACAGTAAATGAAGATTAATTAGTTTGCTACAGAATTGTTTGGAGAAATTGTGATTATGATTCCTTCAAATATTGGGGGGTAATAGTGGATTTTTCAAAAATATTCTAATTAATCTGACAATTTCTGAATGTTGCTGAACACTAAGGATTAAATTCTTTGCTGGTGTAACTCTATTGAAGTCAGTGGGGTTTTATGAGCAGAGACTTTGCCCCTGAATTCTATGGCTCTCTGAATAGCAATGGATCAAATCAGGTCTGTTTTTTCCAGGATAAATCAGTGTTAAATCTGTGTTGATTGGAGCCATTTTAAAAATCATTTTCTGGTATTTTGCGTAGTGTAGACATGGCCATTCTTTCACTCTTATCTCACAGAAATCCTGTTGGGTACTATTTATGTATTTTTATGGAATAAAAACATCTGATTTTCATCCCTGCTTCCAAACAAAGGCAATTTCTGGGTGTGGTTTTTTTTTCAGATCCATTTTTCCCGAGGGTGAATTCCTGGATGGTGGCTCTCAGTGTGATCCTGGTGGTTTTGTTTGGTTTCATTGGCCTCACTGTTTATCTCTTTAAAATGAAAGGTAAATACCAGAGGGAGAAATATACTGTATATAAAGGTTTTATTCTAATAAATAAATAAGAGGAATTTTGGAATTTTATATTAAAAGAACATGTGACCTTGTCCTAAATAAAGAAGAAGAATTTATGTGAATTTATTAATAGAGGATAGGGGCAGAGGGGTGTGTGTGGTGGGATGTGGGGGTATTGATAGAGGGTGATGGCAGAGTTGGGGGTGGGAAAATAAGAGGGAGGAGAGTTTTAGGCTATAGAACTGAACCAAAGAATCAGATCATAGCAGATACATCTGTGTTCTGCTCAGTCCTCCATCTCCCCCTCTTCCCAGTTCTCAGGGGGTTATCACTGTCTGTTTCTGTCCCGCTTGAGAGAAGGTTCTGCAGAGCCTAGTCTGTCATATTTGTACCTCAAAGATCTTTTTTGCTAACAAAGTGTAGTGCACCTCGATATTACAGAGATAGGCCCAATAGAAATGCCCCTGAGGTAAATCAGTAAATAAACACATTTCTTCTTCAGTTAGGAAAAAAAATCATATAAACTGTCACATAACTCAGACACAGCTGTCCATGCTCTGCATTCACTTCACCCATAAAGAATGTCTGCCCAATTTCCAAATAAATTGGGTTTGTCCCTCCATGCTCCTAATGAATTTTGTACCTATAGGATGTAGACTTTTAACACTGTTTCATGAAGCACGGAGAGGAAAATAATTTATATTTATTTCTGTATTTTTAAGGGGAAATTACTGAAGAAGTTGGTAAGTTTCAATTTCCCTTTTTCCACAAATACAAATTTTGACTACAGTCACAAAATTGTATGTAGACTTGTTGGTTTCTTTGATTGATGCGTCTGACGAAGTGGGTATTCACCCACGAAAGCTTATGCTCCAATACGTCTGTTAGTCTATAAGGTGCCACAGGACTCTTTGTCGCTTTTTACAGATCCAGACTAACACGGCTACCCCTCTGATACTTTTATTTCTCTGTGTTTGTTGGGCAGGGGAGGGTTGATGTGTGTGTAATAGGCTGGACCATTTTAGGGCCCGGTAGGATTTTTCCAGAGAACCCTCTCCCTTTAAAAGTCCTTCCAATTAGGAGTTGAGGTTGGCATAGCTACATGTCTGAGGGGTTTAAGTTTTCAGTGCAGACTAGCCCTCAGTCTCAGTCTTTCCGAAAAATCTATAGATGTCTGGCTTATCAATGAAGGTGTGATGAAGTGGGAATTTTCTGCAATATTTTTATGAATTCTATGTATGCCTCAGTTTCCTCTATGTGTGACCTTGTTACCCAGCGACGAGAAAAGGACTGTTTGCTCTCAGGCTAAGAAACATCAGAATTGGTTTATGGGCCTTAGTCCCCATATCGATGGAGCATCTGAGAAGACAGTGGCAAATCCAGTCACTGGATATTGACCCCTAGCAACCAACAGCCCAGAGGGAGATGGATTCCCCCACATCTAAGCAGGGAAGCTGAGCCACATCCCCCAGCTCAAGAACAAAGGACTGGAGAGGTGTGAGGTGGGGGATAAGAACTGGCTGCTGGAAGGAATCAGAGCTCTGACCTGCAGTCTGAACAAGGAAGTCAGATGGAGATACAGACAGAGCTTGAACAGTGGGGTTCACTACAGAATCTGGGCTCTGGGCTGACCAGAATGGTCTATGCTTTAACCTTCAATTCTCTGTGATAACCTACGGCCTTCCTATGCTGTGTCCAATTGACTAATTCACCCGACTGTTTGGACAATGTTCTTTGAGTGCCACTGCAAACGCTTGGTGAGGTTTATCCCTGAAGAGTGTGCGAGTCTCTACCAGGAGTATCTCAGTTGGACTCACTGAACAGAGCTCAGAGTGCAAAGCAGGAGTGCTGAAGGCTGATAGGTCCAATCTAAGGAGGCAGTGAAGCCGTGTGGCTTTCCCTAGGCGTTTCTCTCTTCCTCCTGGGTGTCTGGCAGACTGAAGAGTCTTGAAACTGTTGCAAAGCTGGGGGTGTAGCACCAATGAAGTGAATTTGTGACAGAAGTTTCAGTACAGCTAGATCCCAGGCCTGGTCCACACTAGGGGGAGGGATCGATCTAAGATACGCAACTTCAGCTACGAGAATAGCGTAGCTGAAGTCGACGTAACTTAGATCGAATTAAAATTACTTACTTCGCGGCCTCGCGGCGCTGGATCGATGGCCGCGGCTCCCCCCGCGACTTTGCTTCCGCCTTTCGCACTGCTGGAGTTCAGCAGCAAACGGGAGAGCGATCGGGGATCGATTTATCGCGTCTACACTACACGCGATAAATCGATCCCCGATAATTCGATCGCTACCCGCCGATCCGGCGGGTAGTGTAGACATAGCCCCAGACAGGGTTTATCTTCAGCCGCTCCCTGCTGCAGTCAGCTTGTACCTCGTCTGAAGGGCCCTTGTGAGTGGCAGAGGTTCACAAGTTGCCTTCCAGTGACTCTGTTGTAAGAATCAGCTACCTCTGAGTACCAGCATCCTTCCTCCTGGCTGCCGCCCCCTTCCTGTGACAAACTCGCCCTTTCAAGATCATTTCCTCCAAGTGGAGTAGGCCCTGCAGGATGCCTGTTTAATGCCAGTTGAGCCCAGAGGAGTTTTCGTCTTTTCCTGGCTGGGATGGGGATGTGCCCCAGGAGAGGGTGTGATAATCTAGTTTCATAAAATTTGGGTTAAGTCTAAATTAGACAAAATTCACACCAAAATGTTATTTGGGGTGGTGGAGAAGCAATAGAAAAGAGAAAATTGAATAGAAATAATCACCCGGCTTTAACTTTGATGATAAAGAGAAACAACACATAAGGGAAGGAAAGCTCATAATAAACATTTATATGTATTTCCTGAGTGCCTCCTGCCCACTCCTCTCTGCCCACTCCTCGGAGGGCCCCCTGCCCGATGCTCACGCCTCCCAGTGGGCAGGTCTTGCAGTGCTGGCCCTCTTTTAATCAGAGGTGCAGTGAGGTAGGCAGTGATGGGGAGCCCAGGCCCACCCACTACACCGGGCTCTGACCCAGCACCCTAGGAGAGTCAACAGTGTCTGGCCTCAAAAGGTATCCTCCAAATAACCCTCCTTGGGGTCTCTTCCTACCAGCTGCTGGTCTTCCCCAGCTTCAAGTCCACGATAAGGTAAAAAGAAAAGGCACCAAACCATCAGCCCCAACCGGGCCTAAGCGAGCAGTCAGTCCCTCGGGGAGGCTGCTCTGGTGCCCTCGTCAGTAACCTTCAGGGTGGGTCTGTCCTCCTCCCGTGCCTCTCCCTTCTGAGCTGGGTTGCTCCCTTTTCAGCCCTTTCTCCAGTTGGAGCATGATCTGCAGGGCTGGAGGGGCGGGGTTACCTGGGCTCAGTACTGCTCTTTCACCCTGTCATGCCCAGTGCGGTGTTTGTGTATCCCCCTCACACACCCTCCCCCTCAGAGCCTGGGCTGTGGTGTCCTGGGGCTGGTTTGTGTCCCCACCATCCTGTGATAACTCCATATATATAAAAAGAACAGGAGTATTTGTGGCACCTTAGAGACTAACAAATTTACTGTAGCATTTGTTAGTCTGTAAGGTGCCACAAATACTCCTATTCTTTTTGCGGATACAGACCAACACGGCTACTACTCTGAAACCTGTCCATATATATAGTTTCCATGCCTGAACAATGTACCAGTTGAAAGCTGTATGGCTGCTTTGAGAGATACCACTGCATAATGCCTGGGTTATGGCCTGTCATCGACTTCAGCCAGCAGAGTGGTACGTGGTCAGTTACTAGGCGGGAGGGCTGCCCCCACAAGTAATAGCATAGGGCATCGTTGGCTTGTTTCACCTCCAGGGCCTCCTTTCGATGACCGATTAGGCTACCTCATGTGGGAATAACTTCCTGCTTAGATAGAGAACAGGGTGTTCTTCTCCTCCGAATTCCTGAGATAGCACTGCTCCGAGTCTGACATCAGACGCATCTGTTTGGAGAATAAAGGGCTTTGAGAAGGCTGAGTGGAATATTACTGGCTCCTGGGTCAACAGGCCTTGTAGTGCCCTAAATGCCTTGTCACAGCTTTTGGTTCAGTGGATCCTTTTGGGTGCAGTGCCCTTAACCAGGTCTGTCAAAGGGGCAGCCATGGTAACAGAGTTTGGGATGAACCGTCAGTAGTATCCCGCAGGCCACTAGGGCTTGGACTTTTCCACCAAAGGTCATAGCTCCCCGCCCCCCCGACAAAACATACCCTAGGTAAGTGACTTCTTGGGTGGCCTGCTGACACTTGGTTGGGTTGGCTGTCCAACTTGCCTCCTTGAGAGCCCGAAATACCGCAGTAACGTGCTTCATATATTTGGCCCAGCTCTCACTGTAGATGATATCGTCAATGGAGGTGGCCGTGTAGGACCCATGCAGACACAGCACTCTGTCCATCAGCTGCTGGAAAGTGGCAGTGTCCCCATGAAGTCCAAAGGGCATGGTTTTAAACTGGTGTATTCCATCACAGGCCAATTGTTTAATTGTTGTGGAGTTGTTTGCTTTTAAATGTACCCTTTTTATTTATTTATTAAACATGTTTTTGTTTGTTTGCATACTTTTTTTTTAATGATTATTCTCATTGGGGGGATATAACTTTATAAAATGTGAGGAAAAACTAACCTGGATACATTTCACACAAAAAGCTAATTTGATTAATTGGTAAGCAATAGAGTAATTGGGTTTGTTTAATCTGGAGAAGAGAAGGCTGAGAGGGGACATGATAACAGTTTTCAAGTATATGAAAGGTTGTTACAAGACGGAGAGAGAAAAATTGTTCTCATTAACCTCTGAGGGTAGGACAAGTAACAATGGGCTTAAATTGCAGCAAGGGCAGTTTAGGTTGGCCATTAGGAAAAGCTTCCTAAGGTAGTTAAGCACTGGAATAAATTGCCTAGGGAGGTTGTAGAATCTCCATCATTGGAGATTTTTAAGAGCAGGTTAGACAAACAGCTGTCAGGGGTGGTCTAGATAATACTTAGTCCTGCCACGAGTGCAGGGGACTGGACTTTCAGTCCTATGATTCTATGATTCGAATAGAATCACAGAGTTTAAGACCAGAAGGGACGACCAGATCATCTAGTCTGATCTCCTTAAGAAGAAACTGAATAGAAATAGTTTCTAAGCCTTATTGTATTGATGATAATGAGAAATAAAACATAAGAAAAGGGAAACAACAAACACTATGTGTATTTCTATTTGATTTTTAGGCAAACGAGATATAGAAATTGGTAAGTGTCATTATCCTTCCTCAGACAAAATTTCTTTTTTGTACCAAATTGGATCCTGATGTGGGAGCTTGTTTAATTGTTGTGGAGTTGTTTGCTTTTAAATTTAACTTTTAGAGTTCTGTTGCAATATTTAATCTGTTTTTGTTTGTTTGTGTGCTTGCTTTTTGTTATTATTGTTTTTTGATTGGGGGTTTAGTGTAACTTCATAAAATGTGGGGAAACACTAAATTGGATAGATTTCACACCAGAATTTAATTTGAAAAACTGATAAGCAATAGAATTACAGACTTAAAGACCAGAAGGGACCCCTGGATCCTCTTCTCTGACGTTCTGAAGAGGAGGTTGATTTCTCTCAACCTTTGCTGTCATATACATTAATGATCAATAGAGTCATAGAGTCACGGAGTTTACGACCAGAAGAAGGGATGACCGGATCCTCTAGTCCAGTGGTCCCCAAACAGTGAGGAGGGCCCCCTAAGGGTATGTGGAGGATTCATGGGAGGGGTGCGCAGCAGGGCCTGGCCAGCCCCTACTGGGGGAAGAGAGGGAGCACCACCCAGCCCCGCTCTGCTCCCACCCAGCCCCGCTCTGCTCCCACCCCAGCTCCAGCCCCAGCAGCAGCTCCACTCCGTCCTCTACTCTGCCCCCAGCCCAGCTCTGCCCTCATTCCCTCTCTGCCCCCAGGCCAGCTCCACCTCTATTCCCAGCTCTTCTCTTATCCCCAGTTCTTTGCCCAGCTCCGCTTTCAGCCAAGCCCCTCTGCTGAGCCAACTGTGCAGTAATGGAGGGGAGGAGGAGGGGGTCGCACATGGATTCCATTACTGGAAATGGGGGGGAGGGGGCAACAGGAAAAGTTTTGACACCACTAGTCTAGTATGACCTCCTTAATAGGCGACTGAATAAAAATAATCTCTCCGTCTTAACTGTTGTAGTGATGATAAAGAGAAATTAAACATAAGAAAAGGGAAACGCTGAACAAACAATATGTGTATTTCTGTTTAATTTTTAGGCAAACTACATACAGAAATTGGTAAGAGTCATTATCCTTCCTCCCTTGGGAAATATTTTGTACCTAATGGGATCCTCATAATTGTTGTGGAGTTGTTTGCTTTTAAATTTAACTTTTACAATTGTGTTGCAATATGAAACCTATTTTTGTTTGTTTTCTTGCTTTTTATTACTATTCTTTTTTTGGAAGGGTTAGTGTAATTCTGTAAAATGTGGGGAAGTGCTAAACTGGAGAGATTTCACCCCAAAAGCTCATTTGAAATACTGATAGGCAATAGAGCCATGGAGTCACAGAGTTTAAGATCAGAAGGTACCACTGGATCCTCTCGTCTGACGTCCTGAAGAGGAGGTTGATTTCTCTCAGCCTTCACTGTCATATAGATGATAAAGAGAAATAAAACATAAGAAAAGGGAAATGCCTAACAAAATATCTATTTGTTTCTCTTTAATTTTTAGAGAAACAAGATAACGAAATAAGTAAGTGTCATTATCCTTCCTCTGAAAAGAAACTTTTTGTACCATTTTGGAGTCTCATGTTGGAGTTTGTTTAATTGTGGTGGAGTTGTTTGCTTTTAAATTTAATTTTTAAAATTGTTGCAATAGGAAATCTTGTTTTGTTTGTTTGCTTTTTATTATTATTATTATTATGGGGGGGGGGGTCTTTTGTAATGTAACTTTATAAAATGTGGGGAAAGACTAAACTGGATGAATTTCACACCAAAAACTAATTTGAAAAATTGATAAGCAATACAGAAGTAAAGTAGCTAATGGCCAAGAAAATATGGCCCGGGAGGAATTGTGGGAAGGCACTGGAGGACTATCAGCTCCTGAGATGATTAACCTCCCTCCACATTGCAACGTGGGCAGGTAACCAACCTGAATTAAAGTGGTACCTGGGCTACAGCCTATACTCAAAGTCTTGCCAGCCAGCCTGGGTGTAAAGCACCATCAAACTTGAGTCCGAGTTTTTGTGCTTGCGCAATAAACAGGTTGGGGCAAGAGACAGGTAAGATCCTGGGCTAACTCTGCAGTGAAGATCCACCCAGGGAGACAGACACTCATGCAACCCAGTGGAGGTTCTGATGAACTTATAACTTTCTTTTTCCCTCGGTGTATTAGTTTGTACAATATTGAATCATGCAATACTTGTTCAGATCCGCTCTCATCTCTAAGTATGTGGTTGTTTTTAGGGTGGAGACGATCTGTGGCACCTATAGAAGAAGGTAATTAAAGATCATATTTTATCAATGTCCAAATATCAGTTCCCATGAGGCAATGTGCCTCTTTTTCCTTGAATGTGTGAGTGGTTGTGATAGTTCAGGGTAGACCTCCCCAGCACCCTGCATTTCACGGCGCATCATAAGGTCAGACGGGGTTTGTGCCTATGTCCTACCACACCATAATGAACCTACATCATATTGCATCTACTCTTCTCTGCCCCTGCAGAGATGTGTGATAGCAGCTCCCACTCATTGTACAGATCCAGTGGGACATGCACCTCCACAGCCACTTCTCCAGGGGGAGTTTGTTTTATCTCCCTGCGCTGATGGCCGATCTCCAATTTCTCTCTGTTTCTTTCTTCATCTTTTCCCCTCTGAAGAAGGCCAGGAGCTCTGCTATGACCCCACACAGAGTGGGTGAGCAGGGACTGTGTCTGTGTGCGACCCTTGCTCCAGTCTCAAGCAGAGGAACAGAGCCTTGGTCACAGACAGGGGCTCTTCTGGCTCCATTATACACATCTGGGGAGCTCCTGTGATCAGAGCTGTGAGCTTGTCTCTTTTCTCCTGTCTCCATCCACCATGATCTCAGCATGCTCCTGTCTCTGGTAAACAGGACGTCACTTTAGCCTCCCCATCACTAGCATGACCTCTTTCCACCAGCCACCTATTCTACTCCTCCTTCCAGTGTCAGATTAGCCATTGGGCCAATGGGGCCTGTGCCCAGAGGCCCTGACCAATTGGGGAGCACATGAAAAATGGGCGCCTCTGTGCCCCGACCCGCTCTGCCTGCCTGGTGCTCCTGCCAGAGAGTGGGGTCAGGGCTCGGAGGCTTCCCGGGCTTGCCCCACTCCACCCACCCACACTAGCTGGGGAACAGGGTCCGGGCACGGGGGCTTGCCCCGCTCTCCAGCTGGAGCACCAGGTGGGTGGAGCAGGGCAAGCCCCTGTGCCCTGACCCCATTTCCCCAGCAGAAGCGCAAGGGGGTGGGGGGACTGCAAGCAGAAGGCGTCGGGAGGGGTCCCCACTTGCTTTGGCCCTGGGCCCCACAAAACCCTAATCCGGCCCCAATTCCCCCCACACTTGTAGCTTCTGCCTCATTCCACCATGAACCCCCTTCCCTTGTGTTGACCTCTCACTCCCTGCCTCATGCTAATGTACTTTTGTGCTGTGACTGCTGCTGAGCAGTGAAATTCTGGGCATGTTCAATCCTGGTACCGTGTGGCCTGTTCCTGTCTGAGCTGTGACATTTCAGAGCAGGCCGGGTGCAGTGGGGAGGCCCCATAGCAAAGTCCAGCACGGGGAAGCTGGGACACAGTGAGATTTAAGGTGGGGAGGGGGAGGGGAGCTCTCTCAATGTTCACTGAGTTGTACCATCTGCTGGGGCTCCCAGAGTCTCTAGCCCCTTCCCTGGGGAGAGGTGGGGGCAGGAGGGGAAAGAGTCTCAGGCCTGGCCCAACTGATAATTTCACCCTGTCACTGACCCGTCTCTGCCAGGGGAGTGACTCTCCCCAGCACTGTGCTGAGATCTCAGAGCTGACAGGTAAATCCTGGCGGAAGGAGATTCCCTGAGTCACTCTCCAGCTGGGGCAGATCCTGTCATTGACACCATCAAACCCTCTCCCAGGGCTGAGCTGTGCCCCTAACGCTCTGATTCTCTCTCCTCAGTGAATGTGACTCTGGATCCAGACACGGCTCATCCCAAACTCGTCCTCTCTGAGGATGGAAAAAGTGTGAGATGGGGAGACACACGGCAGGATCTGCCCAACAACCCTGAGAGATTTGACACTATGTTCTGTGTGCTGGGCTGTGAGGGATTCACGTCGGGGAGACATTGCTGGGAGGTGGAGGTGGGGGATGGGACATTCTGGGCTGTGGGGGTGGCCAGAGAGTCTGTGGGGAGGAAGGGATGGATCAGCCGTAGCCCTGAGGGGGGAATCTGGGCTGTGGAGTGGTGGTGGGGTCAGTTCCGGGCTCTCACCGACCCTGTGACCCTCCTGCCCCTGAGCCAGGCCCCCAGCAGGATCCGGGTTTGTCTGGATTGTGACCGGGGGCAGGTGACATTTATCGATGCTGGTGATGACGCCCCAATCTTCACTTTCCCGCCGGGTTCTGTCCCTGGGGAGAGAATCCGACCCTGGCTCTGGGTCTTGGGACCCCAGCTCAGACTGTGTCCGTGATACTGGGGACCCTGAAATTAGCATCTCTAGCCTCACACACCCCAGTCTCTATGACTCTGGAGGACTCCCATCTATCCAGCCTCTGGCTCCTCATCTCTATGACCCCTGGAAGCTCCTTCCCCTCCCTGCAGCCCCAGGGATGGGAGGGGTAGGGGTGAAAAACCCCTGTAGCTGCAGGAGGAGTGGAGGAGCCCTGAGGGGCAGATGTGGGGGCTGGGCAGGGGGCAGAACTAACAGCCGGGCTGGGCACTGGCAGATGTGGGGGTGTCAGGGACACAGAATGAATCAATCAGGGTTTGGGGGGTTGGGGAGAAGCTGGAAGCTCCGCAGCAGCAGGGAGCGTTTTGTACAGATCTGTGTCATTGGATCTCATTGGGGTCTCCCAGCCAGAGCTCCTGCCGCAGGGGCCCAAGTCACCTTCCCCTGTAACTACGGGAGAGCCGGTAACCCTGTAATTGTCACACGCACACGGGATGGGAGAGTTCAAAAATCAGAAGATAAACCAGGATACATTATATATTGTTTTGAGCCCTCATATTTGGGGGGGGGGGGTGTCAATTTCATGATTTTTGGCTCTGACTCATGATTATTAAGTTCTGGGGTTGGTAATACTGCGAGAATCATGGGTTGTGGGGGGGGGCGGGGTGCAGGCTGGGCTGAACCAGAGAAAACACAAGGAAAGGATAAAGTAAAACAAAATAAACAGAGTCCTGGAGAAAGGGTGAAAGTTAAATATCAAAACAAGGAAAGGAAAACACTCTGAAGAGGGGAAACTGCCAGAGGTAGTGAGAGGGGAAGGGATAAACTCAGGGGAAAGAATGGAGAACATGAGGGGGAATGATCTGTGACAGGGATCAGAGGAGAGTGGAAGACACAGAGAAATAAACAGGGATGGGAAATGAGTGCTAGAAAAATGGTGAGTAAAAATGAACCGTATGACAGAGAAGGGAGAAGAAAAGGGACAGAGATTTATAAAACGTCACTGAAGGTGCGACTGTCACTCATTAATTTCACTTGTTACTTCCTTGACTTTGTTGCCATTTTAGTGTCATTAAAAATAACTGTTCCCAAAACCTGTGGGTCTGTTTTCCATTGTTGTGGGTATTGAAGCTGCTTCTCAGCTCCTTTGCACTCTGACGGGTATTTACAGTAAATAAAGCATGAAAGACAATTCTGATTTGTTCCTTTTGAATTTTCCAGCTGCAGTTGTTAGGGGCGGAGTCGTGGGATTTGCTTCCCTACTTGGTTGTGTCCCCCCAGCACCAACAGGGAATACATCGGCATGTCCCTATGATGAGAGCTGGGGTTTTACTGTAACATGTTGCTATCCAGCCTGTGCTCTGTCCCTTGTGCTGTCTATAGCCATGGAAATCAGGAATTCCTCAGCTGGGCTCTGTGGAGAGGGGGCTGAACACATGGTGCGGACTCTCTTCTTTGTTTATTCAGAGGTGGCTCAAGAGATATGAACTATGCTGTTCACATTTCTTCTACCCATCAGCAATTTCTGTGGTGTCCATGGGGGCGTTTCATGGGACCTGCTCCCAGAGACAGTCTCTGGGGCTTTGTCTACACTACGGTGCAGGTTTCTCGCTCTCATTGTACAATCTGTGTGTAGACAAGGCAAGTGGTGGTTTCACCTCAGTGTAACTGGTCAAGAAGAATTCTCTGGGCTGGGGAGTGTTTGGGAGGGATAATGATGACCTTGCGTAGCTACACTGAGGTGAAAGCATCACTTGCCTCATCTCCACTGGGACTGTATAATGAGATCACTGCCTCGTGTTTGCTATCGCATTGAAAAAAACCGCACCCCTTCACCTAGGGTGGCCATGAGCTAAAAGATGGGATCTAAAGGGAGAAAAAGGAGACACCCCACCTTCGTCCAGGTCTGTGACTTTGTTTTCTGTGAGCTTCTAATGTAAATGACTGGGGGTGGGATCCATGAAGGGACTTAGGTGTCACAATGCTGAGCATCACCCACACCTAATTTTTAGGTGCTTAGAACATCACAAGAAGAACACTGCAACCCACACAGCCCGACTTAGGCGCCTACGGAGACAGGCAGGTGCCTCACAATGCCATCCACAAGAGCCAGCACGCTAGGTGGGGAGCCATCTAACCAGCCAATGGGAAATGCTAACAACAGGGGTGTATCCTAAACCATGCTCCTCTCTCAAAGATAAGTGCCTGAGGCTGTGTCCACACGACAGCTGAAGTCGGCAGAATTTATGTTGCTCAGGGGTGTGAATAGACCAAACCCCCTGACTGACGTAATTTATACGGACATAAGCTCCGTTGTGCACAGTACTATGTCAGCTGGAGAGCTTCTCCCATTAACAGAGCTTCTGCTGCTCACGGAGGTGGTTTTATTATGCCGATGGGAGAGCTCTCTGTAATATGAAAGAGTTCACTTAACAATGTAATTATTTCTTTTTTATTTAATGTGTCCTCTTTAATGTTTGACTTTAATGATTTAATGTTATTGTTATGCTCACTATGAGGAGGTTTTTACCCCCTCCTCCTTCCTGTTGTCTTGATCAAGTTATAATGAAGATGAAGATTCTCTCATTCTGCCACAGCTCCAGATCCAGCTCCCTTCTCCTGGGTTTTATTGTTTTCTTCCTTACTTTTTATGTTCACAAGATGGAATCAGGTAGGAATCTTAACCACATGCTTGACATAAAGTCAGTGGAACTACTCCCAGTGTATAAACTTAACCACACAGCAAGATCAGCACCTTCATTATTCAATTTTTGCTCTGATTGTGTTGCTGCTGGGTTATTTTATTTGCTCCTGGGATAGTGCCCAGGTCTGTTTCTTCACACAAGTATTTTTTAAAGATTGTTAAGGATGCTCAAAGCATTGACTGGACACTTATTGAAGGGTTTAATAAATAATAATAATAACAATTATAATAATTAATATGTGAATAAATTAACTTGGTGGGTTTCAGATGTAAAAAAGATCAGAGCCATAATTTCAGCCCCACATGTGCACAAAAATGTAATAAGAACTAGAATATTTTGATGTTGTGACTTTTTTATTGGACCTGTTAGTCGACACATATATATTAGGTGTAGTATACACCTTATTATTAGGTATTATGTGCATAGTAATCCTATTTTATATATGTGTGTGTGTGTGTGTGTGTGTGTGTGTGTTGGGAAGTTAACTGAATGTATTATGCTCTTCCCACAATTCTGTTCACCAATATCAAATATCCCACCAAAGTTTGCAAAACTGACGTTAGCATTCACAATAGAAAATAGGAAGCCTGTCAAAGCCAGGATACATGAATGGTGTGTCCTAGCACTGGTTAGGCTGTGCCTCTTCACCCATGTGGTTTGGAATGTGGTCTCCAAAACTGGGATAAAAAAGATACAGAAGAACAAGTTAAGGAGCTGGTGAGTTGGATCTTGGGTGATGTATAAAGAGTTTTTTCACTTATAAACAGCCACAGTATAAATATAAGTGGGTTTGGGGTGTATTTTTGAAGCATGCCTTCTATTTAAGGTGAGCAAGCTGCAAGATAAGAACTGCATCCCGGAAGGAGGGTATGGATGTCTCTTTTTTGTAGAGCACTGTTTTGTCTTTAGGCAATACAATTTGGTTAAGTTTGGTTATTTGGTCTCTTGATCATATGAAGTATTGAACGATAATAGTCAAACAATTGGCTCTAGCAATAGGGCCATGTCCCAGGAGCACCTTGGTGAAAGAACACCAAAAAGGCCCACCAACCCTACCCTTATTCCTGCTGAGGCCCAACAAATTTCATGACAATGACAGTAAGTGTGTCAATTTGAGATCACTTAGAAAAACAACCTGTTGAATGGTAAGCTTGTCTCAGCTATACAATGGGCATGCCCATTCCCAGTTCTCTGCCTCAGTTTCTCTGATGTGTGACTGTGACATGGACTGAACACACCCATCGTCAGCTTCCCACCCCGTGTCAGCACTGCATGCTTGTGCCATGCGCTGAACCTACCAATTCTCAGCTCACCGCTCTGTCCCATGCTCTGCGCCTGGGCTATGCGCCAAACTTGTCTGTTATCAGCTCCACACCCCATCTCAGTGCTGTGTGCCTGTGCCATACACTGAGGCTGAGTGTTCTTCTAACAGAGCCCCCGTCCTGCTGCCCATGAGCGCTGTTCTCTCTTACACATTCAGGCTGAAATGTTCCATGCTGGGTGTCTGCCTCTGGCTGAACTTATTGGAAAGTTTGTCTGAAATGGAACCAGTTGGCCGAGTCCTTCATATCAGATTCCCACTTTCCTCTGAGCTGCTTTTGTTGTTGTTGTCCTGGTGCATTTTCCAGCAAAGTTCACAGTGATTGGACCATGTGACCTGGTCACTACCATCGTGGGTCAGGAAACTGTGTTACCCTGTCACCTGTCCTCCCGGATGAGCGCTGCAAACATGGAGGTGAGATGGTTCTGATCTCATTTTGTATCCTTTGTGCACCTGTATCGTGATGGGAAGGATCAGTATGAAAGGCAGACGCCAGAGTATCGGAGAAGGACAGACCTTTTGAAAGCTGAACTCACAGATGGAAACGTTCCCTTGAGGATTCTCAATAGCAGACACTCTGATGAAGGACAATACCACTGCTTTGTTCAAGATGGTACTTTTTATATAGAAACCATATTGGAACTGCAGGTAGCAGGTCAGTAGCTTGTGTCTGTATTATCTTTGTCTGGGCTGCAGCCTTTATTCTTTCCTATTACAGTATCTTTGACTCCCTGCTTATAAATTATTTTAGAATAACACAATGCATCTAACTTTGAGCAAACAGCCACTTTCATAGCATGGAAAATACGCTGAAAACTTTCCCAAAATGTTATTACAAATATTTTCAGGGTGGCCAAGGCACTTTCTTGCCCAAAAGGAATTCTTGATTGACTCCCAAAGAGGTCCTTAGGAGGGAAAGGACTTCTGGACACATATGGCCTTTCAGTTACTCTGCAGTCATTTCTAGGATTAGTGGCTAAGGTGGGACTGCCAGACTTAAAGGCCTTCTCATGGGTTCACTACCAGTTGTTACCTAGGGGTGTCGTTAAAATCAAACACAGCGTTCTTATTTGATAAGACTGTATAATGGTGGCAGTGGTGGTGATTGGAAAGTTCTGTATTTACCACCTCAGGGCTTGGCTACACTTGCAAGTTAGAGCACATTAAAGCAGGCCCGGGCGCACTAGCTCACTCCCCGTCCACACTGGCAAGGCACGTAGAGCGCGCTGACTCCGCGGCTAGAGCGCTCCTGGTACTCCACCTCGGCAAGAAATGGAGGGGAGGGATAGCTCAGTGGTTTGAGCATTGACCTACTAAACCCAGGGTTGTGAGTTGAATCCTTGAGGGGGCCACTTAGGGCTCTAGGGCAAAAATCAGTACTTGGTCCTGCTAGTGAAGGCGGGGCTGGACTCAATGACCTTTCAGGGTCCCTTCCAAGTTTATGAGATAGGTATATCTCCAACGCTTGTTGCATAGTTGCTGAAACGCCCAGGCGTCAGTGTGAACTAGGTGTTGCATTACTGCACTCTGATCAGCCTCCAGAAACATCCCTTAAGTCAAGTGGCCACTCTTCTCATTGTTTTGAACTCGCTGTAGGAATGCAGATATGCCCTTTGAAAGCTCCGTTTCTGACAGCCGGCTGCTTATCTGCTCCAAGACAAAGCAACCAGAGGTGAGCTCGAGCCGGTTCACACCGGTTCGCAGAAACCGGTTGTTAAATTTAGAAGCCCTTTTAGAACCGGTTGTCCCGCGAGGGACAACTGGTTCTAAAAGGGCTTTTAAATTTAACAAAAGCTCCAGCAACTCCCTGCCCTTCCCCCAGCCCCAGCTCACCTCTCTCCGCCTCCTCTCCTGAACGCTCCCCTGGCTTCTCCTCCCCGGCTTCCCGCGAATCAGCTGTTGATTGATCCCTCCTCTTCTCCCCCCCCATGAGGCCCCCACCGCCTGCCACATCTCTCCTCTCCTTCACGCTCCAAAGCCCCTGCTGCTTGCATGGGGATGAGGAGGGATGCGCAGGCAGCAGGGGTCTCATGGGAAGGGGGGTGGAGAGGAGGGACGCAGCGAGCGGCAGGGACCTCCGCAGAGAAGGGTGGAATGGAGGAGAGGAGGGACTCACCAGGCAGCAGCAGGCGGTGGGGGCCTTGGGGAGCAGGGGGGGAAGAGGCAGAGCGCATATGAAGCCACCACGGCCCAGGCATCCGGTGGTGGGTTGGCGGTGACTGTGCCGGGGGAGACTTAGGCTCCCATTTATATAGTTTTATCAGGGACCCGGGTCTGTACAGGAGACTGGAAGCACGAGAAACCTGAACAACAAGTCCTTTCAGATACCACAGTGACATTTCCAAATTGCATTATTTTGCATTTTGACCAAAATATTTCACTATTCAATTTTTCACTGAAAAATGGAACTTTCCAGGAGGGGGGGGGGGGGGGGGGTACATGTTCTCACCATTTCTACCTCTCCAAAGAGATTTTCATGAGAAATGCAAATGTTGATTTGATTCTTGAAGTGAACATAAAAATATAAGAACGGCCACACTGGGTCAAACCAATGGTCCAACTAGCCCAGTATCCTGTCTTCTGACAGTGGCCAATGCCAGGTGCTTCAGAGGGAATGAACAGACCAGGGAATCATCAAGTGCTCCATCCCCTGTCTCCCATTCCCAGCTTCTGTCAAACAGAGGCTAGCACCATCCCTGACCATCCTGGCTAATAGTCATTGATGGACCTGTCCTCCAGTCACTTATCTAGTTCTTTTTTGAACCCTCTTATAGTCTTGGCCTTCACAACATGCTCTGGCAAACAGTTCCACAGATTGACCTTGCATTGTATGAAGAAATACTTCCTTTTGTTTGCTTTAAACCTGATGCCTATTAATTTCATTTGGTGAACCTTAGTTCTTGTGTTATGAGAAGGAGTAAATCACACTTCCTTATTTATTTTCTCCACACCAGTCATGATTTTATAGACCTCTACCATATCCCCCCTTAGTTGTCTCTTTTCCAAGCTGAAAAGTCCCAGTCTTATTAATCTCTCCTCATACAGAAGCTGTTCTATACTCCGAATCATTTTTGTTGTCCTTTTCTGTACCTTTTCCAATTCCAATAAATCTTTTTTGAGATGGGGTGACCAGATCTGCACACAGTGTAGTTACTGGAAAGGATTCCATGGCTGTCTCACTGAATGAAGGAGGTGCAAAGGAGTAGCTAGAGATGTGGGCACGGGAGTTCAGTCACAGGTCTTTAGATATTGCTGTCTATGTGGCTCGGGTGCTGGATATGTCTAGTAACATGTTCAAGGAGTTGGTGCTTTGCATTGGAGCGGGGCAGGAACCAGAATGTTCATTTTGAGGGAAATTCCGTTTTTATTTTTTGTACTGAATCAGAATGAAAAAATATCTCCCCGCAACACTAAATAAAAATTAATAATTTGGGGTGAACTGAAATGTTTCATTTCAGTAAAATTCTACAGTTCTAGTCTGATTTTGACTTTTTGATTTTATATTATAATTGATAATGTCATGTAAAATAAACTTTGAGACAAAGTTGTTTCACACTGAAAAATGAAAAGAGAACATTTTAACCTTGTAACCTGGGGTGCCTGGGGCAGCCCACACTGAAAATGCCAAGGTCAGGGCAGGCTGCCAAAGGAGAGCAGATTCTCCCAAAACTGGTGATTAACAATGAAGTTAGACTCACCAACCAGTCACAAACTCTGCTCCTGATCCCCCACACTGGTTAGCAAGAAGCTGAAAACAAAGAAATCACAGAGCCCGTTTTCCTGCATTCCCGTTCTCTGGCTCCCAGTCAGCATCTAGATCCAGTACAGTGAGAAGTTATTTGAAACTCTGCTCACTATAGAAAATGTTCTTCTGAACCCCAAAGGGTCAGTCACATTGCCAGGTCAATACTAGTTTGGATCTTACCCAAAATGCCACACTGCCAAACAATCCTTTAGTGTCTAAAACTAAAGGTTTATTATAAAAGAAAAGAACAAGAGACTTGTTAAATGGTAAAGCAATCAGGTACATACATAAGATTTCAAAGTCCACATATCAGGATCTTAGCAGTATTGGTGAGTTTGCTGGCTTGAGAGTCCCTCTGGAACACATCCACAGCTTGGAGGATCATTCAGACCTTTGGTCAGAGCTTCAGTTTGTAAAGAACTTGCTCCAGAGGTAGGAAGCAGGATTATTGAAGACAAAATGGAGATGATGCAGCTGCATTTTATATTCTTTTTGCCATGTGGTTTGTACTTCCTGTGTCCCAAACACAAGCTTCAAAGCACATGGCATGGAAAAGCCTTAGAGTTCTCTTCCATAGCCATGCCAATACATGACTCGCTGATTCATCAGGTGTAGCCCCTGGCTTCTTTCAATGGATCCATTGTACAGCTGATGGCCCTTGATGGGCCATCAAACAGGCTAACTAGTGCTGATGCCAATCTCTCTGGGGGTGTCACCCAGATACACAGCACAAGTTCGAAATACAGATAGATCACACATATTCCTAACTCACGATACAAAGATGATACAAACATATAAATGTGATTCCCACTGATACATTACAGGGTATATCTGGTAAGATTCATTGCACTTTGATAATTTTTGTATCAATAATATCGTAAAGTGTCCCAAATATTCCATACAGTGTCACAAACCGTACTGAAATGCTTCACTGAAAAAAATCATCCAAGTGGACATGTTCCCATGGAAAGTTTTGATTTCAACAAAATGGCATTTTCTGATAGAAAAATTGTTCCATTAGAAATTTTTTTCACCAGCACTAATTTTTACAAGTGAGTGACTAAAGAACAGGGCAGGCTGAAGTGCAGTGGGGTATCTGCAACATTTTGGAGGAGTTCATGTCAATTTGGACTCATCACTAGGGCCCTACCACATTCAGGGTCCATTTTGGTCAATTTCACGGTCATAGGTGTGGTCAGATTTTGGCTGTGTGTGTGTTTATTCAGTGTGCTGTCCCAGCTCTGCACAGATAGCAGAGACAGCAGACCTTAATTAAACTGCCCCGTAAATCCTCCCTCGGTTTTCAGTGAAAGTAACCTGTGACGGGTTGGATCACAGAAACCCCCTTGGGAGCTGCTAGACTGATGTGCAAAGGCTACCTCTGTTCCTGTTCTCCCTGCCAGCTCGGTGGCTTCAGCTCCCTGTCTTGCTGAAGCCAGACACACCCATCTGCTCCAGACACAGACCCAGGGTCTGAATCACCTGTCCCAAAGCTGCAGGTTTACCTGAAAACAGCTCACAGAAGTGTGCTTGCCTTTAGCACTCAGATGCCCAATTCCCAATGGGGTCTAAACCCAAATAAATCCGTTTTACCCTGTATAAGGCTTATACAGGGTAAACTCATAAATTGTTCGCCCTCTATAACACTGATAGAGAGATATGCACAGCTGTTTGCTCCCCCAGGTATTAATACATACTCTGAGTTAATTAATAAGTAGAAAGTGATTTTATTAAATACAGAAAGTAGGATTTAAGTGATTCCAAGTAGTAACAGACAGAACAAAGTAAGTTACCCAGCAAAATAAAATAAAATGCGCAAATCTATGTCTAATCAAACTGAATACAGATAATCTCACCCTCAGAGATGCTTCAGTAAGTTTTTTCTCAGACTGGACACCTTCCAGGCCTGGGCACAATTCTTTCCCCTGGTACAGCTCTTGTTCCAGCTCAGGTGATAGCTAGGGGATTCTTCATGATGGCTCCTCTCCCTCTCTGTTCTCTTCCACCCCTTTATATATCTTTTGCATAAGGCGGGAATCCTTTGTCCCTCTGGGTTCCCCCACCCCTCACTGGAAAAGCACCAGGTTAAAGATGGATTCCAGTTCAGGTGACATGATCACATGTCACTGCAAGGCTTCATTACTCACTTGCCAGCACACACATATACAGGAAGACTCACAGGTAAATACAGCCATCTGCAGACAATGGCTCTGGTTAATGGGAGTCATCAAGATTCCAAACCACCATTAATGGCCCACACTTTGCATAATTACAATAGGCCCTCAGAGTTATATTTTATATTTCTAGTTTTAGATACAAGAGTGGTACATTTATACAAATAGGATGATCACTCTCAGTAGATTATAAGCTTTGTGATGATACCTTTTGCATGAAGCATATTCCAGTTACATTATACTCACTTATTATCATGTTTTTACAAAATCATATAGACTGCACAACGTCACAGCACCCGGCCAGGTTTATTATCAACGAAGCACCTGGCAGATTCTACAAGGATACTAAGACATCTATGCTTGTGACAATGGATGTCAGTGGCGGGACTTTCCACTGCTCCCTAGTCTGGTCAAAGACACTCCTTCTGAGATACATCTGTATACACCAATACAAACAAGTTGCGTATTGCCTCTGACGTATCAAGGTGCCACCCATTGCCTTGTATATGCTGGTTTAATTAAAATATCTCTATCCATCATGCTGTCATCCTGACCTTATCTATAGGAGGGGTCAGTGTGTTCCTGTTCTCTTTGGGGAATGTGCTGGTATCTGGGTGTTCTGGTACCACCCTTCTGGAATGTGCCTGCGTGAGTGCTCTGTGCCCAGCACCTCTTAGGAACATGTGTTTCTCCAACATCAGTCCTGTGCTTGCCAAATTCTGCGAGCAGGGCCTGCTTCTTGCTTACAACTTAACTTTGCTTTATATCAGCAAAGTTGATTGCGGAGAAACTAAATGAATTCTTTGCATCGGTCTTCACAGCTGAGGATGTGAGCCATTCTTTTTAGGTGACAGATCTGAGGAACTGTCCCAGATTGAGGTATCATTAGAGGAGGTTTTGGAACAAACTGATAAATTAAACAGCAATAAGTCACCAGGACCAGATGGTATTCACCCAAGAGTTCTGAAGGAACTCAAATGTGAAATTCCAAAACTACTAACTATAGTCTGTAACCTATCATTTAAATCAGCTTCTGTTCAAAATGACTGGAGGATAGCTAATGTGACGCCAATTCTTAAAAAGGGCTCCAGAGCTGATCCCGACAATTATAGGCCTGTAAGCCTGACTTCAGTACCGGGAAAACTGGTTGAAACTATAATAAAGAACAATATTATCAGACATATAGATGAACATAATTTGTTGAGGAAGAGTCAACATGGTTTTAGTAAAGGGAAATCATGCCTCACCAATCTACTAGAATTCTTTGAGGGGGTCAACAAACATGTGGACCAAGGGGATCCAGTGGATATAGGGTACTTAGATTTTCAGAAAGCCTTTGACAAGGTCTCTCACCAAAGGCTCTTACGCAAAGTAAGCTGCCATGGGATAAGAGGAAGGTGCTCTCATGGATTGGTAACTGGTTAAAAGATAGGAAACAAAGGGTAGGTATAAATGGGCAGTTTTCAGAATGGAGAGAGGGAAATAGTGGTGTCCCCCAGGGGTCTGTTCTGGGACCAGTCCTATTCAACATATTCATAAATGATCTGGAAAAAGGGGTAAATAGTGAGGTGGCAAAATTTATAGGCAGCAGGTTTAAAACAAATAAAAGGAAGTATTTCTTCACACAGTGCACAGTCAACCTGTGGAACTCTTTGCCAGAGGATGTTGTGAGGGCCAAGACCATAACAGGGTTCAAAAAAGAACTAGATAAATTCAGGAGGACAAGTCCATCAATGGCTATTACCCAGGATGGGCGGGAATGGTGTCCCTAGCTTCTGTTTGCCAGAAGCTGGGAATGAGTGACAGGGGATGGATCACTTGATGATTGCCTGTTCTGTTCATTCCCTCTGGGGCACCTGGCATTGGCCAGTGTCAGAAGACAGGATACTGGGCTAGATGGACCTTTGGTCTGACCCAGTAGGCCCATTCTTATGTTCTTATGTTTTGACTGCTTTAGTTCAGGCCTCAGGCCTCTAATACAAGGCCTTATGTTTCAGGTCCTCTTATTACTACGTTAGGGTTTTTTAAATTGTCAATTTCATGGTTTCAGGTGTTTACTTCTGAAAATTTTATAGTGTTGAAACCATGGGGGTCCTGACCCAGGAGGAGGATCATGGGGGGGGGGGGTCGCAAGGCTACTGTAGGGGTGTTTGGGGATTGCCACCCTTACTTCTGCACTGCTGCTGGCAGGGACGCTGCCTTCAGAGCAGGGGAGCTGGAGAACAGCAGCTGCCAGCTGGACTCCCAGTCCTAAAGCCAAAGCCAGCGCCACCAGCAGCAGCAGTGCAGAACTGAGGGTATGGGGGGGGGGAGGTACCATACGTTTGGGTGTTCCCGGAAGCCTTCCACCCTGGTTGAGGGTTGACAGCTTGGGCTGCGCCCTCTCCACCCTGGTCAGGGGCTGACAGCCACCCTCACTTCTGCACTACCTTCAGAGCTGGGCTTCCAGCCAGCAGCCATGGAGTTTCCTGCAGCCAAGAGAGGTTCCCAGGGGTGAGTCTGAGACGGCTTTGGGACCGGCCCCTGCAGGGGAAGAGAAAGTCCAAGACTGGTCTGGGACTAGCAGCTGGTACCCAGTGCATGGTAGGATCCCCCAGCCCTGCCCCTCCCCTACAATAGCAACAATTCATGGTCCATGACACATTTTTCACAGCCGTGTGTGACAGGTTGTGGATCACAGAAACCCCCTTGGGAGCTGCCAGACTGATGTGCAAAGGCTACCTCTGTTCCTGTTCTCCCTGCCAGCTCAGTGGTTTCAGCTCCCTGTCTTGGTGAAGCCAGACACGCCCGTCTGCTCCAGCACAGAC
This sequence comes from Platysternon megacephalum, assembly GCA_003942145.1. Classification (NCBI taxonomy): domain Eukaryota; kingdom Metazoa; phylum Chordata; order Testudines; family Platysternidae; genus Platysternon; species Platysternon megacephalum. Next base: position 95,689 of record QXTE01000470.1, read on the forward strand.
TCAGGGTCTGAATAACCTGTCCCAAAGCTGCAGGTTTACCTGAGAACAGCTCACAGAAGTCTGATTGCCCTTAGCACTCAGATGCCCAATTCCCAATGGGGTCTAAACCCAAATAAATCCGTTTTACCCTGTATAAAGCTTATACAGGGTAAACTCATAAATTGTTCGCCCTCTATAACACTGATAGAGAGATATGCACAGCTGTTTGCTCCCCCAGGTATTAATACATACTCTGAGTTAATTAATAAGTAGAAAGTGATTTTATTAAATACAGAAAGTAGGATTTAAGTGATTCCAAGTAGTAACAGACAGAACAAAGTAAGTTACCCAGCAAAATAAAATAAAATGCGCAAATCTATGTCTAATCACACTAAATATAGATAAGATCCTCACCAGTTCCACAATGTTCCCTTTTACAGGCTAATCTTCTTTTAGCCTGGGTCCAGCAGTTACTCACACCCCCTGTAGTTTTCAGTTTCCTTCAAGTGTCCTGGGGGGGTGGAGAGGCTTCTCCTTTAGCCAGCTGAAGACAAAATGGAGGGGTCTCCCACGGGTTTAAATAGACTGTCTCTTGTGGGTGGAGACCCCCTCCTCACCCTCTGTAGAATCCAGTCACAAAATGGAGATTCGGAACCACATGGGCAGGTCACATGCCCATGCATGACACAGGACCTGCAGGTAGCAGCCATTACCCACATGCTGCCTTGAACGTCCTCAGGTAGACTTCTGATGTGGATTGGAATCTTCCAAGCTCTTTTGTCTGTTAAGTGCCCCCTGACTGAACACCTAATTTGCACATTCCTTTCCCCAGAAGTCACCAAATGTTCTAACTGAGGCCACTTAGAAATCAAGCAATCATACAGCCAATGTTCATAACTTTGAACACAAAAATGGTGCCTGCATACAACTAGGGTGAACATAACCAGTAGATCATAACCTTTACATAGATATGTTACATGGCCTATGTAGCAAAACCCTATTCCAGTTATATTATACATACATTTATGAGCCCCTTTATGGGGTACACTGTCACACCGTGAATATTGTAGGGCCCTACTCATCACTTCATTCAAAGATTCTTTACAATCCACAAAAAACAAACAGCATGTGACCGCACCCAGAAAAGAAACGCCTAATAAAAATGCAAACTTCAATCAACCCATTTCTGAGCAGAAGGAAGTGAAATTAAACTCCTCTCTCATCTCTTTCCTGCACTAGAAGCCATGGCTGCTGCAAATCCAGCAAAAACTCTCCAGGATGAAGTGACCTGTCCCATCTGTCTGGACTATTTTAAAGATCCGGTGTCTCTAGACTGTGATCACAATTTCTGCCGAGCCTGCATCACTCAGTGCTGGGGGGAATTCGATACAGATGTCTCCTGCCCTCAGTGCAGAGAGATCTTTTCCCCAGAGGAACCTCAGGCTGAACAGGCAGCTCAGGAATATTGTGGAAGTAGCCAGAGAACTCAGGTTGCAACCAGAACCAGAGAGACTGTGTGAGAAACACAAGGAGCCTCTAAAACTGTTCTGCAAAGAGGACGAAATCCCCATCTGCCTGGTGTGTGACAGATCCAAGGAGCACAAAGATCACACCGTGATTCCTGCAGAGGAAGCTGCCGAAGAATTCAAGGTAGGAAATAACCAACTGTTATTTTTATAGCCAGAGCCTTGGGAAAGTCACCTTCCCCCAGCATTAGGGTTCCCTGAGCCCCAGACAGCCACTCAGTGAGCCTCCACTGACGAAGAACGAGGGATTTCAGGCCTAAGTAGGTTTCCCAGCAACTGGGAATCCTCCAAAGGGTCATGCAGGTGGAGAAGTGAGGCCCTCGATAAACGTCCTAAGTCTTACACGTTGGAGTGAAGAGGGAGTGAAGAACCCGCCACCCACCATACTCAGCCCCAGTGGCAGCTCCTGTCCCACAGGGCTGGGTCCAGCTCTCCACAGAGGGGTTATGGCTGCAGAAAACTCAGTGGAAAGATTCCAGCATGAACTTACTTGTTCCACCTGTCTGGAGTAGTTCAGAGAACCTGTCAGTCCGGAGGGTGGGAATATTTTCTGCCGAGCCTGCCTCACCCAATGCTGGGAGGGATCCGATACAGCTGTCTCCTGACTGAGCAGTAATTAAGAAAGGCCATTAGGAGGGAAAGACGCCTTGATAAAGGTCTCAGGCCCAGCATGGTGATGAGGTTTCCCACTGGGATTCTGAACTCCTGTGTTGCTCCATGAGAAGTTTAACTCTGATGCCGGCCTGCACTAGAGGAGATGCTTGTGCTAAACACTCTGTAGACCCTGTGGACTTTCAGTGGACGCACAAAAGGGCTCCAGGCAGCACAGATACATAGCAAATACAATGGGGATTAGACTGTGTTGGAGCAAAACTAACCACTGGGCGGTGCTGACCTGTGTCAGTCTTAAGAACCAACCAAAGTGGATTCACTAGTCCTTACACTGCTCTCCCACAGTGCGGCATTTTGAAATCTCTAGAACCCCCTTCTGGGAGCTTTGCTGGGAGCTGAGGAACAGCTACCCAGGCAGCATTGGCACTGGAAGTGTTCAGGTCCGCACTAGCGCAAATGCCAAACATTCTTGTCTAAAATCAACACATCTAATAGGCTTTGCCCTCATTCTCAGACCAGTTCTGTCCAAGCAGTCCAGTCTCCAGGGGTTCAAGGCTGAAATTCAGTGGGAGTTGGGCTCCTTTGAGAATTCCAGCCCATATTTCAAGCCCTGGTGGCTTCTGGAATTTGTATCACTTTGTTTGTTAAACGTTCTTAAAAACAGGATATTTCACATAGTGAATGAAAAATCCAACGATCTGACCTCAGTTTCATGTTGGTGTAAATTAATGGAGAAACAAGATCAAACAATGTCAAAGAGTCTGAAAATAAAACACTCCCAGTGTCCAATAATATGACTCCACTTCCTTGGTATATCTGATATCATAAACCTACTGGGTTCTCCACTCATCAGTAGAGTGTTTGTTTGTTTGTGCTGGAAAAGCTCCCCTCCCACACACACTCTCACTCCTAAATCTAAAAATAACACCCCTCAAATCATTTTCTGTTTCTCCAGGAAAAGATTCAGGCCTATTTGCAGATTCTGAGGGAAGAGAGAGAAAAGCTGCTGGGATGTAAAGTGAGTGTAGAGACTAGAAGCCAGGAATATCTGGTAAGTGTCTGTCATTATTAACCTGCATTGTTAACGAGCTGGATGGAGGGGTGTTCTGAATCAGAGCAATAAGGAGAGGCGGGGCAATCTAGAGGCCCAATTATGTTTTATCTCAATCACTTGGGGGTAAAGCAGAAATTTGTTAAGTGGGGAATAATCACAAGGAAATCAAAATTAGTTGTTTTAGCAGGAATTACTGCTTGGGCCTACACCATAAACCAGTATTTTTCAACCTCTTTTCATTTGCGGACCCCTCTGGAAATTTTGAATGGAGGTGCAGAGACCCCTTTGGAAATCTATTGTCTGTGTGTATAGCTGAATTCTGTTCAGTCAGTTTCCAGTCTAAGTCTTTTGTGGACCCTTTAGACATAGTCCACGGACCCCCAGAGGTTTGCAGGCCACATGTTGAAAACCACTGCCATAAACTACTGTAAACTATTATTTTTATCTACTCCATATTAGCTACTATTAGTTTAATTAAACTCACTTTATAGGTAACAGTTTATATTTATGAACTAACAGAATTTTGAATTAGAAAATCCAATGCACTAGAACAACCCCCCTGATACACGGTCACTCTGCAAAAAGAACAGGAGTACTTGTGGCACCTTAGAGACTAACGAATTTATTTAAGCATAAGCGTTCGTGGGCTACAGCCCACTTCATCGGATGCATAGAATGGAACACACAGAAAGAAGATACATACAGAGAACATGAAAAGGTGGGAGTAGCCATACCAACTGGAAGAGGCCAATCAATTGAGATGAGCTATCATCAGCAGGAGAGAGAAAAAAACCTTTGAAGTGATAATCGAGATGACCCATAGAAGGTGTGAGGGTATTTTAACATATTTTAACATGAGGAAATAGATTCAATTAGTGTAATGACCCAGCCATTCCCAGTCTCTGTTCAAACCTAAGTTAATTGTATCTAATTTGCATATTAATTCAAGTTCAGCAGTCTCTCTTTGGAGTCTGTTTTTGAAGTTTTTTTGTTGCAAAATTGCCACCTTCAGGTCTGTCACTGAGTGGTTAGAGAGATTGAGATTGAGATTCTCAGCCTTCTATAAGCCCAGAGTCTGGAGGATGTTTAGTTATGTCTTGGGGAATCCTCTTGTGCAAGCTTTGTTTACAGTTTTAAGCTCCAGCTTAAATACAGTCATGTATTCTTGCATGTGATGTGTTGGTTTCTATTCCTCCGCTCCTTTCTGGCTTACAGTCCCTTTGCGCTCTGACAATTTCTTCATTCCTGTCATTCACCTGGTATGCCTGAGGGTGCTGTCCAGATATTTTGTTTTACACTCCTTACTATTTTCACTACAGTTCACATCCTCCTTATTTGTTAAGTCAGTTTCTTTTAATTATAGTTTATCTTTTATTACAGCTTATTTCCTTCACATTTCACTCTTGTGAATTATTGCTTTGTAGCTTCATGATCCTGGGATACTCTGTGTGTGTATGTGTGCACACACATCCATATAAAGGGCCTGAAAAATCCTCTCCCTAGAAAAGGACATGTTGCTCTACAGATTCTAAGCTTTCAATTTAATTAGTGAATTAATTTCTAGCTTTTGTGGCTGTGATAAAAATCTTCCCTACGTGAACTGAAGTGTATCTAATGCAGAGTTCTCTGCCTGAGTCTGAAGTTTTTTGTGTCATAGTTTCATCTGTTTTTTTCTCCCCATCTGTCTCTGTCCATGTGGTTCTGAGTAGAGCTGGGCAAATACCAGATCTTTTCCCCTGGCTAGATATTAAGAAAAAATTGGCTTGAACCAAAAATTATTTTGATAACATTTTCAGCAAATCATAAATTAGACTTTTTCTTGGTCAAATGAAATGTTTCATTTTGACAAAATCAAAATGTTTTGTTTCAATTTTGACCATTTCATTAAAAAAATATAATTATATGAAAAAGAAGGACGTTTTCGACCAACAAGTAATTTCACAGTTAAAATCCTGGGGGGGAAAATTAAAAGGAAAATATTTTGATTTTTCATTTATTTCTTTTTGTAACAAAACAACTGGGTGACAGTGACAGGAATTCATGAAACGTTTCAGTATCAACAAAGCTGCATTTTTCCCTGGAAACAAAATTTAGTGCAGAAAATGTCACCCAGCTCTAGTGGCTGAGTCCTGCCTCCTGCTGCTTTGGATCTGTGTCTCCGAGGCCATCGATAATGCACTATTCAAGCCATGTCAGGCATGGGAATGTCCCTTTACAAGATTCTGGGGCCAAAAGGAGAGGTGTGAGAAAATCCTCTCTCTAGTAACCACATGGCATTGCACAGTGTCAGGTGACTTAAAATTTGCAAAGAAATTCTCCCTCCTGCACACTCAGCACTCCATGAAAGGACCCCAGACTGCCTCCATGTCCCTGACCAGCCCTTGCCCTATTTATTGATCATTTTTTTACAGAGAAAGACACAAACCGAGAGGCGGAAGATTGTGTCTAAATTTCAGGAACTGCGGCAGTCCCTGGAAGAACAAGAGCGACTCCTGCTGGCCCAGCTAGAAAAGCTGGACAAGGAGAATGTGAAGATACAGAATGAAAATATCACCAAACTCTCAGAGGAAATTTCCCGTCTCAGTGAGCTGATCAGTGAGATGGAGGGGAAGTGTCAGAAGCCAGCGAGTGAATTCCTGGAGGTGAGACTGTTAGAAATACTCCAGATCCCACCACAGGGACAGACAGCTCCTAAAACATGGGCACTGGAGTCCAGCAGTCAGAGATCACAGTGTAACTTGGTGTGTGCATTCCTGAAATGTGAATTATTATTATTCTTTGCAGAGCCACAGACACAATGATATTAGAGATGGAAAAGCCCCATTAGTTAGGGAATCCATGGCCCTGGAGCCAGGGTAGGGCCTCTTTCATAGGTGACGACTCCGTGGATGCACCAGGGCTGGAGCACCCACGGAGAAAAATTAGTGGGTGCTTAGCACCCACAGGCAGCCAAACTCCCCCTCTCCCCCTCCCCCCCAGCACCTCTTGCCCGCCGTCAGCCCTGCTGATCAATTCCTCCCCCTCCCTCCCAGCGCCTCCTGCCCGCCACAAATCAGCTGTTTCGCAGCCTGCAGAAGGCTCTGGGAGGGAGGGAGAGGAGTGGGTATGGGGCGTGCTTGGGGAGAGGGAGTAGAAAGAGGCGGGGCAGGGGAGGAGCAGTCGGGAAGAGGTGGGGATGGGATGGAGTGGTGGCGGAAGGGATGGAGTGGGGGCAGGGCCTGCGGTGGAGGGGGGGTCGAGCACCCCTTGGCTAGAGGGAAGTCAGCACCTATGGCCTCTTTCCCCCATACTTGCAAAATCCCTTCTTTGGAATGTTGTGTGTGTGTCAGGTGGGACTGAAATACTCTCTCTCTCTCTCTCTCTCTCTCCCCCCGCCCCCCAGGATGTCAGAAGCACCTTGAGCAGGTATGTGCCTATCTCACTCCCCCTCACACTTCACAATGCTGGGAAAGAGCTTGGAGATGTTAGCACCGCATCTCGCAGGGGCTATACAGCAAAATGTGTGGGGAAGGTCACACGTTGGATACAAATCTCTCTGATCAACTTCATCCTGAGGTTCTCACCCTTTTATAGAAGACTCTGGAATTATCCATACAGTGGGAAAGACTGATCTCAAGTATTTCCTAGAGATGTCACATCCCTGGGGGACTTGTGGGGATGGAATATGGGCCTGTCACTGCTGGGGCACTGGTTACCATTCAGTCCAGGGCAGCAGTGGTCAAGAGTCTTTCCCACCTGAGGACTGTTTGGAGACCTGTGTGGAATGAGCTGGGGAGGGGAGACTTGATGTCTCAGTCTAGTTCCTAGTGGACAGATTTCTACAACACTTCGCATAGGAATCTCCTGTTCCTCAGAGCATGGAGGTGAAGGAGTGAATTATCCATGGAGATTCAATTCCCCTTTTATCCCCAGAGCTGGTCTCTCCAGGCCAGAGTTGAAGAACATTCATGGGACCTTTTGGGGAAAGGTTTCACTGCCATGGCCTGTGCTGCACCTACTCTGAGGCTGGGAGAAGTCGAGGAATTCTAACTCCAGGCCCATTAGAGCAGCAGCTCACTAGCAAGAACTTATAATGAGTCAATAAATGAAATAGAATCACATGAAATTATTTCTGTCCAGGTGTGAGAAGGGGAAGTTCCAGCAGCCAGAGGAGATTTCTCCTGAACTAGAAAAGAGACTCGGTGATTTATCCCAGAAAACTATTGCGCTATTGGAGACTGTGAGGAAGTTCAAAGGTACCTAGAATGGATCTAGGAGGGGAAATTGGGATTAGCATCTGAGTCTGTTGGAGGAGAATGTCTCTGGCCAATTGGTTCATAATTAGATTATGCATGTACACCTCTACCCCAATATAACGCTGTCCTCGGGAGCCAAAACATCTTACCGTGTTATAGGTGAAACCGTGTTATATCGAACTTGCTTTGATCCGCTGGAGTGCGCAGCCCCGCCCCCCCCCGGAGCGCTGCTTTACCGCGTTATATCCGAATTCGTGTTATATCGGGTCGCATTATATCAGGGTAGAGGTGTATTTAATTGTGTATTTAATTTAATGCCACACACTTGGGGTCCAAGTCACTCAGGTTGATTAATTCAAACCTTTATTTGTACCACAAGCCTGCCTTGCAATTACAATTACTATGAAAGTAAGAAATGACAGATATACTGAAAGACATACTGGCCAGTTGCCTACTCCTGGGCCATAGGTGGGTTACGGAGGATTTCTCCTATGAAGCTCTGATTACCCCTAACAATGTCTGATATATTATTCACATCCAAATTATGTGTTTATTAGTTTTTTTCCAATCACCTTTGAGTGTTATGAATATTAAGTATCTTCTATAACTCATACAATGCACATGCACGAACTTTTTAATTGTCAGGGTTTTTGCTGTCCAAGCTATTTCCATGTTATTATTTTTTTCTGACTGGCTAATTACTGCTGATTATGCATAGGTCTCTTCGACCCTGTTCTCTGCATAGGTTGTTTTTTTTACTTTGCTAACTGCTCCTGGGCAGTACATTTTGGGTGTCTGTTGTCTTTAAGTACATTGTGTGGTCAAAAAATCTCTTTGTCCCACATAGGAATTTATGAACACATCACTTAATTACAAGACAACTTAAGGCAACATTTCCTTATGTCAAGCAAACTGCTCACCAGGCGAAAGTCAAGTCAGTCAGTATAAACGCACAATCTCGGTCTGTCCAAACTTCTGCATAAGAAATAACCCTTGTACCAATTCTCAATACTGGACATAATAACTAGTGGAAAGCTGATAAACTGAGGAGATGCAGCAGGGCTCCCGGTGTCAGGACATCTCACATAAATTCACAACTTATCACAGGTCACAACATTCAGGCCCAAATTTAGCAAAATGGCCTAATTTGGGGCACCTGAGTTTCTCTCTCCCAACTAGAAAACTGCAGGGCAGGTGCTCCAGAGCCGTGTAGCCTCCACAGCTACAGGTAGAGTCAGTGGGAGCTGCAGGAGCCTAAGCCCTCTGAGACTGTAAATTAAAGGTCATTTGTTAGAGCTGGACCCAGCCCATCACTGGGCTCTGGTCCCGTACGGCAGCTAGTCTGGGCCAAATGGGCTGTAGGGAAGGAGAAAGCCCCTCCCCCACGGTGAGGGATCCCTCCAGCACAGGAGCCTCTGGTGCCTCCTCCCCAGCAGCTGCAGGCACAAGGCGTGTTCCTGAGAGGGCTGGGAACGGGGTGGGGGTGGTGAGGTTGGGGTGGAAGAGGAGGGGAGTGGACGAGGGACAGAGGGACGTGGGCAGTGTAAAGCTGGGCCTCGGACACTCTGCACGCTGGGCAAGACACACGGGGGCCATTGTCATAGGGATGTAACTCTGGCTGGCTTCAGAACTTCCTCAGCCTGTGCCAAGGTCTGCACCGGCCCCTGCAGCCACTGAACAGCAGAGTCACAAATGGCCCCTCCCCTCTCTCCTTTAGCCAGTACAGGGGTGAATCTGGCCCATGGAGCCAACCTTCCCCTGCCTCAATTTGCACATGGATAAAATTATTTTATTATTCCTATTTCTGCCTACGGAGGATGAGGCCCCGTCATGCTGCTCTCTGTAGAGACGCTGAGTAAACAGACCCAACAGCTCACAATTACAGCCAGGATTTCACAAACTCTTAATGTCAAGGGGACCAAAGTAGGTAAAGTTACTTTTATGCCAAAGTCTTTGCGTGATCTGGGTCTAGGTTCTAACAAAAGGCAGCAAGTGAATGAGACAAACCAACTGGACTCTGAATGGTGGGAGGGAAAAGTAAATCTAATTTACAGATTGTATGTCCTGGGATGGATGTGAGGCTTCCATTTCTGAGATGCCTGAATGAGAGAGGAAATAGAAGGTTTTAGATAAGTTTATATTAAATACCTGAGTCTGTCTCTGGGTCTCTGTCTGTTTCTCTGTCATGATGAAAACACAGTTCTATGAGTTCAGAGTGGAGATGCTGTTATAAATAAGAAAGCCTGAAATTTTATCTCTTTCCTCCTTTCCCCATTCAGACACTCTGCCGTCTGCAGTGGAGACAAAAAGAGGTAGGTTGACGAAATTTCCCAAAGGGAAAACAGGACACCGAGTGGGGCTAGTCCGAGACCTCTCCACTCCACCCCAGCAGGGCTGGTGTCGCAGCTTACCCAAGCACTGCCTGCCCCCCATGCACTGGCATCGCTGCTAGCTCGAGCCGCGCCTTCCTCCCTGCCTGAGCTCTGCCTCCCCGCCTGTGTGGGGCTGGCATCGCCGCTCGCCCCCCTGCACGTTCCTCTGCACCCCACTTTTGCCAAAAAAGTCGGGATGGCCAGGACAAGGCTTAAATGGGATTGTTCAAACAGGGTGAGATTGTGTTTAAATTATGAGAAAATTCCAATTAAAACATCTTCATGAGATTGTAGCTAAAGTTACCCACCAAACCAACCCCAGCCATGACACCCAGCCCTAAAAATAAACCCATTAAACAGTGAGATCAGAAGCTGAAGTCACACGAACAATCCCGACACCAACCTTTGTGCTGAATTCATGCCCACGCTGATGATGAGAAACACTCTCCCTGAGCAGATCCAAACACCCTTAACTCTGACCTTGGGGTTTTCATAGACAATCACAGGACTTTTAATGTAAAATTGAGAGGAATGAGAGCTCCCTCCCGAGTGCTAAGAGTTCCCTCTCCTTCACCCCAGTGCAGGGGGTCTCCCCATCGCTCTTCTCCAACATCTTACCTTTCCTTTCGGCAGGGTTGGTATCTCTCATTAGAGCTGTTCACTCTTTCATGGATTGGGGAGATGCTCTCGCTCTGACGCTGGCCCCTCTCCCTTCTCTCTGGGCTGGGGATGGGGCTACCCCACCGAATTACACCTCCTACTCTCTGGTCTTAATTGGCGCTTCCACAATACTGCCCCTTCCTCTCTGTTCCTTGGCCCTGGAGTGGAGGCTGCATTAGGGGAGGGAGCTTCCCTCCGGGGTTTAAAGCTGGTACCTGCCTCCTCTATTCCCTCCTCACCAAAAGCTTCTGACACCTTCATTGTTGTGTCTCTGCCTGGGAATGGAGCAGCCCCAGCAGAAGGAACTGAAGCCTCTTCAAACAAATGAGAAACCAGTGAAGTGGCTCCTATTAAACAGTGAGGAGCTGCAGTGACATCTCTGCTCAGTCTCAGGTGCCCAGGACAGAGGCAGCTCCCTGGGATCCAGGCCAGGCCTGTCCCAGACAGAACAGGGCTGCTGGGGAATGTGAGAAATGGTCCCCGCCTCCACCGGGGCTGAGCTCTGCCCCTAACGCTCTGATTCTCTCTCTCCCCAGCGAACGTGACTCTGGATCCAGACATGGCTCATCCCAACCTCGTCCTGTCTGAGGATTGGAAAAGTGTGAGATGGGAAGAAACACGGCAGTATCTGCCTGACAGTCCTGAGAGATTTGACACTGAGCCCTGTGTGCTGGGCTGTGAGGGATTCACCTCGGGGAGACATTGCTGGGAGGTGGAGGGGGAGGTGGGGAGTGAGGGAGGCTGGTTTGTGGGGGTGGCCAGAGAGTCTGTGAGGAGGAAGGGAGAGATCAGCCCTGAGAAGGGGATCTGGGCTGTGGGGTATGCGTTGGATCAGTTCTGGGCTTTCACCTCCCCTGCAACCCCCCTGCCCCTGAGCCGGGTCCCCAGCAGGATCCGGGTTTGTCTGGACTGTGACCGGGGGCAGGTGACATTTATTGATACTGGTGCCGAGGCCCCGATCTTCACTTTCCCACCGGGCTCCGTCCCTGGGGAGAGAATCCGACCCTGGCTCTGGGTGCTGGGGGTAGGATGCGGCTCTGCCTGTGTCCCTGAGACCATGGGGGTGGGGGGAGAGGGAGAGGAATATCCCACTGGGGACCCTGAAATCAGCCCCTCTAGCTTCAGAGAGCGTTATCTCTATGATCTCCTCCTGTGGACTTTCTCTCAGTGGTTTGAGCATTGGCCTGCTAAACCCAGGGTTGTGAGTTCAATCCTTGAGGGGGCCATTTAGGGATCTGGGGCAAAAATCTGTTTGGGGATTGGTCCTGCTTTGAGCAGGGGGTTGGACTAGATGACCTCCTGAGGTCCCTTCCAACGCTGATATTCTAAGTCTCAACTCTGTGCAGTCTCTGGTGTCAAACCACAGAGAGCATTAGGTGAGGTAGAGAAGCCGATCTCGTCATTGCCCCAGGGATTATGCAGCCTGTTTGCTACTGTCCTCTATGATACAGGAGAATTCTGGGAATCCTTGGTCAGACAGTGCCACTGACATGGGGGGGAAGAGCCCACTGGGAATGAAAAAATGGGCTTCTCTAGCCACAGTCCTCCTAGTCTCTATGACCTGGAGGATTCCCATCTAACTAGTGTTTGGACTTATTTCTGTGGCCCTGGAGGACCCCTGTCTACCCAACCCCTGATATCTCATCTCTATGGCCCTTGAAAGCTCCTCCCCCTCCCTGCAGCAGCAGCGATGGGGGGAAGAACCCCTGGAGTTGCAGGAGGAGCACAGGGGCCCTGAGGGGCAGATGGGGTGGGGGGGCTGCAGGGTCAGAACTGAGGGAGGGGCTGGGGGCAGAAGTGATGTGAGGGTTGAGGAGTAGAATTAACAGCCAGGCTGGGGACAGGCAGATGTGGCGGTGGCAGGGACACAGAATTACCGTAATTAATTAGGATTTGGGGTTTGGGGGATAAGCTGGAGGCTCCATAGCAGCAGGGAGCCTGGGAGAGGGAGACCCAGAAACTGGAGAGTGCGACCTACAAGTCACAAGGGAAGGGATGCTATGGTGGGAAGCGGTTAGAGGGTGGGGTGATGTCAGCTGGATGAAAGTGTGGAGAGTTAAGTACAGGGTAGGTTTAACCAGAACGGGAGAAAGAAATAAAAGCATAAAAGAGGAAAAATAAAGTAAAATCAGTGTAAAGACAGAAGCCCACAGAAAGTGGTGGGAAACTCAAATGAAGAGTGAAAGCAAAATCGTCCTGAGAAGGGAAATGCTCTGGGGCAGGCAGCAAGAGAGGAAGGGATAATCTCAAGGGAGAGAACTGGGAGCCTGGAGTGGAATGATCTGTGATAGAGAATAGAGAAGGGTTAGGGAGATGCAGAGAAGTAAACAGATGGGAAAGGAGTGCTAGAGAAAATGATGTGTAAAACTAGATGAAATTAAAGAAAAGGGAGAAGGAAAGAGAACATGAGATCGAGATCGAGATCTATAAAATATTTCTGAAAAGAAGAGACTGTAACATTAATTCAACCCCATAGTTCAGGGACAGTATTTCCACTTTGGTACCTTTCAGAAGAACACTTCAAATTTGTGGATATTTTTACCATGTATTCTGGTTATGAAAGTTCCCTCTCGGCTCCTTTTAACCTGACATTTACTTAAGATAAATAAACAAGACACATGTTTTATATGTTTCATTTCTCTTTAATTTTCCAGCTGTGATTTTTAAAGGCAGACATGGGTTGACATAAGCAAAATGGGGGGGGGGGGGGGGGGGGGAGAATCCCAATACCAATGAGGACCTCTGTGTATGTCATTATGATGATAGCATCATATTATGGTAAGATCCAGGCTATCGAGCCTGCACTCTGGGTCATGTGCTTTATATAAACATGCACATCAGGAATTGTTCAACAGGAGAGAGCTGGTTCGGTCACTTTCCAAACCTGTCAGCACGTGGCAGATGTTTGCAGTTTGGAACAGCAGGATTTTATGGCACATCACCCCACAATCAACAGATTATAACAGTTTAACTATCATGTGAATTGAACTATTAAAAAATGAAAACTAAAATATAGATCAAGTAGAACCACTCAATCCCCACTCCCACAGCAGCAGAGTTTGTAGCATGGCCTCTCCGGTCCCCAGCACACGTCCGCACCACTTGAACTTCAGGAGGAATTGCCATTGTTTCTGAGGCCAAACACCAGAGTGGGACTTGACACACACTGTGCCAGCAGGTCCACAAATGCTCACTAGACAGATTAGAATATTAGCGATCACAACTCTAGTGCTCTCTTCCTGGCTCCATTGTGCAGTGGTGGGTAGTGACACGTAACCAGGTTGTATCTCTTTCATACATTCATCCCAAAAGGCAGTAGAAATGAGTGGCTAGTGCCTGGGCTTTCCACACTGGAGACCTGGGTTCTCTTCCCATCTCAATTGATTGGCCTCTTGCAGTTGGTATGGCTACTCCCACCTTTTCATGTTCTCTGTATGTATAAATATCTTCTTACTGTACGTTCCATTTTATGCATCCGATGAAGTGGGCTGTAGTCCACGAAAGCTTATGCTCAAATAAATTTGTTAGTCTCTAAGGTGCCACAAGTACTCCTGTTCTTTTTGCGGATACAGACTAACACGGCTGCTACTCTGAAACCTGAAGTGACCTTGTGCAGCTTCCCAATTACCTTGTAAACTGGGGGAGGAAGTGTCTGATACTTCTCTGCTTTCTAGGGCTGGGGATATGGGGTTTTATTAATGATAAAGTTTGTGATCAGTGGCAGCACTAGGGGGGAATTCCAAGGACTACAGCCACCCCAAAATTTCCCTTACCCACTCCTGTAGCCACCCCTCCCAGTGCACAGGTGAAATGGGCTGAAGCCGAGCTGGGGCTGGAGCTGTGCCCACTCCCCAGTGCAGGGCCACCCCAGCTGGGCCAGGCTCCGAGGTGCAGTGTGTCCCTGGGTGGCTGCTTGTGTAGCTGCAGCCCCACCAGCTCCAGCAGGAGCACAGGGATGCAGTGAGTGGGCCATGAGGGTGAACGAGCAGGTGCTGGTATCCGGGCTCAGTGAGTGGGGGGCAGGAGCCTCTCTGGGCAGGGGAGGGGAGCTGGGTGGGGGTGATTGGGGGATCAGGGAAGGGGAGATGAGAGGTGATCGAGGGGGCTAGGGGAGGGGAGCTGGGTGGGAGGGCGATTAGGAGGTTTAGGAGAGGGGAGCTGGGTAGGGGGCAATCAGGGTCTTCTTGCATTGACTGAACTCACTCCAAGTCCCTTGTCCAGCAGAGGACTTGCCCCTAATGGTGAGTATTATAATTATTCATGCATATTTTATTTTAAATTTGTATTGCTGTATAAAATGACATTTTCAGTAGCAATAGCACAGTTTTAACAGGTATTTCACAATAATTATTCATGTTTTTTTTCTTAATACACGTCTGTGGGTGTGTATTTGTTACTGGAAAGACGAATCATAAAGATAAGATGGAGAGCTCATGCGTACTAAGCATTGTTTTCTTCCAAACTCCGATACTAAAATAAGCCACAAATGGCTTGAAATTTTTTAACATGTTTTTATATATAACATGATAGGCTGCAAGAGTTCCAACCTCTGTAACAATTTAATTCATAATTAAAACTAGTGCAATAACTGTTTTTATATATCTCACTTTGTGTATTTTGAAAGGGTGAGTTTATGGAAATATGTATTGTTTCAGCTCCATTGCATAACAGTGCTGCTATGGTTAAAGGCTCTGTAACAGTCCTATTTTATACATCTCAGCCATTAGGATCTTACCTTTTAGGCATAGATATTTGCTCCAGGCTCCATTTTGGGATTAAAGAACCTGAGCCCAAATTATATTTTTGGTACAGGGTTGTTTTTTTTAAAAAGGCTTTCTCTGTTATTAGAGGTGTGTAAATGCAAAAACAAAAGCGAAATGAATTCATTTCTGTACGCTTCTGTAAAAAACAAGTTTATTTATTTTTAAAATACGGAGCCTGCTTCTCATTTACACAAAGTCCTTTTTTACGCAACTCAATCGGCATAAAGGGGCCTTGATTTGCGAGGAACTGATGTTTACGCCCACTGTAAGGGCTCACTTTACACAGTCAAAGCTGTGTAAAAGGGCCCTTCATGTTAGTCAGCCTCAGTCCCTAGATGTTTTCATGTCATTTGACCATCAGGTGGACTGGTACACAGGAGTCACTACTTTTTAAAGCAGTATTTTAGTAACAATTTCTGCCCTTGGATACTGATGTGCTCCTCCCTTTGAGTTAAATAGGTGCAACAAGAGTCTATCCACGGTCAGACTTTGACCCTTAATAATAGGCCTTTATATACCTATAGTTATTTGCCAAATCCATGGCCCCACTCTGTTCAGGCACCCCTGGCTGGAGACTAATAAAGATACTTATGAAAACGGAATTTACATTTGTATTCCACACCTATGCAAACATACCTAGGTAATGCTAAAGTAAAAACTTCATACATACAGGGGAAAGTATCTTTGAAGGGGAAGGAAGAGGGAATTCACAAGCACATACACCCAAGAGGCTCTCACAGCTGGGTGTACGTGCAGCTGTCATTGTGTGTAATCTTCCGTGGGGTGGAGTGCCTGGGGTACTGCTGCAGGCCCAGAAGATACGTGGAGGCCAGTATAGGGAGGTCCCGGAATGCAGTTCTCTATGGGCTGCAGGGGGAGGCGAGCACGGATGTGTTCGGCCTGAAGTTCAATCAGAGACCGCAGCATGTCTGTCTGCTCCCGGAGCAATGTAATCATCTCTTGCTGCCCGTTTCTCCTGTCCTCGCTATCCCTTTGCATTTTGTCATTGATCATTATCCTCCAAGCCCTCTGCTCACGCTCCGAAGCGCGGGAGGCTCGCAGGACCTCCTGAAACATGTCTTCCCTTGTCCTCTTCTTTCTCCTCCTCACCTGGCCCAGCCGCTCCTCTGGGGTGGACGGAGAGGCCCTCAAGGCCGCATTTGCAGCTGCTAAAGAAACAATGGACAGAGGTACCATTGCCAGTGTATTTACTCCCCTTGATCGAAACAAGTTACAAGCACAACATGCTCACTTCCCCTTGGGACTCAGAGCACGGTGGCAGCCCCACCCATGGTGAGTATGGCCGGGGGTGGGAGTTGGGACAATAAGGAAGGGGTAGCACTGGGGCATCAGTACAAGCGGATAAGGCTATTGTACTGCAGACTAACCCCATTTCCACAGGTGGTGGTGATTGTAGCTGATCTCTCACTCCTGAGGGAACAGCTCCTGGCTGCAGACCGGGCCGGTATGCTGCTAGCTTGTGCACTGCAATGGTGCCTGATGAAGTAATTGCTGAGTGGTGTGGCAAAGCGTCCTACCATAGGGGAAGAAACAAGGCAGCCCTCCCAAGAAGCCTTCGTCAAAGGATTGCAGAGTACCTCCCAGGAATGTCCTAGAGATCTCTATGGAGAATTCACAGAACATCCTGGTGTGAATAAACAAACTATTCTGCAGGGCCCTCTCTGCCTAGTTGTACAGGGGAATGAGAAGCAGATAGCAACTGTACCTGTGTGGGTTATTTCACTTCCTCTTCTAGCCTATTAAAAAAAACTGTACATGAGCAGATGTGTGTCTGCAGTATTGAAGCAAACTGAGTACTTACCAGAGGTTCCCTCCCCTGCATCAGGCTCACCAGGGCTGGACTGCTGGGACTGGCTAGACTGCTCAGGAGTCAAAAAGAAGTCCTGGCTCGCCACGCCACCGGATCCCCCTGTCGCCTGTCCCCCATATTCCTCCTCTTCCTCATCGTCCTCTTCCTTGATCATCACCTCAATCTCAGGGTTCATCCCGGTGGCCTGTGACTCCAGGTCCCCCAAAGTATCCACAGGATGCTTGGCAGTGGAGGTGGAGTCGGCGTCGAGGATGGCATGCAGCTCCTTGTAGAAGCGGCACGTCTGCGGCTCCGCACCAGAGCGACTATTTGCCTCCTTTGCCTTCTGGTATGCCTGCCGCAACTCCTTGATTTTTACGCGGCACTGCTGCGGGTCCCTGTCGTAGCCCTTCTCCTCCATGCCCCGAGCAATCTGGCTGTAGACGTCAAAGTTCCGACGGCTGTTTCGGAGCTGTGCCTGCACGTCGCCTTGTCCCCACAGGCCCAGGAGATCCACCACCTCCGGCGTACTCCAGGCAGGAGCCCGTCTGCCGCGTGGAGCCGGCATGCTCAGCTGGGAAGTTGCTAGGTGAGCTCTCCACGCTGAGCAAACAGGAAGAGCAATTTCAAAAATTCCCAGGCTTTAAAAGGGGAGGGGTATGTACCTGGCTGCCAAGCAGCGGAGTTCAAAATGGTGACCAGAGAAATCACTGTGGGGCATTGTGGGACACCTCCTGGAGGCCACTGAAGTTGACGTAAGCAATGCAGTGTTTACACTGACACTGCGTCACCCTAAGTGCTATGCCTCTTGGTGAGGTGGATTTATTAGGTTGGCATAGCGGGTGAGTTAAAGCAGTGGGAAGAACACTATTGTAGACATCTCCATAGTGAGGCAGCTTATGTCAACCTAACTCTGTAGCATACCCAAAGCCTCAGAAACTGGGTTCTACCTCCACATCCCCATCCAAACACTCATAGGGAAGTAAAGTCAGGGAGGAAACTCCTGACAGCTAACAGGATGGGTGGGAAGCCATGACTGATATTTGCCTTGATGCCACGAAACCTGCTGACTGCAGCCCTGACCTGGGTGGGACGGGGCAGAACTGAGGGCTCTCACTCACAGCACATTTTTGGGAGTCGAGGCTTTTTCCTTCACTCACCAGATGGTTTCTCGGTCAGTTTCACGGACTCCTCACCTGCGTGGGTGCCTCTCAGGATCTCCCTTTCCTTGGCGGCCTGGAGATCCCACGGTTCTTCCCCTCGTTCCAACCTGGTGATCAGGTCAGGTTTGGGAATGGGGAATCCTGTGCAGGGGATAAAATCAGGCAAGGTCAGGGCGCATGGAGTCTTGGTAGAGTATCTGTCACAAGGAACATTCCCTGAGTTTAACCTGACCCTACATGGGACTGTGGTAACTCCGACCCCTTGGGAGCAGCAGATATCTGGGGGCAGGGGGTGTTGTCACGCCCTCACTAGGCGTTCTCAGGATAGGTGCGCTCTGGGGGACTTGCTGACACACACACACAATCACACACACAGCTCAGATGTTAAACTCCTGCCTATTTCCAAGCATGCAGCACCGAGAGCCCTCCACACGGATGGAGCTAGTCCCAAGATGGCAGGTGAATGGTGTGTGAAGGAGAAATAATACAGGCAGGACAATCCCCTGCTTCTGGCCCCTTGAAAGCTGGGGAGATGGAGCTGAATTAGCCTGTCCATTAGATTTGACTCCCCTGTTCCCTTCAAGGGGATATGGAGATGAAAGTGTCTCTCACACTGGAGCTGTGGACTATGCGACCCATTCTCCCCAAATCCAACTGAGCAGGGAAGAACCTGACCAGATTCAGAAATGCAGACCCCACGGCTTCTAATTGCTGAGGGTACAGGAATCCCTTACTCAGCAAGGTCACCGTCTCATAATTCTCCTGCATGATGTCCCTGTAAAGGGCTCTCTGACCGGAGTCCAGCAGAGCCCTCTGCCCCTTATTGAAATACACAGCCACCTCCTTGAAGGTCACCGAACCCTGAAACAACATCAGTTTCCCCACTCAGTGCCTGCTAACTAATCCTGTCCCAAGCAGGGGACAAGGACAGGAATCCCAAGACCTTCATATTTCATGGTAGCCTCGGGCTAGTGGGTTCAGGCTTCAGCACTGAGAATCTGGTCAGTTTTCCCAGCCCTGTCCATGGGGGTGTTTCCTAGGGTTACCATATGCCTGGGTTTTCCCAGACATGACCTCTTTTTTGGCCCTCTGATCTCCATCTGGGCAGATTTTTGAAATATGAACAAATATCAGTGATTTTTCCTTGCTCATCCTTTTTCCAGCACTGAATCTGGATGAACTGCTATTCCTGGCATACCCTAACAGCAGCATGCATGTTAACTGGTTTTCTCATCCTTACTTCTGTGCTGCTGCTGGCAGTGGCACTGCCTTCAGAGCTAGCAGGCAGCGGCTGCTGGCTGGGCACCCAGCCTTGAAAGCAGTGCCGCCACCAGCAGCAGCCCAGAAATAAGGGTGGCATGATATTGACTACTGAGTTGCTGAAAGGGATCCTGCTTGTACAGCTCAACTTCAGGCACACATCTGGCAAAGACATTCATGGCTACTTGATGAGCAATCAACCACTGCTGAGAAAGATACGCTCTACTGAGACATGCATGAACACAACAGGAAGGGGCGCAGTATGAAAGGACTGACTGCATGCAAAGAGGTTCATTTAAATTTGATTTATATTTATTTATGAGGCCATTACACTTGTTATTTATAAATGTTAGATATTCAAAGTGGAAAGAAACTGTACAGTAAAAACAGAACTCCCCCTCAACCCCCCCACCCCTCCGTCCCCTGTGTTTGGGAACTTGAAATATGGTAACCATAGTGTTTCCTCTTTCAGAAATGGGGGAATGTTCACTCCCGGCCAATGGGCCTGCTCTGAAAATCAGGCCCAGGTTGAACGTGTCCCAGCAGGTTTATCACACCGTGTCCCCTCCCTGCTTCACCCTGTGTGTTTCCTGCCCCTCCACCTCTACAGCAACTCCCCCCTGCAGCTCCCTGAAAATCCCCTACCTGCACTGGCTCCACCACAGCCACTTCCCTTCCCTGTTTCCTAGGAGGATGGGACGATCAGAAGCAAAACGTGGACATGATTCCTCAGCCTGTCAGGGCGAGAGGGGCAATGGGGGAGGTTTCAGAAGAGGTTTGAGTCCATTTCACACCCTGATTCCCCCCAGGCTCTTTCCCTGCAGACAGGTGTTCTGGATTCTGCCATGCTGGAAAAACACTTAGCTTAAAAAAACCTCTGTCACTTTATTACAACACAGACCCGGCCCCTCCCACCAGGACTGAACCCACCAGGACACTTTTAACACCCCCTCTTGCCCCCCCTCCAGGGACAGAGTCTCTAAGACAAATGCTAGAAAAGAGCAGAATGAAAGGAGCCACTTTGGGGGGTTCCCCTGACATTGGCCCTGAGGGCAGCACGTTCCCCCAGCAGTACAGGGACTCGGCCGGAGCAAAACCTGGCTTTTCCTCTATCAGCTCCACCCCTTGTTCCCAGGAGAGTCAGTCTGCCCAGGGGTGATGCAGGGAATGGATCCCGGTGGGTCTGGCAGCTGGGAACCTCCCTCCCCACTTCTTGCTCCTGCTGCCCCTTTTGGTCTCACCATTCCCCTTCCTGTCTCCGTCCCTCTCCCCTCTGCCTGGGAGAACTGGTGACTGTCCAGTTCCCATGGGCGTTTGCTCTCCAACGTGAGACTGGGCGTGGGTCTGAGGGCAGCAGCTCTGGGGGCCGCAGACATATGGGGAGCCCCTCCCCCTCCGGTACAAACTCACCAGCACAGAGTCACTTTCCTGCCCGGCCCCAGCCCTTTCCCCCAGGTCTCTCTCCTCACCTGCAGGCTCCGGCTCAGGAGCGGATGTTGTCAGAGCCCAGGACTGCCCCAGAGGGCTAGTTCCAGGCACTGCGGAAAGTCCCCACCTGGGCTGGGCTCAGAGGGAGCTATAATGACAGTCTCTCCCTGACACAGACCCCTGCTGGGGGAGCAGCAGCTGCTCTGTCTAGGCTCCCAGATCACAAGGGAGGAGGCAGCAGCATCTAGTATTTTCCCCAGGAATTGAAATTTGGGGGGGGGGGGGGGGTTTCACATTTACAGGAAGGAGGAGGGCCAAGGGGGGGGACGGGGGGGGGGGGGGGGGGGGGGGGGGGGGGGGTGTTTCACATTTACAGGAAGGATGAGGGCCAAGGGGTGAGACCGTGAGGGCGAAGGTGGACTGATGGTGAAACATTTTTTTCATTTTATTAGATTTAACTCGTGTTGTAAAAATCAAACAAATTAAAATTGGCTACTCAAGCCTTCTATGAAGCACGACATCTACCATCCTTCTTCGTTTCTTGCTATAATTTTGCACAAGTTAATTAACTTCTTGAATGAAGTGTGTTCATCTTTGGTGGCTTCTTGTGTGTACGGAACTTCCAGGCCTTCAAGTGATATGGCCATTAGTTCATTCACATGATCAGGCAGAAGGCGACTTCTTTCAGAACATAACATTCTATTCTATGATGAAAAAGAACGCTCAACTGTAGCTGTTGTGACAGGGAGTAGCAAGAGATGAATTCCTACTTCTTTCATCCCAGGAAACAGAGCACAAAGATCGGGTCGAGCCACTAGTGATGATAAAAAAAAAAGTTGAAGTGAAATCTTCATTCATTTGTCGTATGACATTCCTTTCTGTGTTCAAATTCTCTCTTCTGTCCTGATCGCATCTCAGCCCCATTTCTGGTAGTGCCTCACTCCACTCAACTGTCAGTGTTTTATAAGATAGGCATCTGTAAAAGGTTGAGTGGAATACAGAAGTCTCTGTTGTAGATTTGTAAGAATCAAGTATGTGTACTTTTTCAGCTGGCTTAACAAACACTTCTTCTCCTCTTCACTTAAGGATTCAACATAAGTGTCTTCATTAGTCAACTTCTGGACTGAAGTCTTTGCTTCTTTCAGTACGTTTTCAATGGATAGCTCTCTGATTGATCCAAGTATAGTTTCTATTGCTGGACAAAGATCTAGTATTGTTGCAGCAGATGCCTGGATGACATTGTTTAATGACCCAAGTGGTTTTAACAG
Organism: Platysternon megacephalum; assembly: GCA_003942145.1. Classification (NCBI taxonomy): domain Eukaryota; kingdom Metazoa; phylum Chordata; order Testudines; family Platysternidae; genus Platysternon; species Platysternon megacephalum. The sequence goes on from QXTE01000470.1 coordinate 117,819, forward strand.
TAGACTTACAAGAGAGAGAATGGTGATTGTCTTCTCTGAATGTAGTAGCAAAAGTAGTCCACCCACCTCACTACTTAGATCCATGCCATTGTGGTAGATACTTTCCAAAGCCAGTAATAATGATTGCAGTAATTTTAAGACAACAGCCAAGGATCACTCATGAGAAAACCAGTGGGATTTCCCAGGTTGGACTAATTTGAACTTCAGTCCCGGAGCATCTTCTAGTTTTTTCAAGACGTTCAGTCTTTTTGGACTCTTGTTGAAAAAGAGAGTATAACAAAGGCATTAAATTTATGGCTTTTAAAATGTCTTTTGAAGATTCTGCAGCTCGTACTAGTGCTAGTCGAGTAGATCATAGAATCACCGGTCTGGAAGGAACCTCGAGAGGTCTTCTAGTCCAGTCCCCTGCATTCAAGGCAGGACTAGAGTATTATCTAGACTATCCCTGACAGGTGTTTGTCTAACCTCCTCTTAAAAGCCTCCAGTGAAGGTGATTCCATAACCTCTCTAGGCAATTTATTCCAGTGCTTAACTACCCTGGCAGTTAGGAAGTTTTTCCTGATGTGCAACCTAAAACTTCCCTTGCTGCAATTTCAGCCCATTGTTTTTTATATTATCCTCAGAGGTTAAGGAGAACATTTTTTCTCCCTCCTTCTTGTAACAATCTTTTACGTACCGGTACTTGAAAACTGTTACATTCCCTCTCGGTCTTCTCTTTTCCAGACTAAACAAACCCAGGTTTTTCAATCTTAGAATCACAGAATCATAGAATATCAGGGTTGGAAGGGACCTCAGGAGGTCATCTAGTCCAACCCCCTGCTCAAAGCAGGACCTAATCCCAACTAAATCATCCCAGCCAGGGCTTTGTCAAGCCTGACCTTAAAAACCTCTAAGGAAGGAGATTCCACCACCTCCCTAGGTAACCCATTCCAGTGCTTCACCACCCTCCTAGTGAAAAAGTTTTTCCTAATATCCAATCTAAACCTCCCCCACTGCAACTTGAGACCATTACTCCTTGTTCTGTCATCTGGTACCACTGAGAACAGTCTAGATCCATCCTCTTTGGAACCCCCTTTCAGGTAGTTGAAAGCAGCTATCAAATCCCCCCTCATTCTTCTCTTCTGCAGACTAAACAATCCCAGTTCCCTCAGCCTCTCCTCATAACTCATGTGCTCCAGCCCCCTAATCATTTTTGTTGCCCTCCGCTGGACTCTTTCCAATTTTTCCACATCCTTCTTGTAGTGTGGGGCCCAAAACTGGACACAGTACTCCAGGTGAGGCCTCACCAATGTCGAATAGAGGGGAACGATCACGTCCCTCGATCTGCTGGCAATGCCCCTACTTATACAGCCCAAAATGCCGTTAGCCTTCTTGGCAACAAGGGCACACTGTTGACTCATATCCAGCTTCTCGTCCACCGTAACCCCTAGGTCCTTTTCTGCAGAACTGCTGCCTAGCCACTCGGTCCCTAGTCTGTAACAGTGCATGGGATTCTTCCGTCCTAAGTGCAGGACTCTGCACTTGTCCTTGTTGAACCTCATCAGGTTTCTTTTGGCCCAATCCTCTAATTTGTCTAGGTCCCTCTGTATCCTATCCCTACCCTCCAGCGTATCTACCACTCCTCCCAGTTTAGTGTCATCTGCAAATTTGCTGAGAGTGCAGTCCACGCCATCCTCCAGANTTGGAGTGAAGTCAATTTCACTCTGGGTGACTGACCAAGTCACTTAGGCATTGATCCAAAACCCTTTGAAGTGACTGGGAATCTTTCCATTTATTTCACAGGCCATATCAGTACAAAATAGAGCAGAAAAATTTCTTCTTCTGTCTTGCTTACAACACTTGTGCTAATACATCCCAGAATATTTGCTTTTTTTTGCAACAGTGTTACACTGTTGACTCATATTTAGCTTGTGATCCCCTATGGCCCCCAGATCACTTTCTGCAGTACTCCTTCCTAGGCAGTCATTTCCCGTTTTGTATGTGTGCAACTGATTATTCCTTCCCAAATGGAGTACTTTGCATTTATCCTTATTGAATTTCATCCTATTTACTTCAGACCATTTCTCCAGTTTTTCCAGATCATTTGGAATTTTAATCCTATCCTCCAAAGCACTCGCAACTCCTCCCAGCTTGGTATGGTCCGCAAACTTTGTAAGTGCACTCTCTATGCCCTTATCTATATCACTGATGAAGATGTTCGAACAGAACCAGATCCAGGAGCAATCCCTGTGGAACCCTGCTCGATATGCCCTTCCAGCTTGCCTGTGAACCACTGATAACTACTCTCTGGGAACAATTTTCCAACCAGTTATGCACCCACCTTATAGTAGTTCCATCTAAGTTGTAATTCCCTAGTTTCTTTATGAGAAGGTCATATCAAAAGCCTTACTAAAGTCAAGATATACCAACTACCACTTTCCCCCTATCCACAGGGCTTTTTATCCTGTCAAAGAAAGCTATTAGGTTGGTTTGACATGCTTTGTTCTTGAAAAATCCATGTTGTTACTTATTTATTATCTCCTAGTTGTTTTCAAATTGATTCCTTAATTATTTGCTCCATTATCTTTCTGGGTACTGATGATAAGATGGCCTCTGCAGTGTGTATAGGAAAGATTAGGGATACACTTTTCTCTGAGCAAAGCTTGTACTCCACCATGTCTTCCAGGGAAGTTTGCAGCTCCATCAAATGCACAAGCAGGCATCTGTTTGGGGTCCAATTGACAAGCATTTAACTCTTCTAAGATGTGGGTTGTCACAGATGCAGCCAATGTGTCTTCTATAACCTGAACATCTAGAAATGTATCTACTGGGCTACCACTAACATCATGATAATGTAAACAATGACTTAATGCCCATTTGTAGGGGTGCATTCATCAGCCATGTATGCAAATGTTTTAAGGTGATGAGAGAGTTCTTCACTTTTTCCATAAGAACGGCCGTACCGGGTCAGACCAAAGGTCCATCTAGCCCAGTATCCTGTCTACCGACAGTGGCCAATGCCAGGTGCCCCAGAGGGAGTGACCCTAACAGGCAATGATCAAGTAATCTCTTTCCTGCCATCCATCTCCACCCTCTGACAAACAGAGGCTAGGGACACCATTCCTTACCCATCCTGGCTAATAGCCATTAATGGCCCTAACCACCTGCCGAGAGTCTTTCACTGTTGCAGTGCATGCTTCTAACCAGTCATTTGAGTTTCTAGCAGAAAGATGGCGAGCATTTGCCAGTCTTGATTGGAACCAGTGTCCAATTTCAGGGTTAACAAGTGACAATGCACTTAACATTGGCCTCCAGCTTGTAGTGTGTGGTATCTCTTGCTTAAATAGAAAGTATGGAGTGACAGCCATGTTTGTTCGCATGAACCATATTGTGTCTCCAGCATTCCTTAACAGCCTCATCAAGTACTTCTAAAACTGGTTTTGACGGTGACCGACAAACATCGGGATTTAGGTTGTGGAGACACTGTTTCTTCAGTAGGTAGCTGTATTTGTGCTTCAGGCTGTTTGGATGTTAAAACACCACTTGAACCTTCAGGTGACATGTTGGTATATTCTTGGTATGTTCGTCAACTTGGTTGGTTTGACCACTGAAGTGGGTGATGGAAGAGTTGGGGGCAACGGGAGGGAGTGTAGGGAAATCCCTGGAAGCATCTGATCCAGGAAGCTCAATGAACTCTAGGGCTCTAATATCATGAGCAGCGAAAGGGTACGTCTACACTACCCACGTTACAGCGCAGACGTGGGCAGTATCGACTTGCTTTATCACCAGGAGAGAGCTGTCCCAGCGATAAAAAAAACCCACTCCTAACAAGCAGTGGTAACTTTATCACCAGGAGCCGCGCACTGTCTATGCTGGCGCTTTTCAGCGCCAAAACTTTTGTCGCTCAGGGGGTGTTTTTTCACACCCCCGAATGACAAAAGTTTTAGTGCTGAAAGTGGCAGTGTAGACACAGCCAAAGACACAGCCACCAGCCTCCTCTGCCTTAGGGCACGTCTTCACTGGCAACGTTAAAGGGCTGCCGCAGCAGCACTTTAACGTTACTTGGTTAGTCGCGGCATAGCCCTGGGAGAGAGCTCTCCCAGCACTCTAAAAAACCACCTCCACAAGGGGCGTAGCTCCCAGCGCTGGTGCACTGTCTGTACTGCCACGTTACAGCGCTAAAACTTGGCAGCACTCGGGGTTGTTTTTTCACACCCCTGAGCGAGAAAGTTGCAGCGCTGTAAAGTGCCAGTGTAGACAAGCCCTTAGCAATAACCAGCTTTCCCCCCTCCACTCCCTTATGACTGAGCCTCCCTGGGTTGGGGTTGTCCTGGCAGCCCCCATGGACAGTTCAGCAGCTGCAGATGTCATTTGCCCACCTGGACTCACATCAGAACAGAACCAGTTTGAACTGATATTTTTAACTGAACTGAAACCAGGCTTAAACCCTCATTTTTCCTCTTACTCAGTGAATCTGAATCGAACTGGGGGGGGAATGGTTGCCAGTTAAAATCAAGTTTCAGCAGTTTTTCAGCTCAATAATTGATAAAAATGAAATAAACGCTACGCTGATCTTACTTTCATTATAAAAACAAAACAACACACTGGCTTGTGATTGCTACCAGAATGGCATGCCTCAGTAGAAGAAGAGAAGGGGGCAGCCAACAGGAGCCGGGAGAGAGATGAGAGAAGAAGTGCGGGGGCTCCCTGGTCCCAGAAGTTAACAATAACTCTTCAAGCCCAAGGAGAAAGGCTGTTCAACTCTTTTCCCTCTTAGACAGGACTTCTATCACGTCCTGGTGCAGCTCCTCCCTCCAATTGCCCCACCTGACACAGGCCCCAGGCCCCAAATTCAGCTCCCAACTGAAGCAACTTGGGCATTGCCTGGTAACCAAACCGTTTTGGGGTGTATTGAACCAGGACTGAACACACCGACTGCCACTGAACCTGAACCAAACCCCAATTCCACTCCTTGCAGCTCCCAGTGACTCTGGTTGGACACAGAATCCTGCACAGAAATCAGACCAGCCCCTGTTCAGTCCTGTCAACCCAGGAGTCAGACCCCCCAAATAATTAGATTGTCTTTAAACTGGAAGCAAAAAGTGGGTGGAGAGATTGCACGTGGACATTTGCCTTGTAAATGTTCCGTCCTTCCGAGAAGTGTCCTGCGCACCCACCCACCCCTCGGCTTGTTTGACCATTTCTGGGGGGGCGGGGGAATCCACTGGCTTCTGTGCGGGGCAGCCTGTCACCCTCTCCGACCTCATGGGGCGGGGGAGCTGCTTTGTGTCCCCCCCCCACCCCTCTCCCTCCAGCTTTCCCACATCCCCCCTTTCCCTCGCAGTGACCCCCCCTCACATCTTCCCTCCATTCCAGCCTCGTTCCCTCGGCCCCATAATTCCCCCTCTGCCCCCGATCACCCTGCATCGCCCCAACCTCCCTTCAGTGCAACCGCCGCCCCTGCCCCTCCCTTCTGCCCCCGACCTCCCTGTTCCCCCCGTACCCACAAACCGCCCCTCTTCAACCCCCCTTGTCCCCCCCACGTGTCGCTTCCCCCCGCCCTGCACACAATGGGACTTGGGGGCCATCTTTCCTAGCTACCCAACACAGGGAATCGCAGCCAGCTCCGCTGGGGCCAAACCCTCCCCCCGCAGCCCGGGTGTGACGGGGGGGGGGGGGGGGGGGTCTCTCTCCCCTTCCCTTCGGGCGGGGCCCCCCTGGGGCGGGGGCCGGGCCGGGCTGGGGGCTCTGCCCTGGGAGAGGCTCCTGGGGAGCAGCGGGAAGGGCCCTGCTGGAGATTCCCCTCTCCCGGCTGCAGCCAGGGCTCCGGGCTCCCAGCACCAGCCGCCGGGGCTCGGGGATCTCGCCAGGGACCCAGCGGCTGCGATTCACCCCGAGCGGAGCCAAAGCCCGGGCCGGAGCAGGCCTGGCAGGAGGCGGGGAATCCCTGGGCCAACCATTCCGGAGACTCCGTGTAGCCAGCTCATCCAAAGAAATACACTGAGCCTCTCTCCGCCGCCTGATTGGTGCTCTCACCTGCCTATCACACTTCCCTGCTCTCTGATTGGTATGCAAGGGAACGTCCCGCCTTCTCTTTATTATACTTCAGCGATCCCAGGCGGGTGCGAGGAGGGCTTCCGTCCCGGAAGGATGTTTAAAGTGCGTTCGACCCTGGTCGATGATTGGCCCAGTGCGAAGAGCAAAGGGGGCTGTGATTGGAGGTCAGACCAGGTACTCACCTCTTCTTTGTTACGCTGGGGCTGGGCCCAGGCCACGTGCGTGGGAGAGTCTTGGATCCTTACCACATCAGCCTGGGGGGTTCAAGCAGAGTGTAGGGATCAGCCCCAGGCCAGCAGCATCAGAGCAGTGAGGGTGGCACCTTCACTGTGTCAGGTTTGTGCTTTGTGCTGGGAGAGGTGGCTATGGGGGAGGCCACTAAGGCAGATTTTGGGGTGGCTACAGCCCCCACAAGCCCCCCTGCCCAGCGCTGCCCTTGTCAGCAAGGCTAAAAATACGTGGATTGGGGGTAAAGGGAAACAAGCTTGCAGCCAAGAGCTTGAGTATAAAGCTCTCCTTTACTGAGTGCTGTTTGTATTTGCAGGCACTTTCCAGCCCTTTTCGCTGACCAAGCCAGTGTGTTCCCAGCCCTGGAAGGCAATCAAATATTGCATGTCTTTGCTGCCCATTTTACAAATAAGTTAAAAAGAAGTTTTGTAAGATCACTGAAATCAAAATGGGGATTAGGACCACGGTCTCCCCAGGTCTTAGCTAGTCAGCTCCACTGCCATTAGTCTGAAAGCATCAGATGTGTGTTTTGGTTCTCCTGTGGCTAACTGCTAGACGACACCGGAGCTGGGAGTCCTGATGACAAATGTTCTACTGCTGACTAGCAAATACTTGTGTAACCCACTGGCAGCTGGTCCACGCACTTCAATTATTCCCATATCTGAAGTTGGGGGCATTCGGAGGGATGTGCACAGATATGATTCAAATCCTGTAGCAGAACTATGGAGGGGAACTTTGTAGTTCAGTGTGGTTTGCATTTATTTTGTTTTTCTTTCTTGTTTTGGGGGTCCTTTAAAAAAATCTTTGTGGGGATCCAGATGACCAGGCTTGGGTTGCCAGAAGCTGTGGATTTTGGGGGACTGTGTTGCAGCCCATTTAATGCTAGAGGCAGGTAGTGGGGAGGTGCCTTAAACCTGGAAGTGTCATACTGTTCACCCATGTTTTAAGAGCGTTATCATGGGCAATGGGAAACAGATGTACCCAGTACTGGGGCTGCAGCTGAGTCCTTGAGATATTTATAGCTCATTGGAAGGGAGACAGTGATTGGTGGGTCTCTGGAGATTTAATAAAGGGCATAGTTAATGAACTGATCTGGTTCCCCTTTGAAATCAGTGGAAAGATTCCCAATCACTTCAAAGGGCTTTGGATCAATCCCTAAGTGACTTGGTCAGTCACCCAGAGTGAAATTGGCTTCACTCCAGCTACTGGGTTCTCTACAGATAAAGCACAGGGGGGGGGGATTAGGAAAATGAAATCCACCCCCATCCTGAGACCAGGACATAGGACTCCAGCATTAGAAGGCTGAATGCAGCCCCTCTGCGTCACTTGGTGGTGCTGGATTCCCCTTCCCTGGGGCATGGGCTGCTTCCAGGTTCGGGGTTAAGTTAGGATGGGGGTTGCACTGGCTCGCCAAGCTGTGAGTGGGTTTCACCCAGAGGGGCAGAGCAGGAACTAGCACCCAGGGGATCCTTCGTCCTGTGCTCAGGTAGATACAGCACAATTCCTCCTGAACAGAGCACAGACTCTGCTTAACCACAGGCCCAAGGGAGATGGGAGAACTCATTAGGTACTGTACTGCCTGAATGTGCTAGAAACTCCTCAGTAGTTATAGGCTCCCTGGCAGTTAAAGTCAGTCCAGAAGTTGCCTTTTTAGTGAAGTCTTTCAACTTTTATCAAGCTACAAATTGTCTCATCTGAGTGTCCGGGTCCATCTGTGCTCAGTGATTTTACCTCTAATGACTTTAATCAGCAGGTGAATGGCCCCCTTTGTACTGCAGCTGGTGCGGTGAGTGTGAAAGTGAAAGAGTAAAGATTGTATTCAGAGTTATTGTATGATGGTCCTGGTATGAAGGGGAAATATCAGCCTCTGTTATATAAACAGAGTGATATTCTATCTGGGGTCTCATTGCCAGGAGGATCAGCCTCACCCCCAGCTTAGGGGGAACAGACCCAAGAGTTATTTTATTATGCTGTCCTTCCCAGAGAGTTTCTGCTGCTTTTCTTCATGCCTGTATTCATTTCCCCCTCCCCACAGCCATTATTTTAAGCCAACAGAAGTGACATCCAGGAGCGGTGCGGAGGAGACTGGGGAGATGAATTCCTCAGTCTGGGCCATTTGCAGCTCTTGGTGCCAATGTCATGATTCCCAGAATGCTTTGAACAGCAGCATTGGAGGGGAGAGGTCTCTGCACCCCATGCACAGAAAAAAGGAAAAACAAGTTTGGGGCAGATACTGAGCTGGAAACTCTATCAAAGAAAATGAAAAGGGGCAAAATGGAGGAGGAGCATTGGGAAGAGGGTGAGAATTGCACCTGCTGACGGCAACTGCCCCCTCCCCACCTGGCCTCCGCTCCCTTTAGACCCTGGCTCACTCTGGTGCCTGTTCTTGGCCTGGCTACTACTGTTCCCTTGCCAGCATCACCACTTCTATTAAAGTCCTGGCACTCTGCAGGGGGCAGCCAGCACCAGGGCTCCTGTACCCATACAAGGTCCAGGATAAACTGAACTCCAGTCTGCCAGGCTCTCTGGCCATTTGTCCATTTCAGCTGCAGGAGGGGGATTGGGGGCGCAGGAGGGGGATTGGGGGCCTAGGAGAGCCTGGGGAGCAGCCTCCTGGGACAAAAGGAAGTTGCCAATGGTGGGAAGGAAGCACTGACTAGAGGTGCTCTTGGGGATGCAGGTAGTTACACAGGCTGCTCTGTAACTGGCCACATCTCCAGGACTTATCAGTTGGCTGCGATCCACTGAAGTCAATGGACCCACACTCATTGCATCAGCTGAGAAATGGGTTCAGTGTTACTGCTATTGCATCACATTGGCTACCTTGTTGCAGCTCTGTAAGGTGAACTGGCCACTGAGCTGTAATTTAGCTACCCCAGGCCCTGATGCTCCCTGGCAGCCAGATGCAGGGTCCTAGCTTTTTAAGTGAGGAACAGAGAGAAAATAAATCCTCACCCCTTACAGCGGGGGAGGGGGTCAAATATATTCACAGTTTGGACTCCATCTTAGAGAGATTGACCCTTGGAGCAGCTCCCCTCCCATTAACACCCCTATGGCTACCACAGCAATTGCTGATGGGTGGAAGAAATGCACATACTTTAGTTCCCTTTACATATAAGTTCCCTTTAAATATAAGTTCCCAACTGGAAAGCAGGAAGATCAGCACCATGTGGCCAGCAGAGCTCCCAAGTCACTGAATTAGTGGGAAATTCACTATTTGCACTAATTTCAGCTGCTTTTTCTGTCATGCTTCAAAAGCAGGCAGCCTTTCATAGACACATGTGAGACAGACTCTTCTGCCAGCAAATATCCAGTACCAGTGACAAAGTGCACGGCTCCTAGATGTCGATCCTGGGTTCCGGCAGGTGCTGGCCATGGGCGTCGATCCACAGGCACCAGCCCTGGGTGCAGATCTCCAGCCCCGGGAATGCAGCAGCGGGCACCAACCTTAGGCTCCAGCGGGCGCTAGCCCAGGACACAGATTCCTAGCCCCAGCTATGCAGAAGCAAGCACAGACCCCAAGTGCCAACCCTAAGCCCCGACCCACACCTCTGACCATGCGGTGACCATGCGGCCCTGCCTCCATCGCCCCGGCCTCTGCTGCCTCACCCCCCGCGTGCATCCATCCAGGTCTTAACTTGCCAGGACTTGCTGGGAAAAGTGATATTAACAAACATACAAATAGCACTTCTCACACCATTATCTTTACTATTGAGTCCTCAAAAAATACCTACATAAATACATTACAATGATTTGGATGTGAACGTGTACAAATTTATTTGTTTTTTCCTAAAGTAAATTAAGCATTTTAGGAAAAAGTTTCAGTGCGGCCACCAGCAAGAGTTGGTGGCCACACTCTGAGGCCATCAAAAAATTTGTTGTGAGAACCCCTGGCCTAACTCTCTTCTAATCCACGTCACAGACCATTCCGACTGAGATGCCCAGTTTTCTCTGCTGAATTTATCCCCTCTCCTCTTGGTGTCCGCTGAGCATTTCCCTTCTCAGGATAGTTTTGCTTTCACTCGTCTTATTTCAGCTTCCCCCACTTTCCCCAGGCTTCTCTCCTTACTCTTGTTTTACTTTATTTTCACTTTTTCCCATTTCATTTCTTCTCTCCCTTCTGGTTAAACCTGCCCTGTACCTGACTCTCTCCTCCGCACAGCCACCTCTTCTTCATCCAGGTGACATCTCCCCACTCCCAAATCCTTCCCTCCACAGCATCCCTTCCCTTGTGGCCTGTAGGTCACACTCCCCAGTCCCTGGGCCTCCCTCTCCCAGGCTCCCTGCTGCTGTGGAGGCTCCAGTTTATCCCCAAAATCCTAATTAATTTATTCTGTGTCCCTGCCACCAACACATCTGCCTGTCCCCAGCCCGGCTGTTAATTCTTCCCCCAACCCCACATCACTTCTGCCCTCGGCCCCTCCCTCAGTTCTGACCCTGCAGCCACATCTGCCCCTCAGGGCCCTTCTGCTCCTCCTGCAGCTCCAGGGGTTCTTCACCCTCCCCGCCCCATTCCTGGTTCTGCATGGAGGGAGGGGAGAGGGCTCCCAGGGGCCATAGAGATGAGGTATGGGGGGAGGAGTTGGGTAGACAGGGGTCCACCAGGGGCATAAAGATGAACCAGAACACTGGGTAGATGGGAATTCTCCAGGTCATAGGGGCTGGGATGACTGTAGCTAGAGAAGCCTATTTTTTCATCCCCAGTGGACTCTTCTCCCCATGTCTCAGTGACACTGTCTGACCCTGGATCCCCAGAGTCCTCCTGGCTCATAGAGGACAGTGGCAAACAGGCTGCACAATCCCTGGGCCAGTGATGAGATCGGCTTCTCTACCTTGCTCACTCAATGCTCTCTATGGTTTGACAGGCCAGAGGCTGCACAGAGTTGACACCGGAAACAACCTCCAGGGTCATAGAGACGGCATGATAGAAAGTCCACAGGAAAAGGCTAGGGTGTATGAGGCCAGAGAGACTGATTTCAGGACCCCAGTGGGATATTCTCCCTCCCTCCCCCGCATATCTCAGGGACACAGGCTGAGCCGGAATCCTGGCCCCAGCCAGAGCCAGGGTCGGATTCTCTCCCCAGGGACGGAGCCTGGCGGGAAAGTGAAGATCGGGGCCTCGTCACCAGCATCGATAAATGTCACCTGCCCCCGTCACAGTCCAGACAAACCCGGATCCTGCTGGGGACCCGGCTCAGGGGCAGGCAGGTCGCAGGGGAGGTGAGAGCCTGGAACTGACCCTCCCAGCACCACTGCACAGCCCAGATTCCGCCCCTAGGGCTACGGCTGATCACTCCCTTCCTCCCCACAGACTCTCTGACCACCCCCACAGCCCAGAATAGTCCATCCTCCACCTCCCAGCAATGTCTCCTCGAGGTGAATCCCTCACAGCCCAGCACACAGGGCTGAGGGTCAAATCTCTCAGGGCTGTCCGGCAGATCCTGCCGTGTGTCTCCCCATCTCACACTTTTCCGATCCTCAGACAGGACGAGGTGGGGCTGAGCCGTGTCTGGATCCAGAGTCACATTCACTGGGGAGAGAGAATCAGAGCGATAGGGGCAGAGCTCGGCCCTGGGGAAGGCTGGGACCATTTCTCACACTCCCCAGCAGCCCTGGATCCCAGGGACCTGCCTCTGTCCTGGGCACCTGAGACTGAGCAGAGATGTCACTGAAGTTCCTCACTGTTTAATAGGAGCCACTTCACTGGTTTCTTGTTTACAGAGGCTTCAGCTCCCAGCTCCCCCTGCTGGGGCTGCTCCATTCCCAGCATCAAAGACAGCCAGGAAGGTGTCAGAAGCTTTTACTGAGGAGGGAGCAGAAGAGGCTGGTACCAGCTTTAAACCACAGAGGCAGCCTCCACTCCCAGGCCAGGGAACAGAGAGGAAGGTGCAGCACTGGGGAAGAGCCACTTAAGACCAGAGAGTAGGAGGTGGCATTGGGTGGGGTAGCCCCAGCCCAGAGAGAAGGGAGGGGAGCAACATCAGAGGGAGAACATCTCCCCAATCCATGATAGTTCCAATGGGAGAGCCCAGGCCTGCCCAAAGGAAAGGTAGGATGTTGGAGAAGAGTGATGAGGGAGAGCAGAGGTGCCGACTTTGTAATTTTATGCAGGGGAGCTTGACACCCCCCCCCTGCTTCCCCCAAGACCCTGCCCAGACTCCACCCCTTCCCCACAGCCTCACGCCACCCCGTACCCCTGCTCCGCCTCTTCCCACCCCTGCTCTGCCCCGTCTCATCCCATTCTGCGCCCTCCCCAGCTCCGTCCCCTCCCCGCAGCACCTCCTGCACACCGTTGAACAGCTCATCGCAGTGGGCGGGAGGCACTGGAAGGGAGGGGGAGGAGCTGATTGGAAGGGCCACAGGTGGGTGAGAGGCGCCAAAGAAGGAGCAGCCGCCGGTGGATGCTGAGCACCAACTCTTTTTTTCCTGTGGGAGCTCCAGGCCTCAAGCACTCATGGAGTCGACACCTATGAGGGAAACCCCCCTCGGCCAGGATAAAGGAGAGGGATGTGTCAGTCCTCAGGGGAGAGAGCTCTCTACTCATTCCTCTCAATATAATATTAAAAGTCCTGTCAATGTCTCTGAAAACCCCAGGGTCAGAGTTAAGGGTGTTTGGATGCTGCTCAGGGAGAGTGTTTTTGTTCATCAGAATGGGCATGAACTCAGCACCAGTATTGGTGTCAGGACTGTTTCTGTGACTTCAGCTTGGGATCTCCTCACTGTTAAATGGGTTTATTTTTAGGGCTTTGTGTGTCATGGTCGCTGTCGGTTTGGTTGGTAACTTTAGCTTATGAAGATGTTTTCTCTGGAATCTCACCCTGTCTGTGTGCTCCTAGGGGTTCCCCTCTTTTTGTCTCCAGTGCAGATGGCAGTGTGTCTAGAGGGGGAAAGGAGAAAATAGACGAGATTTCAGTCTTTCATATTTATAACGGCATTCCCACTCTGAACTCCTAGAACTGAGTTTTCATCATGACAGAGAAACAGACCGAGAGGTCCAGAGATACACTCAGGTATTTAATATAAACTAAACTAATCTGAAACTCTCTCTTTCCTCTCTCATTCAGGCATCTCACGGAAATGGAAGTCTTACAACCCTCGCAGGACATACAATCTCTACCAGAAGTTGAGAGTTTGTGAAATCCTCACTCTAATTGTGAGCTGTTGGGTCGGTTTACTCAGCGTCTCTACAGAGAGAAGCATGACAGGGCCCTCGTCATCCATAGTCAGAAATAGGAATAATAAAAAAAACATTTTATCCATGTGCAAGTTGAGGTGGGGGGAAGGTCGGCTGAATGGGCCAGATTCACCCTTGTACCAGCTAAAGGAGAGAGGGGAGGGGCCATTTGTGACTCTGCTGTTCAGTGGCTGCAGGGGCCGGTGCAGACCTTGGCACAGGCTGAGGAAGTTCTGAAGCAGCCAGAGTTACATCCCTATGACAATGGCCCCCGTGTGTCTTGCCCAGCGTGCAGAGTGTCAGAGGCCCAGCTTTACACTGCCCACGTCCCTCTGTCCCTCGTCCACCCGCCCTCACCACCCCCACCCCGTTCCCAGCCCTCTCAGGAACATGCCTTGTGCCTGCAGCTGCTGTGGAGGAGGCTCAAGAGGCTCCTGTGTTGGAGGGATCCCTCACTGTGGGGGAGGGGCTTTCTCCTCCACAGCCCATGTGCCCAGAATAGCTGCTGTATGGGACCAGAGCCCAGTGATGGGCTGGGTCCAGCTCTAACAAATAGCCTTTAATTTACAGTTCTGTCCTTTAGGCACCTGGGTCCTGCTTCTCAGAGGGGTTGGGCATCTGCAGCTCCCACTGACTCCACCTGCAGCTGTTGATGCAACACAGCTCTGGAGCATCTGCCCTGCAGCTCTCTAGTTGGGAGAGAGAAACTCAGGTGCCCCAAATTTGGCCATTTTTACTAAATATGGGCCTTAATATTGTGACCTTTGGTAAATCATGAATTAAATGTGAGACATCCTGACACCTCGGCCCTGCTACATCTGCTGTATTTGTCTGCTTTCCACTAGTTATTAGGTTCAGTATTGTGAATTGGTACAAGGGTCATGCAGAAGTTTGGACAGACCGAGATTGTGCTTTTATATTGACTGAGTTGGCTTTGGCCTGATTAGCAATCTGCTTGACATAAGGGAAATGATGCCTAAAGTGACCTTGTTATTAAGTGATGTGTTCATAAGTTGCTATGTAGGACAAAGATGTTTTGACCACACAATGTGCTTAAAGACAGACACCGACAATGTACTGCCCAGGAGCAGTCAGCAAAGTCCCAAAACCCCCATGTAGAGACAAGGGTCAAAGCGACCTATGCATAATCGTAGGTAATAAATCAATCAGAAAAGAGAACACCAACAACATAGAAATTGCATGAACTTTTTAATTTTCAGGGCTTTTGTTGTCCAAGCATGTGTATTGCATGAGCTGTAAAAGATACTTAATAGTCATAACACTCAGAGGACTAGAAAAGAACTAATACATTTATTAGGTGGATGTATATAATATGTCAAAGATTGTAAATGTAATGAGAGCTTCATAGGGGAAATCCACCATGACCCACCTATGTCCCAGGAGAAGGCAACTGGCCAGTACGTCTTTCAATATGTTTGTCTATTCTTACTTTCATAGTAATTGCAAGGCATCCTTTTGGTACAAACAAAGGTTTCAGTTAATGAATCTGAGTGACTTGTGTAGTAAGATGAGGCCCTGAAACAAACTCTTGTATCAAAGGCCCAGTCTGAGGCCTGAAGCCTGAACCAAAGTACTTCCAGGCATTGCTAAGCAAAAGCTGGGCTGTGAGCCAGAGACAGGCCCCGCTCACAGAAGTTGGTGAGAAGAGGGTTGTTAGAAGCAGGTGCATTCACACATAAGCGCTAATAAGAGGAACTTGTGCCAAGATGGCATCTGGACATCCCGATACGAGGACACTCCACAGACATAACAGGGAACAGGCAGGTGCATCTTAAAGACAGGGTCAAAAGGACAGCATGATGGATAGATCTGTTTGTTTAAAACAACATGATCAAAGGGGAGACAGCACCCTAATGAGCCAAGAGGCTGTACCTCAGTAGGGATGAGTAATCTGTCCTGTAACTGTATAAAAGTAGGTCCCGGAGTGCGCATCTTTGTCTGGCCTAGGGGGCAGTGGAAAGTCCCGCCACTGACTGAGCCGGTCCATTGCCAGAGGGCACAAATTCGTAGTATGTCTTGTAGAGTCTACGGGAAACCATTACTGTGCTTCATTTGACAATAAACCTGGCTCGGGTTCCTTCGTACCTTACTAGAGTCTGTGGTCTTTGGGGGTTCTCTTGGGGTTTGCTGTGTCAGCTATCTGCGCAGAGCTGGGGCAGCACACAGAGGGAACACGCATGCAGCTGACTGTTATCATCGAACAAGAGCAGAGCACCACACCGGTAGCTACTGACAACAACTTGGACTCCAAGTGTGTGGCATTTTCATCCAACAATTAAAGAGAAGCATAATCTAATTATGAACCAATTGGCCAGAGTCATTCTCCTCCAACAGTCTCAGAAGCTCATCCAAATTTCACATTCTAGATCCCTTCTAGGTACCTTTGAACTTCCTCAGAGTCTCCATTACAGCAACAGTTTTCTGGGAGAAATCACGCTGTTTCTTATCCAGTTTAGGAGAAATCTCCACTGGCTGCTGGAACTTCCCTTTCTCACACCTGGACAGAAACAATGTCACATGGTTATATTTCATTTAGTGACTTCTTATAAGTTCTTGCTAGTGAGATGCTGCTCTAATGGGCGCGGAGTTAGAATTCCTCTACTTCTCCCAGCCTCAGAGCAGGTGCGACAGACCATGGCAATGAAACCTTCCCCTCAAAAGTCCCATTAATATTCTTCATCTCTGGCCTGGAGAGACGAGCTCTGGGGATAAAAGGGGAATTGAGTCTCTATGGCCAATTCACTCCTTGGCCTCCATGCTCTGAGGGACAGGAGGTTCCCATGTGAAGTGCTGCGGAAATCTGACCAGCAGGTACTAGACAGAGACACCAACTCTCCCCTCCCCAGCTCATTCCACACAGGTCTCCAAACAGTCCTCAGGTAGGAAAAAAAAAACCTCTTGACCACTGCTGCCCTGGGCTGAATGGTGACCAGTACCCCAGCAGTGACAGGCCCATATTCCATCCCCACAATCCTGAGGCAGCCAGTCCCACAGGGATGTGACATCTCTGGGAAATACTTGAGGTCAGTCTTTCCCACTGTATGGATAATTCCAGAGTCTTCTACAGAAGGGTGAAAACCTCAGGATTAAGTTTATTGGAGAGATTTGTATCCAACATGTGACCTTCCCCACACATTTTGCTGTAGAGCTCTGCGGGGATGCGGTGCTAATATTTCCAAGCTCTTTCCCAGCATTATGAATTGTGAGAGAGCCACCTACCTGCTCAGGGTGCTTCTGACATCCTAGAGGAGAGAAAGAAAGAGAGAGAGAGAATTTCAGTCCCACCTGACACATACTTAACATTCCAAAGAAGGGATTTTGCAAGTATGGGGAAAAGAGGCTCTGCCCTGGCTCCAGGACCACGTGTTCGCTGAGCTAATGGGGCTTTTCCATCTGTAATATTTATGAGTCTGTCACTCTCCAATGAACAATAGTAATTCACATTTCAGGAATGCACATGCTGAGTTACACTGAGATCTGACTGCTGGACTCCAGTGATTATAATTTAGGAGCTGTCCTGTCCCTGTGTGGGGATCTGGGACGTTTCTCACTCAGGCTCACCTGCAGGAATTCACTTGCTGGCTTCTGAAACTTCCCCTCCAGCTCACTGAGACGGGAAATCTCCTTGGAGAGTTTAGTGATATTTTCATTCTGTATCTTCACAATCTCCTCGTTCAGCTCTGCCAGCTGGGCAAGCAGAAGTCGCTCTTGTTCCTCCAGGAACTGCTGCAGTTGCTGAAATTCAGACACAATCTTCTGCCTCTCGCTTTGTGTCTTTCTCTGTAAACAAAAATAGAGCAAGGGCTGGTCAGGGATATGGCTGGAGCCTCCTCCCATGATTTACTGTCACTGTCACCCAGTTGTTTTGTTACAAAAAGAAAAATAAAAACATTTTCTTGTTTTAATTTTTTCCGTGATTTTAAATTTCAAATTACTTTGTTTGAAGATTTCCTTTTTTTAAATATACTTATATATTTTAAAAGATATGGTCAAAATTGGAACAAAATATTTTGATTTTGTCAAACATGAAACATTCCATTTGACCAAGAAAAAGTCAAATATGTGATTTGCTGAAAATTTTATAAAAAAAAAAAAAAATCTTTTGGTTCAACCCAATTTTCTTTTTTTTAAATATTCAGCGAGTGAAAAATATCTGGTATTTGCCCAGCTCTACTCAGAACCACATTGACAAAGGCAGGCGAGAAGACAAAAAACAAATGAAGCTATGACAAAAAACTGCAGACTCAGGCAGACAGCTCTGCATTGGATACATTCAGTTCACATTGGGAAGATTTTTATCACAGCCACAATGGCTGGAAGCTAATTCATTAATTGAAATGAAAGCTTAGAATCTGAAGAGGAATATGTTTCCCTTTTCTAGGGAAAGGAGTTTTCAGGCCCTCTGTAGAGATCTGTGTGTACACGTACACGCAGACATACACACACACAGTATCATCAGGCAGCAGACAAAAGTCCACATTCCGCAAGGCCACAAAGCAATCATTCACAAGAGTGATATGTGAAAGAAATAAGCTGTAATAAAAGATAAACTCTAATTAAAGAGAAACTGACATAAGACATAAGCAGGGTATGAGCTTGTAGAGGGGCTCGGCCGAGGCTCGTCCCTCAGCGGGGCTGTGGGGTATCCCACTGCCTCGCAGTCGCTCGCTATGGGCCCACCCTGGGTCGGGGTGGGCCAGTAAACCCACAGTCAGGGGCTCAGTCCCTTAGGGAGGGGCTGAGCCAATAGTTCAGTGTAAGCCCAGGCCCTAGGTCAGGGCAGCAAACAAGCAGTCTGTAGCTCAGGCTTCTGAGCGTCTGGTGCGAGGGGGAGACGGCCACCCGTGAGTGGGGTGGCAGTGGGGGCGCAGGCCCACCCGCTCCACTGCGTCCCAGCCCGGGGCCCTAGCAGCGGCAGAAGACTCGCTGCTGTCAGTGGGGGTCCTGAGCGCAACACACTGACATTGGTTCTGGCCCTGCTGCGGCCAGGCCAGGGTCGGCTGCCCCCGGGCTACTTCCGGACTCCCCCTTGTACGGTACCTGGATTAGGGCGGTGTCCTCTGAGGTTTCCAGGACCATCGGTTCCTCCAGGTAGCTGGCGAGAGGCAGGCCCGGCTGCTCCTCAGGGTAGCTGGCAAGAGGCAGGCCCGGCTGGCCCAGCCAGTCCTCGGGTCGGCCGCGGCCTGCCAGCGTTCCCCAACCCGGAGCTAGGCCACAGGCATCTGGCCTCTCCAGCGGCGGGCGTTCAACTGAGGTCTGCAGCGGGGCTATTCTACTTCCTGTCCTGCGCCGTGACCTCTGGGGGGGCGGGCACAGGATCCACTGGCTCCACCCACATTGGTGCTAGGGGAGGCTCATCCCTCAGCGGGGCAGTGGGGTATCCCACCGCCTCGCTACAGAGCTGTAGTGAAAATAAGAAAATAGTAAGAACTGTAAAAGAACATCTCTGGACAGCACCCTCAGGCATACAAGGAGAATGACAGGAAATTGAATAGAAATTGTCAGAGCACAAAGGGACTGTAAACCAGAAGGGAGCGGAGGGATAGAACCCAACACATCACACCCAGGAATACGTGGCTTTATTTAAGCTGGAACTCAGAACAGTTACAGTCTCACTTTCAGAAACATTTTATACATCTCCATCTCACTCTCTCTTTCCCTTTCCTTTTCCCTTTTCTCTCATTTCATCCAGTTTTACCCATCATTTTCTCGAGCACTACTTCTCCAGCTGTTTATTTCCCTGAGTCTCCCTAAGACTATGTCTACAGTGCACACCTTACAATGGCGTGGCTGTGTGGTGAGGTGCGCTGTGTAGCCGCTCTATATTGCTGGGAGAGAGCTCTCCTGGCAACAAAATAAAACCACCTCGTAGAGAGGGTTCGTCGGGCTTCTTCCCTCTCTGGGGCGGCAGGGAACCACACCACCTCCATTAGTCCTTGCACGGATCCTTGGGGAAGTGGTTGGGCCGCAGGAGTCCTGGCTCAAGCCATCCAGCAGGGGCTGAGCACACACAGGTAAGAGTTAGCAGATAACCAGCCCAGGCCCTGGGTCAGGGCGGGGCAGCGATGAGTTCAAGGCTCAGGTCCTTAGGCAGGGGCTGAGCAACAGTTTATATAGTCAACAGGCCCAGGCCCTGGGTCAGGGCGGGCAGTAAAGGGTCACAGCTCAGGTCGGGGCTGAGCAAACACAGGTAAATAGCACACCCAGGCTTCCGGCTCCGAGGGCCTGGGAGCGGGGGAGACTGCCATCCACACGTTGGGTGCAGGGGGGGACGCAGGCCCTCCCACTCCACTGCATCCCAGCCCGGGGCCCTAGCAGTGGCCAAAGGCCCGCTCCTGTGTCAGTGGGGATCCTGGCTGCAACACACTGACATGGGTTCCGGCAGTGCTGCAGCCAGACTCGGGTCGGCTGCCCCCGGGCTACTTCCCAACTCCCCCTCTGGGGTACCTGGATCAAGGTGGAGTCCTCAGGGGGGTCAATCACCATTGGATCCTCAGGGTAGCTGGCGAGGGGTAGGCTCAGCGACTCTCCCACACGCTGATCCTTGTTGAGTACTGGCCAGTCTCCAGGTCCACAGCTGGTTGCTGTAGTCTCCCCAGCGGGGAGCTGGGCCGGAGGCATCTGGCCTCGCCAGCAGCTGCCTCTGGAGTAAGCTCTGAGGTTGGGCTCTTCCTGTATGGCCTCTGACCCCCTGAGGGGCGGGCTTGGAGTGCTCTGGCTCCACCCACTCTGGTGTCTGGCGGAGCTCATCCCTCTCTGGGGTGGCGGGGAACCACACTGGCTCCTTACACACCTCTAACGAGGGGCAGTAGCTTTGTCACCGGGAGCGTGGCTCTCGCCAACATAGCGCTGTCCACACCGGCTCTTTTTGTCGTTATAACTTTCGTCATTCAGGGCAGTGTTTTTTCACACCCTTGAGCAGTGGCGGATTAATAATTTTGCCGCCCCTAGGCCCTGAAATAATTGCCACTCCTGGCCCCGCCCTGACTCCACCCTTTTCCCGCCCCCATTCCAACCCCTTCCCCAAAGTCCCACCCCAACTCCACCCCCTCCCTGCCCCTATTGGATCCCTTCCCCAAATCCCTGCCCCAGCCCCGCCTCTTCCCCAGCACGCCACGTTCCCCCTCCTCCCCCCTCCCTCCCTGCCCAGCGAAACAGCTGTTTCGCGGCGCAAGCGCTGGGAGGGAGGGGAGAGAAACAAGAAGCGGCGGCGCACTTGCGGAGGAGGTGAGCTGGAGCAGGGGAACTTCTCTGTGGGTGCTCAAATTTGCCGCCCCTGCAAATTTGTCAGCCTAAGCGATAATACGCCGCTGCCCTTGAGTGACAAAAGTTTTAACGACGAAAGTGCCAGTGTAGACATGGCCTAACTCACCATTTCTCAAATGCAGCCACCAGGGGGTTTCCTGCCGCCACGACAGCTTCCTGGGCAGTGATGGGGGTGGGGGGAAGCATCGGCTCCTCCTCCTCCCTCCCTGTTGCTCCTGGATGCACCACTCTGCACATCTCCGGAGACAGGTGGGGCACAACACTGAAGGAGCAAGGTGAGTTCCCTACCTTGGAGCATGGAATGCGGGGGCTTAGTGGGGCTTGGACTTCAGCCCTGGGGTGGTTGGGGGGTGGGGACTTAGGGAGCCTGGCTGCAGTCTAGAGCTCCACCCAGACTCCAACCTCTAGCCGCATGGCAGCAGGCTCCGATCCCTGGCTCTGGCTGCGTGGAGCCAATCCCCAGTCCCACCAGCAGCCGCTTGCCCCAGGCGCTGACCCCAGTCCGTTCGCTCCAACCCCCAGCCCTAGTCACTGACCCCAGGTGCCGACCCTGAGCTCCAGCGGCTCCCGGCCCTGGGTGCAGATCCCCAGCTCTGGCCTTGGGCTCCGGCGGATGCTTTCTCTGGATGCCAACCCCTAGCCCTGGCCGTGCGGCAGCAGGTGCAGACCCTAAGTGCCAGCCCCAAACCCTGGCGGCAGCCAACCGCCAGCCGCGCACTCTGACCCCCAGCCCTGGCCACTGACCCCAGGCACAGCTCCTAGATGTTGATCCTGGGTTCCGGCGGGTGCTGGCCAGAGGCGCCGATCCCCAGCCCCAGGCGCAGATCCCCAGCCCCGGGAACGCAGGAATGGGCACCAAGCCCAGGTGCTGGCCCAGGACACTGACTCCTAGCCCCAGCTGTGCAAGCGTCAACCCTGGGTGGCAACCCCCAGCCCCAGTTGCACAGCAGTTGGTGCTGCCTCTGGGGTGCCAACCCCTGGCTGCATGGCAGTGGGTGCTGATCCCCGGCCCTGGCCACACAACTGTGGGTGCTGGCCCAGGGCGCCGACCCACATCTCTGACCATGCGATAGCAGTGGCGGGACCCTACATCCATCGCCCCGGCCTCTGCTGACTCACCCTCCACCCTTCCATCCATCCTCCCTGGCCCCCACTGCTTCACCCCCCACCCATCCATCCAGGTCTTAACTTGCCAGGACTTGCTGGGAAAAGTGATATTAACAAACATACAAATAGCACTTTTCACAGCATTATCTTTATTATTGAGCCCTCAAAAAAACACCTACATAAATACATTACAATGATTTGGATGTGAACGTGTACAAATTTATTTGTTTTTCCTAAAGTTAATTAAGCATTTTAGGAAAAAGTGTCAGCGCGGCCACCAGCAAGAGCCACACTCTGAGACCATCAAAAAATTTGTTGTGAGAACCCCTGGCCTAACTCTGCTCTAATCCATGTCACAGATCATTCCAACTGAGATGCCCAGTTTCCTCTGATGAATTTATCCCCTCCCCTCTCGGTGTCTGCTGAGCGTTTCCCTTCTCAGCATGGTTTTGCTTTCACTCTTCTCATTTCAGCCTCCCCCACTTTCCCCAGGCTTCTCTCCTTACTCTTGTTTTACATTATTTTCACCTTTTCCCATTTCATTTCTTCTCTCCCTTCTGGTTAAACCTGCCCTGTACCTGACTCTCCTCTCTGCACAGCCACCTCTTCTTCATGCAGGTGACGTCTCCCCACTCCATCTCTCCACAGCATCCCTTCCCTGGTGGCCTGTAGGTCACACTCCCCAGTCTCTGGGTCTCCCTCTCCTAGGCTTTCTGCTGCTGTGGAGCCTCCAGTTTCTCCCCAAACCCCCAAATCCTAATTAATTTAGTCTGTGTCCCTGCCACCCCTGCATCTGCCTGTCCCCAGCCCGGCTGTTAATTCTTCCCCCAACCCCACATCACTTCTGCCCCCTACCCCGCCCTCAGTTTCGATCCTGCAGCCCCCACATGTGCCCCTCAGCTCCTCCTGCAGCTCCAGAGGTTCTTCCCCCTCCCGTTCCCATCCCTGGTGTTGCAGGGAGGACCAGCTTGGCTTAACAGTGAAATCTTCGGTGAGCTTAAACAGAAAAAGGAAGCTTACAAGAAGTGGGATCTTGGTCAGATGACTATGGAGGAGTATAAAAATATTGCTCGAGCATGCAGGGGTGTAATCAGAAATGCCAAAACACAACTGGAGTTGCATCTAGGAAGGGATGTGAAGGGTAACAAGAAGGGTTTCTACAAATATGTTAGCAACAAGAAGAAGGTCAGGGAAAGTGTGGGACTCTTAATGAATGGGGGAGGCAACCTAGTGACCGACGATGTGGAAAAAGCTGAAGTACTCAATGCTTTTTTTGCCTCCGTCTTAACAGACAAGGTCAGCTCCCACACTGCTGTCCTGGGCAACACAGTATGGGGAGGAAGTGAACAGCCATCAGTGGTGAAAGAACAGGTTAAGGACTATTTAGAAAAGCTGGACATGCACAAGTCCATGGGTCCAGTTCTAATGCATCCAAGAGTGCTGAGGGAGTTGGTTGATGTGATTGCAGAGCCATTGGCCATTATCTTTGAAAATTCGTGGAGATTGGGGGAGGTCCCGGACGATTGGAAAAAGGCAAATATAATGCCCATATTTTAAAAAGGGAAGAAATAGAACCCGGGGAACTAAAGACCAGTAAGCCTCACTTCAGTCCCCGGCAAAATCATGGAGCAGATACTCAAGGAATCCATTTTGAAGCACTTGGAGGAGAGGAAGGTGATCAGGAACAGTCAACATGGATTCTCCCAGGGCAAGTCCTGCCTGACCAACCTGATTGCCTTCTATGATGAGATAACTGGCTCTGTGGATATGGGGAAAGTGGTGGACGTGATATATCTTGACTTTAGCAAAGCTTTTGATACGGTCTCCCACAGTATTCTTGCCAGCAAGTTAAAAAAGTATGGATTGGATGAATGGACTATAAGGTGGATAGAAAGCTGGCTAGATTGTCGGGCTCAACGGGTAGTGATCAATGGCTCGATGTCTAGTTGGCAACCGGTATCAAGCAGAGTGCCCAGGGGTTGGTCCCAGTTTTGTTCAACAACTTTATTAATGACCTGGACGATGGGATAGATTGCACCCTCAGCAAGTTCGTGGATGACACTAAGCTGGGGGGAGAGGTAGATATGCTGGAGGGCAGGGATAGGGTCCAGAGTGACCTAGACAAATTGGAGGATTGGGCCAAAAGAAATCGGATGAGGTTCAACAAGGACAAGTGCAGAGTCCTGCACTTAGGACATAAGAATCCCATGCACCGCTACAGGCTGGGGACCGACTGGCTAAGCAGCAGTTCTGCAGAAAAGGACCTGGGGATTACAGTGGGTGAGAAGCTAGATATGAGTCAGCAGTGTGCCCTTGTTGCTGTCCCTGCCAGCAGGTATATGGGATCTTGGGGAGCAATTACCACACAGGTGGGGTGCAAAATAAACTTTATTAAGAAAATGCAAAAACAGGGAAAATTCAATAGTGAGGGGTATGGGGTTTGTTAAGGTAGTCAATTGGGGAGGGGTTTCTTTTAGTAAATAGGATAGGGGGTTTCAATAGTGGGGTACAATACAGTGGGGCACAATACAGTTGGTAACCAATTAACACTGAAGTATAAATGTAACAGGTAGCTAACAATTTCTATGTAAAGGGTGTGTCACAGCAGCATATAACCAACTAACAAATGTGTTAGATAACCAACAACTCTAGGTAAAAATGTGTCACAGTGGTGTAAATGTAAAATGTGAGGTGTGTTAGAGAGAAAAAGGGTAACCAATGGGGTTTTATACTAGACTTCAGTAATACAATAGAGGTTTGGGAAGTTACACAGGGAGAAACAGCAGCAGCAGCAGCAGGAGCGTGGTGAGCACGTGGGGGAGCAGAGACCAAAGGCAGAGGGAGATTTAAACTCAGGGAGACACAGAGAGCAGCAGCTGTAAGTATAGCCAGCAGAGAGAGAGAGAGCAAAGTGGCAGAGGAATGAGGTTGGAGGATGGGGGAAGACAGACTTAATCACAATTATACAGAACACAGCAAAATCTTATCTATGATCTAACTTAACCAAGACTACACAAATTAGCAAGTAACAAAACACAATGCAACAATTCTTTAAGCCTAACTTACAGAGCAGTTTTTCTAAACCTAACTTAACCACAGCTATGCAAAATGAAATTACAAGTTATCTAGACTAAAGGCTGAACTTAACCTAATGGGTGCACCTTATACTAGTAGTTCCAGAGGGCAGAGTGGTGTGTGCCCAGGATGCAGCTCCGGGGGGGAGGGGGCGGGGTTAACTAGTGGTGGCTGCAAGCAGGCTTATTTCTGGCAGCAAAGATGCTGCAGAGCTAGAAGCAGATTACAGATACAGACCAAGGAGTTAGCTTGGGTCTGCCCACTGGGGAAAGGAAAAGAAGCCAGCAGTTAGAACAAGGGTGTGTGCAAGAGGTTTTTCTTACCAATCCCCAAAGCAGCAGCAGGAACAGCAGTTTCAGCATCAGAGGACACAGATAGGACTCGATTCACTTCCAATAATCAGGAGATCTCCAGGCTCAAATTCGTTGCTCATGGGAGGGGAGTTCAAAAACAGGGGTACGCTCAAAAACAAACGAGAGCGGGAAGAGGGCCCCCCAAGGACCCCTAGCTGATCNTCCAATCAGTTTGCACAAGCCATTT
Source organism: Platysternon megacephalum (assembly GCA_003942145.1). Taxonomy (NCBI): domain Eukaryota; kingdom Metazoa; phylum Chordata; order Testudines; family Platysternidae; genus Platysternon; species Platysternon megacephalum. The sequence continues at coordinate 143,266 of QXTE01000470.1, forward strand.
CCATGAGCAGGGCCAGGCTGTGACTTAGGTTAACACAATGGCTGGGAGGGGCGGCCACTCAGCACAAACAGAAAGGGGGGGGGGGGAAAGGAATGCAGCAGGGGGACAGCTGTAACAGACACTCCCCCCTGGCCGACCCTCACGGGCTGTGAGGGGGTTGCCCCATGCAAAGACCAAGGCCAGAGGGGTAACAGATCCTCGCTATCTGTGTAATCTAGGGGTGATGGTTCGCTGCTGTTAAGGGGAATGGGGGAGTACCTCGCCTGCAAGGGCAGGGCAAACACAACCCTGTGAACTAGCTGCTTGACCACTGCTATCCCCAACAGAAAGGCTATGAGAATAATAGCCACAGTAATAAGCCACTGCTTAATGGACTGGGCCCAGGATCCCAGCCCCAAACTGGACCACTGGGCTTGCCACCAATCCCACTGCTCACGCTCCTTNAGAAGTGATTATTCCCCTCTATTTGACACTAGTGAGGCCACATCTGGAGTATTGCGCCCAGTTTTGGGCCCCCCACTACAGAAAGGATATGGACAAATAGGAGAGAAGGCAACGAAAATGATCAGGGAACTGGGGCACATGACTTATCAGGAGAGGCTGAGGGCACTGAGGTTATTTAGTCTGCAGAAGTGAAGAGTGAGGGGAGATTTGACAGCAGCCTTCAATTACCTGAGGGGGATTCCAAAGAGGATGGAGCTCGGCTATTCTCAGTGGTGGCAGATGACAGAACAAGGAACAATGGTCTCAAGTTGCAGTGGGGGAGGTCTAGGTTGGATATTAGGAAACACTATTTCACTAGGAGGGTGGTGAAGCACTGGAATGGGTTACCAAGGGAGGTGGTGGAATCTCCATCCTTAGACATTTTTAAGGCCTGGCTTGACAAAGCCCTGGTTGGGATGATTTAGTTGGTGTTGGTCCTGCTTTGAGCAAGGGATTGGACTAGATGACTTCCTGAGGTCTCTTCCAACCCTAATCTTCTATGATTCTATGAAGGGGGGAGGGCTTCCAGGGGCCACAGAGATGAGGTATGGGGGAGGGGTGGGGTTGGATAGACAGGGGTGCACAAGAGGCATAGAGATGAGCCAGAATGCTGGGTAGATGGGAATCCCCCAGGTCATAGAAATTAGAATGACTGTGGCTAGAGAAGCCCATTTTTTCATCCCAAGTTTCATTCCCAGTGGGCTTTTCCTCCCTATGCCTCAGTGACACTGTCTGACCCAGGATCCCCAGAGACCTCCTGTATCATAGAGGACCGTGGCAAACAGGCTGCACAGTCCCTGGGGCAGTGATGAGATCGGCTTCTCTACCTCGCTCACTCAATGCTCTCTAAGGTTTGACAGTCCAGGGGCTGCACAGAGTTGACACCGGAAGCAACCTCCAGGGTCATAGAGACGGTCTGATAGAAAGTCCACAAGGAGAGGTCATAGAGACTAGGGTGTGTGAGGCTAGAGAGGCTGATTTCAGGGTCCCAGTGGGATATCCCCCCCTCGCCCGTATCTCAGGGACACAGGCTGAGCCAGGATCTTGACCCCACCCAGAGCCAGGGTCGGATTCTCTCCCCAGGGACAGAACCCGGCGGGAAAGTGAAGATCGGGGCCTCGTCACCAGCATCGATAAATGTCACCTGCCCCCGGTCACAGTCCAGACAAACCCGGATCCTGCTGGGGACCCGGCTCAGGGGCAGGGGGGTCTCAAGGGAGGTGAGAGCCCAGAACTCATCCCCTAACCGCTCCACAGCCCAGATCCCCCCCTCAGAGCTAGGGTTGATCCCTCCCTTCCTCTCCACAGACTCTCTGGCCACCCCCACAGCCCAGAATCGCCCACCTCCCATCTCCACTTCCCAGCAATGTCTCCCCGAGGTGAATCCCTCACAGCCCAGCACACTGAACGAATAGTCAAATCTCTCAGGGTTGTTGGGCAGTCGCTGCCGTGTGTCTCCCCGTCTCACACTTTTCCGATCCTCAGACAGGACGAGTTGGGGATGAGCCGTGTCTGGATCCAGAGTCACATTCGCTGGGGAGAGAGAATCAGAGCGTTAGGGGCAGAGCTCAGCCCTGGGGAAGTCTGGGACCATTTCTCACACTCCCCAGCAGCCCTGATCAGCCCTGGATCCCAGGGACCTGCCTCTGTCCTGGGCACCTGAGACGGAGCAGAGATGTCACTGCAGTTCCTCACTGTTTAAAAGGAGCCACTTCACTGGTTCTCATTTGTTTGCAGAGGCTTCAGCTCCCAGCTCCCCCTTCTGGTGCTGCTCCATTCCCAGCATCAAAGACAGCCAGGAAGGTGTCAGAAGCTTTTAGTGAGGAGGGAGCAGAAGAGGCAGGTACCAGCTTTAAACTGCAGAGGCAGCCTCCCTCCCCTAATGCAGCCTCCACTCCCAGGCCAGGGAACAGAGAGGAAGGTGAAGCATTGGGGAAGAGCCACTTAAGACCAGAGAGTAGGAGGTGGCATTGGGTGGGGTAGCCCCATCCCCAGCCCAGAGAGAACAGAGGAGCTGCCAGCATCAGAGGGAGAGCATCTCCCCAATCCATGAAAGAGTGAGAAGCTCCAATGGGAGAGCCCAGCCCTGCCCAAAGGAAAGGTAGGATGTTGGAGAACAGTGATGGGGGAGACCAGAGGCGCCGACTTTGTAATTTTCCAGGGGACTGCTTGACCCCTCGCTCCACCCAAGACCCCGCCCCGACTCCACCCCTTCTCCCGAGGCCTCACCCCACCCCACCTCTTCCCGCCCCCTGCCCCGCCTCTTCCCACCCCCGCTCCGCCCCGTCTCATCCCATTCTGCGCCCTCCCCCCAAGTGCACCCCGCCCTAGCTCCATCCCCTCCCCCAAGCACCTCCTGCACGCCGCAGTAGGCACTGGGAGGGTGGGGGAGGAGTTGATTGGCAGAGCCACAGGTGGGTGGGAGGTGCTAGAGGAGAGGCCCCCAAACACCCACGGAGTCAACGCCTATGGGGAAACCCCCTCAGCCAGGATAACAGAGAGGGATGTGTCAGTCCTCAGGCGAGAGAGCGCTCTACTAATTCCTCTCAATATAATACTAAAAATCCTGTCAATGTCTATGAAAACGCCAGGGTCAGAGTTAAGGGTGTTTGGATGCTGCTAAGGGAGAGGTTTTTTGTTCATCAGCATGGACATGAACTCAGCACCAATGTTGGTGTCAGGATTGTTTGTGTGACTTCAGCTTGGGATCTCCTCACTGTTCAATGTGTTTATTTTTAGGGTTAGAATCATAGAATCATAGAATATCAGGGTTGGAAGGGACCTCAGGAGGTCATCTAGTCCAACCCCCTGCTCAAAGCAGGACCAATTCCCAACTAAATCATCCCAGACAGGGCTTTGTCAAGCCTGACCTTAAAAACCTCTAAGGAAGGAGATTCCACCACCTCCCTAGGTAACCCATTCCAGTGCTTCACCACCCTTCTAGGGGAAAAGTTTTTCCTAATATCCAACCTAAACCTCCCCCACTGCAACTTGAGACCATTACTCCTTGTTCTGTCATCTGCTACCACTGAGAACAGTCTAGATCCATCCTCTTTGGAACCCCTTCAGGTAGTTGAAAGCAGCTATCAAATCCCCCCTCATTCTTCTCTTCTGCAGACTAAACAATCCCAGTTCCCTCAGCCTCTCCTCATAAGTCATGTGCTCCAGCCCCCTAATCATTTTTGTTGTTGTGTGTGTCATGGTCGCTGTCAGTTTGGTTGGTAACTTTAGCTACAATCTCATGAAGATGTTTTCTCTGGAATCTCACCCTGTCTGTGTGCTCCTATGGGTTCCCCTCTTTTAGTCTCCAGTGCAGGCAGCAGAGTGTCTAGAGAGGAAAAGGAAAAAAAGAGACGAGATTTCAGGCTTTCATATTTTTAGCAGCATTCCCACTCTGAACTCCTGGAGCTGTGTTTTCATCATGACAGAGAAACAGACCGAGAGGCACAGAGAAACACTCAGGTATTTAATATAAACTAAATGTGAAACTTTCTCTTTCCTCTCTCATTCAGGCATCTCAAAGAAATGGAAGCCTCACAACCATCCCATGACATACAATCTCTAAGAGAGATTTAATTTTCCCTCATCATCCCCTCCCACCCTTCAGACTCCAGTTGGTTTCTCTCATTCATTTACTGCATTTTGTTGTAACCTAGACCCAGATCACACAAAGACTTTAGAGTAAAAGTAACTTTTCCCACTTTAGTCCCTTTGACACTAACGGGATGTTCAGAGTTTGTGAAATCCTGGCTCTAACTGTGAGCTGTTGGGTCTGTTTACTCAGTGTCTCTACAGAGAGCAGCAGGATGGGGCCCTCGTCCTCCATAGGCAGAAATAGGAATAATAATAAAATCATTTTATCCATGTGGAAATTGAGGCAGGGGAAGGTTGGCTCCATGGGCCAGATTCCCCCCTGTACCGGCAAAAGGAGAGAGGGGAGGGGCCATTTGTGACTCTGCTATTCAGTGGCTGCAGGGGCCGGTGCAGACCTTGGCACAGGCTGAGGAAGTTCTGAAGCAGCCACAGTTACATCCCTATGACAATGGCCCCCAGGTGTCTTGCCCAGTGTGCAGAGTGTCCGAGGCCCAGCTTTACACTGCCCACGTCCCTCTGTCCCTCGTCCACCCCCCTCCTCTTCCACCCACCCTCACCACCCCCACCCCATTCCCAGCCCTCTCAGGAACACGCCTTGTGCCTGCAGCAGCTGGGGAGGAGCCACAAGAGGCCCCTGTGCTGGAGGGATCCCTCACTGTGGGGGAGGGGCTTTCTCCTCCNCTCACCCTGTCTGTGTGCTCCTATGGGTTCCCCTCTTTTAGTCTCCAGTGCAGGCAGCAGAGTGTCTAGAGAGGAAAAGGAAAAAAAGAGACGAGATTTCAGGCTTTCATATTTTTAGCAGCATTCCCACTCTGAACTCCTGGAGCTGTGTTTTCATCATGACAGAGAAACAGACCGAGAGGCACAGAGAAACACTCAGGTATTTAATATAAACTAAATGTGAAACTTTCTCTTTCCTCTCTCATTCAGGCATCTCAAAGAAATGGAAGCCTCACAACCATCCCATGACATACAATCTCTAAGAGAGATTTAATTTTCCCTCATCATCCCCTCCCACCCTTCAGACTCCAGTTGGTTTCTCTCATTCATTTACTGCATTTTGTTGTAACCTAGACCCAGATCACACAAAGACTTTAGAGTAAAAGTAACTTTTCCCACTTTAGTCCCTTTGACACTAACGGGATGTTCAGAGTTTGTGAAATCCTGGCTCTAACTGTGAGCTGTTGGGTCTGTTTACTCAGTGTCTCTACAGAGAGCAGCAGGATGGGGCCCTCGTCCTCCATAGGCAGAAATAGGAATAATAATAAAATCATTTTATCCATGTGGAAATTGAGGCAGGGGAAGGTTGGCTCCATGGGCCAGATTCCCCCCTGTACCGGCAAAAGGAGAGAGGGGAGGGGCCATTTGTGACTCTGCTATTCAGTGGCTGCAGGGGCCGGTGCGGGCCTGGGCACAGGCTGAGGAAGTTCTGCAGCAGCCACAGTTACATCCCTATGACAATGGCCCCCCGGTGTCTTGCCCAGTGTGCAGAGTGCCCGAGGCCCAGCTTTACACCGCCCACGTCCCTCTGTCCCTCGCCCCCCCCCCCCCTCCTCCCCCCACCCTCACCACCCCCACCCCATTCCCAGCCCTCTCAGGAACACGCCTTGTGCCTGCAGCAGCTGGGGAGGAGCCACAAGAGGCCCCTGTGCTGGAGGGATCCCTCACTGTGGGGGAGGGGCTTTCTCCTCCACAGCCCATGTGCCCAGACTAGCTGCTATACGGGACGAGAGCCCAGTGATGTGCTGGGTCCAGCTTTAAAAAACAGCCTTTAATTCATAGTCCCGACCTTTAGGCATCTGGGGCCTGGTTCTCAGAGGGGTTGGGCACCTGCAGCTCCCACTGACTCCACCTGCAGCTGTGGAGGCTGCAGAGCTCTGGAGCACCTGCCCTGCAGTTCTCTAGTTGGGAGAGAGAAACTCAGGTGCCACAAATTAAACCATTTTTCGTAAATATGGGCCTTAATATTGTGACCTTTGCTAAGTCATGAATTAATTTGAGACATCCTGATGTCTGGGCCCTGCTACATCTGCTCCATTTGTCTGCTTTCCACTGGTTATTATGTTCAGTATTGAGAATTGGTACAAGGGTCATTTCTTATGCAGCAGTTTGGACAGACGGAGATTGTGCCTTTGTATGACTGACCTGGCTTTGGCCTGGTGAGCAGTTTGCTTGACATATGGGAAATGTTGCCTTAAAAGACCTTGTTATTAAGTGATGTGTTCCTAAGTCACCATGTGGGACAAAGAGCTGTTTAGACCACACAATGTGCTTAAGGACAACAGACACCCAGAATGTCGTGCCAAGGAGCAGTTAGCAAAGTCCTAAAACCCCTATGTGGAGACAAGGGTCATAGTGAGCTATGCATAATCAGTGGTAAGAGACCAATCAGAAAAGAGAACAATAATATGAAAATAGCTTGGATAGCAAAAGCCTTGCCAATTAAAAAGTTCATGTATGTGTATTTTATGAGTTATATAAGATACTTAATATTTATAACACTCAAAGGTGATTGGAAAAGAACTAATAAATATATAATCTGGATGTGCATTTTATGTCAGACAGTGTAAGGGGTAGTCAGAGTTTCATAGGAAAAATCTCTGTGACCCGCCTACGCCCCAGGAGAAGGTTACAGGACAGTACTTCTTTCTTTCAGTATAGCTGTCATTTCTTACTTTAATATCAATTGTAATTGCAAGGCATGCTTGTGGTACAAACAAAGCTTTGAATTAATTAACCTGAGTGACTTGGACCCCAAGTGTGTGGCATTCAGACCCAACAATTAAATAGATGCATCATCTAAATATGAACCTTTTTGCTAGAGTCATTCTCCTCCCATAGTCTCAGAGACTTAGCCCAGTTTTCCATATTACATCCCTTCTAGGTACCTTTGAACTTCCTCAGAGTCTCCATTAGAGCAACAGTTTTCTGGGAGAAATCACCGAGTCTCACTTCCAGTTCAGGAGAAATCTCCTCTGGCTGCTGGAACTTCCCCTTCTTGCGGCTGGAAAGAAACAATTTCACGTGATTATATTTCACTTAGTGACTCATAAGTTCTTGCTAGTGAGCTGCTGCTCTAATGGGCCTGGAGTTAGAATTCCTCTACTTCTCTCAGCCTCAGAGCAGGTGCGACACAGCCCATGGCCGTGCAACATTCCCATAAGGTCCCATTAATATTCTTCAACTTTGGCCAGGAGAGACCAGCTCTGGGGATAAAAGGGGAATTGAGTCTCCATGGCCAATTCACTCCATGGCCTCCATGCTCTGAGGGACAGGAGGTTCCCATTTTAAGTGCTGTAGAAATCTGTCCACTAGGAACCAGACTGAGACACCAACTCCCCCCTCCAATTCATTTCACACAGGTCTCCAAACAGTCCTCAGGTGGACAGTCCTTGACCACTGCTGCCCAGGTCTGAATGGTACCCAGAGCCCCAGCAGTGAAAGGCCCGTATTCTACCCCCGCAAACCTGAGACAGCCAGTCCCCCAGTATTTTGACATCTCTAGGAAATACTTGAGGTGAGTCTTTCCCACTGAACGGGAAATTCCAGAGTCTTCTGTACCAGGGTGAGAACCTCAGGATGAAGTTGATCAGAAAGATTTGTATGCAAAATGTGACCTTTCCCCACACATTTTACTGTAGTGCCCTGCGGGGATGCGGTGCTAACAGCATCTCCAAGCTCTTTCCCAGTTTTGTGGAGTGGGAGTGGGAGAGAGCCACATACCTACTGAGGGTGCTTCTGGCATCCTAGAGGAGAGAAATAGAGAGAGAGAAAGAATTTCAGTGCCACCTGACACACACTTTAATTCCAAAGAAGGGATTTAGCAAGTATGGGGAAAAGAGGCCCTGCTCTGGCCCCAGGGCCATGGATTCCCTGAGCTAACGGGGCTTTTCCATCTCTAATATCAATGTGTCCGTGAGTCTGCAAAGAACAATAGTCATTCACATTTCAGGAATATACACACCGAGTTACACTGTGGTCTCTGACTGATGTACTCCCATGCCCATGTTTTAGGAGCAGTCCTGTCCCTATGGTGGGATCTGGAGTATTTCTAACTCACTCTCACCTGCAGGAATTCATTTGCTGGCTTCTGATACTTCCCCTCCATCTCACTGATCAGCTCATTGAGATGGGAAATCTCCTCTGAGAGTTTGGTGATATTTTCTTTTTGTATCTTCACTACTTCCTTGTCCAGTTTCTCCAGCTGGGCCAGCAGGAGTCGCTCTTGTTCCTTCAGGAACCGCCGCAGTTGCTGAAATTCAGACACAATCTTCTGTCTCTCAGTTTGTGTATTTCGCTGTAAAAATATAGGGAAAGGGCTGGTCAGGGACATGGATAGAGCCAATGGTCCTTTCATGGAGTGCTGAGTGTGCAGGAGGGAGAATTTCTTTGTAAATTCTAAGTCATAGAATATCAGGGTTGAAAGGGACCTCAGGAGATCATCTAATCCAACCCCCTGCTCAAAGCAGGACCAATCCCCAACTATTTTTTTGCCCCAGATCCCTAAATGACCCCCTCAAGGATTGAGCTCACAATCCTGGGTTTAGCAGGGCAATGCTCAAACCACTGAGTTATCCCTCCCCGCACAGTCTATAAGCCCATCTGACACTGAACAATATCCTGTCATCACTAGAGAGAGGATTTTCTCACACCTTTCCATTTGGCCCCACAATCTCATAAAGGGATGTTCCCACGTCTGACATGGTTTGGATAGTGCGTTATCTATGGCCTCGGAGATGAAGACCCAAAGCAGCAGGAGGTAGGACTCAGTACTAGGTGACATTTTGAGCACAAAATTTTTTTTCCAGGGAAAATACAGCTTTGTCGATACTGAAACGTTTCATGAATTCCTGACAATACCCTCCATTTGTTTTGTTACAAAAGGAAATAAATGAAAAAATCAAAACATTTTCTTGTTTTAATTTTTTTCCAGGATTTTAAAGTTCAAATTACTTTTTGTTTGAAATATTCCTTCTTTTTATATAATTATATATATTTTTAAGGAAATGGTTAAAATTGAAACAAAACATTTTGATTTTGTGAAAAGGAAACATTTCGTTTGACCAAGAAAAAGTCAACTTTATGATTTGCTGAAAATGTTATAAAAAATAATTTTCGGTTCAGGCCATTTTTTTTTAAATATCCAGCCAGGGAAAAATATCTGGTATTTGCCCAGCTCTGCTCAGAACCACATTGACAGAGACGGGGGGGAAACAAAAAGAATGAAACTATGACACAAAAAAACGAAGCCTCAGGCAAAGACCCGTGCATTGGATACATTCAGTTTACATTGGGAAGATTTTTAATCACAGCCACAAAAACTGGAAATTAATTCATTAATTGAAATGAAAGCTTAGAATCCGAAGGGGAATATGTTGCCCTTTTCTAGGGAGAGGATTTTTCGGGCCATCTGTAGGGATGTGTGCATGTGCGCGCACACACAAAATCCCAGGATCATGAAGCTACAAAGCAATCATTCACAAGAGTGAAATGTGAAGGACATAAGCTGTAATAAAAGAGAAACTATAATTAAAGAGAAACTGACAAGAAATAAGCGGGGTGTGAGCTGTAGTGAAAATAAGGAAATCGTAAGGACTGTAAAACAACATCTCTGGACAGCACCCTCAGGCATACAAGGGGAATGACAGGAATGGAGAAATTGTCAGAGTGCAAAGGGACTGTAAACCAGAGAGAAGCAGAGGGATAGTTGTTCAGTCAAGAAACCAAGACATCACACCCAGGAATACGCGGCCTTATTTAAGCTGGAGCTCAAAACAGTAAACAAAGATTTCAGAAGAGGATTCCTCAAGTTACAACTAAACATCCTCCAAACTCTGGGCTGACAGAGGCTGAAAACTGTGAAACTGCAGAGTGACCGTGTATCAGTCGGGGTTTGTTCTAGGTCATTAGATTTCTAATTCAAAATTCTGTTAGTTCATAAATAAAAGCTGTTACCTATAAAGTGAGTTTAATGAAGGTAATAGTAGTTAATACATAATAGACAAGAATAATAGTTTACAGTAGTTTATGGCAGTGGTTTTCAGGATCCGCACCTGGCCAATCAGAGGGGGAGCCAGGAGTGCCATTTGGCCTGGGCCTCAAGCTCAAAGGGGACCTCAAATTTAGACACGTTAATTTTTTGGCATTTGATAAGTTTCGCAACTTGTCTTTATGTGCATCCCTATTGGACCAAAATGTGACACACTCTCTCAGCTTAGAGCTGCAAATTTAAGCAAATAAGAGGTGTGATTTGGTAAAAGACATACTTTTTTTTGTTAACTGATATAGATTTTGTCATATTAAGTAGTTAAAAATGTCAAATATTAATAAAAATATATCGGTTCTGATGGCACAAGATTAGACTGTGATGAACGTGAGAACAACCTTGTAGAGTGAGTTTCGTGAGGACATATATTTGAAATTTTTGAACATTATCCCTCTGTCTGTATCCGTGTCTGTGTTTACGATATATATGCCATCCCTTTGTCTTCAGCTCAGCCTGTTATATTATACTTTGCGTGCTTGAGTTTTGATTCAATAATATGATAAGGATAACAACTTGTCTGACTGTTTGATTTTGTGTTCTTAATTAGTATTCCTTCGTTGAGTATTTAATCTTGACTGAATTCTCTACAGAAACTAATAACTGGAAAAAACTTCTTGAGTGCATCCTGAATGTCATCCTTTTTCTTTCTGCACAGGGATTGGCTTTCTTTGGTTCCAGTCAACGTATTGATGATCGTGCAAATGGAAACTTTCTAGGCATAGTTGAGCTCCTCAGCAAATATGACCCACTTTTAGCAGAGCATGTTAAACATGTTCGAGAATCGCAAGAGAGTCAAAAGCGCATGCAAGTCCATTATCGCTCCACACGTATACAAAATGAGTTTACTGAGCTATGTGGGTCATTCGTACAAACAACAATTCTTGATGAGATTCGAAATGCCAAGTGTTTTTCAATCATTGTTGATGCCACTCCAGATTGTCCTCACAAGGAACAGACTACTATGGTTATTCGATATGTTAACATTGTAGGCAGCTCAATATTTTCAATTGAAGAAAGGTTTATTTTGTTTGATAAACCGGACTCCTCGTTGTTTTTGTGGATACAGACTAACATGGCTACCCCCTGATACTTGACACCATGAAAGGTGTACAAGCAGTTCTGTTTGAGCATAATTCAAACTGTATTTTCTCCAGCTGTGGAAACCACACACTAAACCTTGTAGGTGTTGACTGTGCTGAATCATGCAAGGAGGCAGTTACTTACTTTGGAACTGTTCAGCAAATGTACAATCTCTTCAGTAGCAGTCCACAAAGATGGGAAATTCTGAAGCAATATCTTCCTGTTTCACTGCATGGGATGTCCAATACTAGATGGTCTGCACGGATTGATGGTGTTCAACCAGTTGCGCAGCATTTGAATTCAGTGAGAAAGGCTTTAAATGAGCTTGAATCTCACAATCTCACTGCACAGGCTCGAACTGAACTTCAGTCTATTCAGAAGCACATGTCCAAATTTGAATGCATTCTGATGTCATGTTGTGTAACCGCCTGCCCTCCTTGCCAAGTTCCATATCCTCCTCACCCAGACGCCCAAAGACGCGGGGGCGGGGAAGGCTCTGGGCACCCTGCCACTGAACTCCAGGGGATGGCCCAAGCAACAGAAGGCTGTCATTCGAACAGCTTTGATTTGTAGTGTGGCTACAATAAGGAATGTGGCCTTGTCCTTTCCTCCTCCCCCACCTCACTCCGTTATCAAACCCTTTGTACACCCAGGCTTCCTTTTACTAGTCAGCATTGTCAGTGATCTCAAGTTTTTTTTAATAAATAAAGAATGAATGGATTCACAACAATAGGGACTTTATTTCCTGTGCCAGCTGTGGTCAAAGGGGGGGGGGGGGGGGGGGGGGGTTGNGGAAATACATTCACCAAAGGGGGCGGCTTTGCATCAAGGACAAACACACTCAACTGTCACACCGTAGCCTGGTCAATCATGAAACTGTTTTTCAAAGCCTCTCTGATGTGCAGCTCGCCTCGGTGTGCTCTTCTAATTGCCCTGGTGTCTGGCTGTTCAAAATTGGCCACCAGGCGATTTGCGTCAACCTCCCACCCCGCCATAAACATCTCTCCCTTACTCTCACAGATATTATGGAGCACACAGCAAGCAGCAATAACAATGGGAATATTGGTCGCGCTGAGGTCTAACCTACTCAGCAAACTGCACCAGCGCCCTTTTAAACATCCAAAGGCACATTCTACCACCATTCTGCACTTGCTCAGCCTATAGTTGAACTGCTCCTTACTGCTGTCCAGGCTGCCTGTGTACGGCTTCGTGAGCCATGGGAGCAAGGGGTAGGCTGGGTCCTCAAGGATAACTATTGGCATTTCAACATCCCCAACAGTAATCTGGGAAGAAAGTCCCTTCTTGCAGCTTTCCGAACAGCCCGGAGTGCCAAAAGATGCAAGCGTCATGCACCTTTCCTGACCATCCCACGTTAATGTCGGTGAAACGGCCCTTGTGATCCACCAGTGCTTGCAACACTGAAGTACCCCTTGTGGTTTATGTACTCTTTGGCAAGGTGGTCCAGTGCCAAGATAGGGATATGTGTTCTGTCTATTGCCCCACCACAGTTAGGGAACCCCATTGCAGCGAAGCCATCCACTATGACCTGCACATTTCCCAGAGTCACTACCCTTCTTAGCACTTACCCTTCTTGATTGCCCTGGCTACTTGGATCAGAGAAGCCCCCACGGTAGATTTGCCCACTCCAAATTGATTCCCGACTGAACGGTAGCTGTCTGGCGTTGCAAGCTTCCACAGGGCTATCGCCACTCGCTTCTCAACTGTCAGGGCAGGTCTCATCTTGGTATTCCTGCACTTCAGGGAAGGGCAAAGCAACTCACAAAGTTCCATGAAAGTGGCCTTACGCATGTGAAAGTTTTGCAGCCACTGGGAATCATCCCATACCTGCAATACTATGCGGTCCCACCAGTCTGTGCTTGTTTGCTGGGCCCAGAATCAGCGTTCCGCTGTATCAACATGCCCAAATGCTGCCATGATATCCCAATTGCCACATCCTGTGCTTTCAGGAACGTCTGTGTCCATGTCCTCCTCACAATCGTCCTCGTGCTGCCGGCTCCTAGCTAGGCTCTGCACATACTGCAGGAAAATGCGCGAGGTGTTTACAATGCTCACAACAGCAGTGCGCAGCTGAACGGGCTCCATGCTTGCCATGCTATGGCTATGCACGATCGACTGTATAAAATCACGTATTAAAAATCGACTTCTATAAAACCGACCTAATTTCGTAGTGTAGACATGCCCTAATTTGCACCCTTTTGGGGTTTCTTTGGCAGTTCAACAGACTGAATAATGAAGATCTACTTTCTGCAGCTGAACAATTTCAGCAACAGTACAACAAAGAAATCTCAAAAGATCTCAGTGACGAGGTCACCTTCCTCAAATGAATATATTCCACGAACTTTAAACTGGATTGCGAGCCAAAGGAATTGCTTCAAGAAATACTCGAACTTGGACTCTTAGGGGTGTTTCCTAATATGACTGCATTGCGTATTTTTGTCAGTTTGCCTGCATCTAGTGGTTTCAGGTGAACGCACCTTCAACATGTTGAAGCAGGTAAAGAACTATCACTGTTCAACTATGGGACAATAGCATTTGAATGGGCTTGTCATGCTTAATATCAACTGTGACATTGCACAAAAGCTAGATTTTTCCTCACTAATTAGTGCATTTGCACAGAAAAAGGCTAGAAAAGCATTTGTTAAATAAAAAAATATTCAAATGATGTCTCACTTTTTTTTTTGGTGCCTTATTTTGTTTTCATGTGCATCATTTTTTATTTTTATTATAACTAGGGGTTCAAAAGCTGGAAGTGGCCCAGGCCTCTCTGGACCTCTGAGAGGGCCTGGGTCCGCAGACAATATCTAAGGGGTTTGCAAAAGACAGACTGAAAACTGACTGAACAGAATTCAACAATAGACAAAGACAATAGATTTCCAAAGGGGTCTCTGCACCTCCATTCGAAATTTCCCGAGGGATCCACAAATGCAAAAGGTTGAAACCCACTGGTTTATGGTGTAAGCCCAAGTAATAATTCTGCGAAAACAACTGATTTTGACTTACTTTTGATTATTCCCCACTTACCAGATTTCTGCTTTACCCCAAACTGATTGAGATAAAACATAATTGGGCCTCTAGATTGCCCTGGCCTCTCCTTATTGCTGATTCAGAACACCCCTCCATCCGGCTTGTTACAGATGCAGGTTAATAATGATAGGCACCTACCAGGTATTCCTGGATTCTCTTCTCTCCTCTCACTTTACATCCCAGCAGCTTTTCTGTCTTTTCCCTCAGAGTCTGCAAATGGGCTTGAATCTGTTCCTGAAGAAACAGAAAATGATTTAAGTGGTGTTATTTTTATTTTTAGGAGGAGGGTGAGAGCTTTTCCTGAACAAACAAACACTCTACTGATGACTGGAGAACCCAGTAGGTTTATGATATCAGAGATACCAAGGAAGTGGAATCATATTAATGGACACTGGGAGTATTTTCTTTTCAGACTCTGAAATTGTTTGACCTTGTTTCTTCATTGATTTACACCAACATGAAACTGGCATCACATACTTGGACATGTTGAGTGGCAGGGGGCCTCACGAGGGAGGGGGTGGAGGAAGGAGGGGGCAGGGGCCTAGGGGGAGAGGGGGTGGAGGAGAGGAGGGAGGTGACGAGCAGCAGGAGGAGCGGGCCTCACAGGGGAGGGCAGGTGGAGAAGAGGAGGGATGCAACGTGCGGCAGGTGTGGGGGGCCTTGCGGGGGAGGGGGTTGGAGGAGAGGAGGGACGCGATGAGCGGCGGGGACCTCCAGAGTGGGGGTGTGGAGGAGAGGAGAGACGAGGGACTCAGCCAGGTAGCGGCTGGTGTTGGGGGCTTCAGGGAAGGGGCGAAGCAGGGACAGGAAGAGGCGGAACGCAGGCAGGGTCCCACGGCCCAGGCGTCCAGCTGTGGGCCGGCGGCAGCTGCGTAGCCTCTCCTGGCCTATTATACCTGCCGCGTATGGGAGACTGAGCCATGGACTCCCCCTCGTGCCTGGTGCCACTCAAGCACCTAAAACATTCTCCATAGAAAAGTACGGGCATCTAAGTCTGCACCATGGAAAATTGATAACTTTGATATCTGGAATGGTGGTAGAGTTGGCAACTTTCTAGTCGCACAAAACCGATCACCCTAGCCCCGCCCCTTCCTCGATGCCCTGCCCCCTGCATTCCCCCTTCCTCGGTGGCTTGCTCTCCCCCACCCTCACTCACTTTCACTGGGCTGGGGCACAGGGTGGGGGTGTGGGAGGCGGTGAGGGCTCTAACTGGGGGTATGGGCTCCGGGGTGGGGTCAGAAATGAGGGGTTCAGGGTGTGGGAGGGGGCAGGGAGTTGTGGTGCGGAAGGGGGTGAGAGCTCCAGCTGAGGGTGCGGGCTCTGGGGTGGGGCTGGCGATGACGGGTTTGGGGTGTTGGAGGGGGCTCCAGGCTGGGGAGTGGGGCCGAGGGATTTGGAGTGCGGGAGGGGGCTGCGGGTTGAGGCAGGCGATAGGGAGGCAGGAGGGGATGAGGGCTCTGGGGTGCGACCAGGAATGAGGGGTTCAGGGTGTGGGAGGGGGCTCTGGGCTGGGGCAGGGTTTGGGGTGCAAGGGGGGTGAGGTCTTTGGGCTGGGGGTGTGAGCTCTGGGGATGAGGGGGTTGGGGTGCAGGAGGGTGCTCTGGGTTTGGGGGCGGTCAGGGCTGGGACTTGGGGTTGGGGCGTGGGCTTACCTCGGACAGCTCCCGATTAGCGGTGCAGCGAGGGGGCTAAGGCAGGCTGCCTGCCTGTCCTGGCACTGCGCTGTGCCCCAGAAGCAACCAGCAGGTCCCAGTCCTGAGGGTCGGGTGGGGGGTCGAGGCCAGGAGGCTCCACACACCACTCTCACCCGCAGGCACCGCCCCCCCACAGCTCCCATTAGCCGAACCTGTGCTTGAGGCGGGGACAGCATGGGGAGCCCCGTGGGCCCCCTGCCTAGGAGCTGGACCTGCTGGCTGCTTTCGGGGCACGTGCAGCGTGGTGCCAGCCAGGACAGGTAGGGACTAGCCTGCCTTAGACCCTCAGCACCGCCAACCGGACTTTTAACAGCCGGATCGGTGGTGCTGACCGGAACCACCAGGGTCCCTTTTCGACCAGGTGTTCCAGTCAAAAAACGGACACCTGGTCACCGTAAATTATGCCCACCCATTATGACCTAGCTATCGCGATTCTAGTGTATGCAAACACAGTCCTCTTTACTTATCCCCCACTCCCACTCTGGTTCTTTCTTTATCCACTTGCTGCATATCGTCTTAGACCAGGGGTCTCAAACTCAAATGACCTCGAGGGCCACATGAGGACTAGTACATTGGGCCGAGGGCCGCATTTACTGACACCTCCCCCCGCGCCGCCCTCGGCCCCGCCCCCACTCCACCCCTTCCATGAGGCCCCGCCCCTGCCCTGCCTCTTCCCACCCCTTCCCTGCCCCCATTCCAACCCCTTCCCCGAAATCCCCACCCCAACTCTGCCCCCTCCCTGCCCCCAGGGGGCACAGGAGGGGTGTGGGGTGCGGTGGGGGCTCAGAGCAGGGGGTCGGGGTGCGGCAGGGGACTCAGCGCAGGGGGTCGGGGTACAGCAGGGGGCTCAGGGTAAGGGGTTGGGGTGCAGGGTGCAGCAGGGGGCTCAGGGCAGGGTGTCGGGATGTGGGGTGTGGCGGGGGCTCAGGGCAGGGTGTCGGGATGTGGGGTGTGGCGGGGGCTCAGGGCAGGGGGTCGGGGTGCGGCAGGGGACTCAGGGCAGGGGGTCGGGGTGCAGGAGGAGTGCGGGGGGCGGGCTCCGGCCCGACCCGCACCGGGGGCAGGGCAGGCTCCCTGCCTGCCTGCCTGCCTTGCCTGCCGCCGCGTCGCACCAGGAAGCAGCTGGAACCCGGGGGAGGAGGGGCGCAGGGGGGGGTGTGGCTGTTGCTTCAGGCACCGCCCCCAGCAGTTCCCATTGGCCGGGAATGGGGAACTGTGGCCAATGGGAGCTGCTGGGGGCGGTGCCTGAAGCAACAGCCACACCCCCCCCTGCGCCCCTCCTCCCCCGGGTTCCAGCTGCTTCCTGGTGCGGCCCCGCGGCAGGGCAGGCAAGCAGGGAGCCTGCCCTGCCCCCGGTGCGGGTCGGCCAGATAAACGTGGAGGAGGGCGGGGGGCCGGGAGGAGCTCGCGGGCCGCATGCGATGGCCCGCGGGCCGCGTGTTTGAGACCCCTGTCTTAGACTGTGACTGTGAGCTCTCCTTGCCTGACTTGTCTGAACGGTGCCTGACACAATGGGCCCCTAATCTCTCATTGGGGCCCAGAGATGCCACTGCAATAGAAATCAGTACATTTTATTGATTACAAATTATCATTAATTATTATTATTAATGTCAAGATGGAAACCTTCCTGGGCACAGGCCTAGGACTCTCTCCCTGTGGCCTTAGGAGACGTGGAAAAGGGATGATGCCGTCACAGGGTGGCTGGCCCTATAAAGGGAGAGGGGTGTCTCCCCACCTGTGATATAGCCAGTTCTCCTCCCCAGGTGGGGACAATGAAGGAGTGGTGACCGGGGGATCATGTGATCCAATCATGCCTGGGGTAGGTAAAACAGAGGCCTTTGGAGAGCCTGAGGGAGGAGCCCTGTGGAGAAGGCAGAGGGGGACTTGGACCTTCCTCGGGGTGATAAGGCCGAACTCCAGACTAGAAGTCCGGAGAGTCACTGCTGGGAGAGCAGGGGTGCTATGGGCCACAAAAAAAGCCTTTGTGGCTTGTATCTGGGACCCTCGAAGGGAACTGCAGAGCCACCCCAGGCCATGAGGGGGCACTGTGGAGACAGTGCCCCTGCTACATTGCCCTGCTGCTGCCCCCTTCCATCCAGTCCCTGTTTCCTTTAATCCCACCCTTGATTTTATCAGGTAGACTCCACTCCAGTGCCCCCCGTAAATCTCATGAGGCCCTAAAAAGGGAGCTTCCCTCCAGGCCTCCTGAGAGCTCTGCAGGAAAAGGGGAAGGGGATGTGTGCCAAGAGGACAGCCCCAGCTGCATCCTCCTGCTCCCTTGGTCCCAATGGGAGTAGGAGCACTCCCCCACATACCAACGTGTTAGCCTGAGGCGCACAGGATGTGTATCGAGGTCCACACTTCACCTGCATGAGCCTTTGGAGGATTGCCAGTTGCTGGGAAACCTATTTAGGCCTGGAATCCCTTATTCTTCGCCAGTGGAGGCTCACTGAGTGGCTGTCTGGGGCTCAGGGAATCTCTAATGCTGGTAGAAGGTGAGTTTCCCAAGCCTCTCGCTAGCTATAAAAATAACAGTTGGTTATTTCCTACCTTGAATTCTTCTGCAGCTTCCTCTGCAGGAATCACGGTGTGATCTTTGTGCTGCTTGGATCTGTCACACACCAGGCAGATGGGGATTTCATCCTCTTTGCAGAACAGTTTTAGAGGCTCCTTGTGTTTCTCACACAGTCTCTCTGGTTCCTTCACTGACTGCAACCTGAGTTCTCTGGCTGCTTCCACAATATTCCTGAGCTGCCTGTTTGGCCTGAGGTTCCTCTGTGGAAAGATCTCTCTGCACTGAGGGCAGGAAATGTCTATAGCGAATCTCCCCCAGCACTGGGTGATACAGGATCGGCAGAAACTGTGATCACAGTCTAGAGACACCGGATCTTTAAAATAGTCCAGACAGATGGGACAGGTCACTTCATCCTGGAGAGTTTTTGCTGGATTTGCAGCAGCCATGGCTTCTAGTGCAGGAAAGAGATGAAAGAGTTTAGTATCACTTTCTTCTCAAAATGGGCTGACTGAACTTGACATAGTCGTTAGGCTTTCTCTGTGCGGTCTCATGCTGTTTGTCTTTTGTGGACTGTAATGAGCCTTTGAATGAAGTCTGATGGGTACAAATTGACACTAACTCCTCCAAAATGTTGCAGATGCCCCACTGCCCTGCAACATACCCTGTCCTTTAGTCACTTGCTTGTAAAAATTAGAGCTGGTCAAAAGAATTTCTAATACAACAATTTTTCTGTCAGAAAATGCCATTTTGTTCAAATCAAAACTTTCCATGGGATTGTGTCCACTTGGAAGATTTTTTTTCAATGAAGCATTTCAATAAGGTTAAAATGTTCCCATCTGGATTTTCAGTTTGAAACAATTTTGTTTGAAATTTTATTTTACATTACGTTATCAATTATAATATAAAATGAAAAAGTCAAAATCAGACTAGAACTGTACAATTTTATTGAAATGAAACATTTCAATTCACCCCAAATTATTATTTCCTATTTAGTGTTGCTGGAAGGTGTTTTTCCATTCTAATTCAATATACAAAATAAAAATGGAATTTCCCACAAAATGGACATTCTGGTTCCTGCACCGTTCCAATGAAAAGCACCAATTCCTTCTACATGTTACTAGACACATGCAGCACACTAGCCACATAGACAGCAACACCAAAATACCTGTGACTGAATTCTGAACTTCTGTGCCCACATTTCTAGCTACTTCTTCGCACCTCCTTCAGTGAGACAGCCATGGAACCTTTTCCAGTAACTACACTGCTCACTATACATTTCTTCAAGAATCAAATCAGCATATGCATTTCTCATGAAAATCACTTTGGAGAAGTAGAGAGGAAAAATCAATCAGGTTCTTAAAAAGAAGGCTTTTAATTGAAGAAAAGAAAGGTAAAAGAAAAACCTTTGGGAGATAGCATACAAGCTGATCTCACAGACAACAGGTTCAAAAACACAGAGGATATTTCTCTGGGCATAAAAACTTAAAGTACACAAAAGAAAACCCAATTTGACTCCCCCTCTATTGCAAACAGAAGTCACAAAAGGAAATAAACATAAGCTAATTTATTCCTTCTCTAATACTCACTACCTGGGTTGATTCCTGGATCTTTTCACTGGGGCACAGAACTTAATGAAGAGAACAAAGGAAAAACTTTCCTCCTTCCTCTTGAAAAATCTTGTCCCCTCCATTGGTTCCTCTGGTCAGGTGTCAGCTAGGCTAGGTGGACTTCTTAACCCTTTACAGATAAAAGAGGCATTAACCCCTAACTGTCTGTTTATGACAAATCCAAACACCAATTTTCCATCAAAATCCACAAAATTTTCAAGCAGTCTTAATCACAGGGACATCACATGAGCCCTTCCATAGATTATCTACCTGTGCCGAGCACTCTCATCTCCTTTCCTAGCTCGCCATGGGGCTATCATGTCCTAAGTGATGATCCACCGACAGTTTGTCAATCTTCTGAGATTTTTCAAAGCCTCCAAGCCAAGGGATTTGGACACACAATTCAGCTGGAATCTCCTTGATTTCTTCCTTAACTCATGTAAAGTAAACATAAGCAAGACATGTAGCCACAATCTTCACTCCAAACTATGCGCTTTTTGGTCTGTGATTCATTATTTGGGGGCGGTATTTTCAAAAGCACTAAAGGGCGCTTCGTGCACAGATCCCATTCAAAGTCAATGGGACTTGTGTGCCTCACTCTCTCAGGTGCTTTTGAAAATCTCAACCTTCTCTGGGAGCTTTGTTTTGAGGATAAGGATCCTGCAAACAGTTCGGAATGTGCTTACCTGTGTGCATGTGAGTTCTCCCCTTGACTTCACTGCTTCCCATTCCCTTTACCCAAAGGCCTGTCTGACCTTCAGGACTCCCATCCACTCTCCTATATCATTACATATAGCTCAAGCTAATACAATTTATTAAACAGCAACCAAATTAAAAAAATAAGGAAAAAACGGGAAAGATGAAAGGAAAACACGTCACCCCTCTCTGTGGCACAGGGACATTACAAACAACCGCCTCTGGAATGTCAGGGAAGTTCACAGTCTGTGCCTCACATGTACCAGGCCGCCTGCCCAGACCATGGCTGTGCTTCAAGGATGCTGCAGGTCGGACACTTGCACTGGCGGTGGCCACACGCCCTCAGGGTCTACATGGCAGGACCCTTCTTCCTAGTGTCGCACCCTCCCCACTCCCTTGGAGTTATGATCACCCCAAGTCTGGCCTGCCAGGCCTCTTGGCTGGGGGCGTCTCCCTGCGCCGGGCCCTCTGCCCAGGGTCCCCCCCCTCGCTCCCTCTCCCCAGCTGCTCACCGCACCGGGCTCCAGACTGCCCCAGCTCAAGCTCCAACTCCACCCCCAGCACTCCTGCTGCTCTGCCCCAGCTCCCTGAGCTGCTTTTCTGGCCCCTCTGGCTCCGGTTGCTGCAGCTCCTCTCTCAGCACAGATCTGCTCTCTGGGCTGCTTCTGTGGCTCTGCTCCCAGCACTTACCTGCTTCCTGGGCTGCTTCTCTGGCTGGCACGGCTCTGCTCCCCAGCTCAGCTCGGGCCCCTGCTCTCTCCTTAGCTTGGCCCCACTCCAGACTAGGCAGTTCCAGCTCACACAGAGGATGGAACCCACTGGCCTCCTGACTCCCTCATTACCTGCCCACCCTGTCAATCAGACTGACCTGGCGCATTGGCTGCACAAGGTCACTTCAGGTGGAACTGGGAAGAGAACCCAGGTCTCCAATATGGAAAGCCCAGGCACTAGCCACTCATTTCTACTGCCTTTTGAGATGAATACATAAAATAGATACAGTCTGGTTACCAGTCACTACCCACCACTGCACAATGGAGCCAGGAAGGGAACTATAGGGCTCTGATCGCTAATTATCCTAATGCAGGGATAGGCAACCTATGGCACGGGTGCCGAAGGCGGCACGCGAGCTGATTTTCCGTGGCACTCGCACTGCCCAGGTCGTGGCCACCAGTCCAGAGGGCTCTGCATTTTAATTTAATTTTAAATGAAGCTTCTTAAACATTCTGAAACCTTATTTACTTTACATACAACAATAGTTTAGTTATATATTATAGACTTATAGAAAGAGATCTAAAAAGGTTAAAATGTATTATTGGCACGCGACACCTTAAATTAGAGTGAATAAATGAAGACTCGGCACACCGCTTCTGAAAGGTTGTCAACCCCTGTCCTAATGTGTCTAGTAAGCAGTTCTGTACCTGCTGGCACCATGTGTGTCAAGTCCCCCTCCCGTGATTGGCCTCAGAAATAATGGCAATTCCTCCTGAAGTTCAAGTGGTGGGGACGTGTGCTGGGGCCCAAAGACAGGGCCGGCCTTTGGGGTGGGTGTATGGGCCGTGGCCCAGGGCGGCCGGCTAAAGAGGGCACCGCCATGCTCAGGGTTTGCCTGAGTTCCACCTGATCTGCCGAGAGCCAGCTGGGCTGGCAGAGGTGGCTGGCAGGCAGGTGAGCAGCAGTGTATGGAGAGGGGCGGGGGACCAGCTGGGGGCAATTGGACGACAAGCCAAGCCAGGTGATTCCTTCCCCCCTGCTCCACTGCTGTGTGCAGTTGCTGCTGCTCCCAGTCCTGTCCCCCACCCTTCCTCCCCGGAGCCCCTGGCCACTCTGAACTTGGAGCATCCTCCTTTCTGCTGTGCAGGGAGGGGGGGCTGACGTTGGGGTGTTCTCCTGCCCCCACCCATGTACCCGGTCTCCACTAAGCTGGGGTGACGGGACAGGGGAATCTGTCTGTGCTGCTGCCTCTCTGGGTCCGGCGCTGCTGGCAGCTGCTTGTGTCTGAACAAGCCTTCAGGCTCCTGCCCCTGAGTGATTTCTTAAAGAGACAGCGCGCTCACCCACACACAGAGTCTCCCTCACACAGTCCCCCCAACACACACACCAGGGCTCCCTGCATCCAGGTCACTTCCCACCTGGGCTGTGCTGTGAGGCAGCAGGAGCTGCTGCTCTCCTGCCCTCGCCTTACGCAGCCCAGGTGGGGAGAGTGATCAGGAACAGTCAGCATGGATTCACCAAGGGCAAGTCATGCCTGACTAACCTAATTGCCTTCTATGAGGAGATAACTGGGTCTGTGGATGAGGGGAAAGCAGTGGATGTGTTATTCCTTGACTTTAGCAAAGCTTTTGATACGGTCTCCCACAGTATTCTTGCCGGCAAGTTAAAGAAGTATGGGCTGGATGAATGGACTATAAGGTGGATAGAAAGCTGGCTAGATCGTCGGGCTCAACGGGTAGTGATCAACGGCTCCATGTCTAGTTGGCAGCCGGTTTCAAGCGGAGTGCCCCAAGGGTCGGTCCTGGGGCCGGTTTTGTTCAATATCTTCATTAATGATCTGGAGGATGGCGTGGACTGCACTCTCAGCAAATTTGCAGATGACACTAAACTGGGAGGAGTGGTAGATACGCTGGAGGGTAGGGATAGGATACAGAGGGACCTAGACAAATTAGAGGATTGGGCCAAAAGAAACCTGATGAGGTTCAACAAGGACAAGTGCAGAGTCCTGCACTTAGGA